>WOXC01009787.1:600000-1070000 GCA_011680675.1 Gymnobelideus leadbeateri
AGATGTCCTAAACTTCTTCATTTCTTAAACTTCTCATACTACTGTCTCCTCTCACTCTGTCAGCAGAGCAGTAATTTTGACTTTATTCAAGCATATGCAAGCCACTCTCTATCAGCTTCCTCTCCCCTCTTCCCAAGTCTTTAAACACACCATGTCCTTCACCAATCTTTCCTCCTTTACTCTAATGCCCTCTTTCTTTGCCAAGCCATACCTGTTCTTTTTCCCTTGATCCAAACAGCTCTCAGCTTTTCTTACAGATTGCTTCTACCATCATTATCATTTTTATAAGCATCTCCTCCTCCTCCTCCTCTTCTTCTTTCTGTCTCTCTCAATGATATAGTCAACTTCCATGGTTTCACTTACTGTATTAATGACAATGATTCCCAGATATATATCCAATGATCATCTCTCTCCTGAGCTTCAGTCCTTTTAAACATTTCAAATTCAATATGTTCAAAATAGAATCATTATCATTTACCACAAATCTACTCCTTTTCTGGCCTTCCTTATTTTTTCAAGAGCTCAATTACCATTTTAGGCACATAGGTTCACAACCATTACATCATTCTTAGCTTTGTTTTGTCCCTCGTGTCACAAGTCTGATCCACTATCAAATCTTGTCTACTTCATGTATATGACATATTGTGCTTCAATCCCTTACTCTCCACTCATATGGCTGCCCTTATCACCTCTTCTCTTGACAAAGATAATAGATTCCTTATTGACTTCCTTGTCTTAATTGTTTTTTTTCCTCAATTCATTCTTCCCACAACCATCCAAGTGCCTTTGGTCTCCCTACTCCAATCTATTATCCACCCAACTAACATAGTAATTATTCCTAAAGTGCAGGATTCATCATGCCCCTCTTTTACTCAGCAAGCTCTACTGTATCCCTATTACCTCTAATATCAAATATAATTGCTTCTGTTTGTCATTCAAAACCTTCAACATCCTATTCCTCTTATACCATTCCATATTTATTACACATGAGTAACTTCTGCACACATAATAGCACAATCAAAATGACCTTTTCTAAATTATATATTTAGTGCCATACCAATCAATTTACCAAAAAACTACTTCATAGAGCTAGAAAAAATAGTAACAAAATTTATTTGGAAGAACAAATGGTCTAGAATATCAAGGGAAATAATGAAAAGAAATGCTAGGGAAGGTGGACTAGCTATACCAGATTTTAATCTGTATTATAAAGCAGCAGTCATCAAAACTACCTGGTACTGGCTGAGGAGTAGAGTAGTGGATCAATGGAATAGATTGGGTGCATGAGATTCAGCAATCAACGAGTATAGTAATCTATTGTTTGATAAACACAAAGACCCCAGTTTTGGGGATAACAACACACTATTTGACAAAAACTGCTGGGAAAACTGGAATATAGTATGGAACAAACTGGGCATAGACCATTATCTAATACCATATACCAAAATCAAATCTAAATGGGTGCATGATCTAGGCATAAAGGATGATACTGTAAGCAATCTGGGAGAACAAGGAATAGTTTACCTGTCAGATTTGTGGAGAGGAAAGACTTTATGACCAAACAAGAATTAGAGAGCATTATAAAATGCAAAATGGATAATTTTGATTACATTAAATTGAAAAGCTTCTGTACAAACAAAGGCAATGTAACCAAGATTAAGAGGGAGGTGGGAAATTAAGAAATAATTTTTACAACCTATGTTTCTGATAAAGGACTCATTTCTAAAATATACAGAGAATCGAGTCAAATCTATAAGAATACAAGTCATTCCCTAATTGACAAATGGTCAAAGATATGAACAAAGGATATGTTCAGAGAAAGAAATTAAAGATATCTATAAGCATATGAAAAAATGCTCTAAATCACTATTGATTAGAGGAATGCAAATCAAAACAACTCTGAGATACCACATCTCACTAGTCAGATTGGCTAAGATGACAAAACAGAAAAATGACAAATGCTGGAGAGGATGTGGGCAAATTGGAACACTAATGCATTGCTGGTGGAGTTGTGAACTTATCCAACCCATCTGGAGAGCAATCTGGAATTATGCCCAAAGGGCTATAAATAATTTCAAACCCTTTGACCCAGTAATAACACTTCTAGGGTTATATCCCCCAAAGAGATCATAGAAGTGGGAGGAAAACCCATATGTACAAAAATATTTATAGCAACTCTTTTTGTGGTTGCAAAGAATTGGAAATTAAGGGGGTGCCAATCAATTGGGGAATGGGTGAACAAGTTGTGGTATATGCATGTAATGGAATACTATTGTGCTGTAAGAAATAAGGAGCAGATGGACTTCATATTTACCTGGAGAGGCTTATACAAACTGATGCTGAATGAGAAGAGTAGAACCAGGAGAAATTTGTATACAATCACAGACACAATATGTGTGTGATGACCAACTATGACAGACTGGACTCTTCTCAGCAATGCAGCTGAGCAATATAAGTCAATCCCAATCTCAGCAATATAAATCAATCCCAAAAGACTCATGATGGAGAGAGATGCCTACATCCAGAAAAATAACTAGAAAGAACTGAGTTTGAATCCTGATGGAAGCAAACTACTTGATCTTTTTTCTTTTCATTGTTTGGTTTTATTTCCTCTTTACCTTCTTTAATTCCATCTAGTACAATCTGCCTTTGTAACCTGACTAATGTCTAATGTGAAAGTATTTGCAGATCCTATACTGGATTGTATGCAGTCGTGAGGTGGGGGGGAGGAGAGGGAGGGAAAGAAAATTTTAAACTCAAGGAATTATGGAATTGATTCCTGTAAACTAAAAGTAAACAAACAGATTAATAAAGACAAAAAAATGACCTTCTCTCTCTCTCTCTCTCTCTCTCTCTCTCTCTCTCTCTCTCTCTCTCTCTCTCTCTCTCTCTTTGCTATTGCAAATATTTTAATAAGTGTTCTCTGCAAGGTATTTAAAACACCAGTTTGTGAGGATAAACTCCATTGGAGAGAGAGAAGACAATGCAGGTAGCCACGGACCTGAGGAATTTTCTTGATTTGAGAGTCTACTGTTTTCTGATCAGCATTACACTGCTCTGTAATCTAGTATTTCTCTTTTTCTGCATCAAAAATCTCTTCTTCTTGGTGTCTAGGTTTATGGAGCTTCTTCTTCTTGAAGTAAGCATCAGTAAGGTGATTTGGAATTTTCACACCTGAAAGGTTAACACGGGTAGAGGTGGCAATGACAAATTTCTGATGGGTCCTTCTCAGAGGAACATGGTTGATGGTCAGAGGTCCAGTCACCAGTAGCAAGCCACTAGCCAGCTGCTTCAGGAAAACCACGCGCTTGCCCCTGTGGCGGCCAGTGAGCATGATCAAAACTGTACCGGGCTTGATGCTAGCTCGAAGTCTCCTCACATGCTGGCTAAAGGGCTTTTTGCCATGACTTAGCAGCTTTCTAGGCACATCCTCAGGAGGGTAATACCGAGGCATTTTGTGCATTTTTACCATTCGAGTTCCTCCATTCTTATCACCACCAAGAGGCTTTGAGACAGTAGCAGGCACTTTGTCTTTCTTCTTCCTTTCAATCCAGGTTTTTGGGGCAGTGTATTGAGCTTGTACATGGCTCTACAGGAATACATTGCAGACCTGGAGGATGTACCGATCCCTGGGCCAGGAATGGGCTCTGACTGCAGTGCTTGCAAGGCTTTTTGGCCTTTTCAGCTACGTCTTCTTTTTTTTTCCTTTTTGACCTTCTTTTCCTTGTGTGGCTTTTTGTCCACCATCTTGAGAGACTGGAAAGAGCGACCTTTCCTCTTCTTTATCATCTTTGACCTCCTGTCTTGCTTCTGTAATATTACCTTCCATATGAAGCCTTTTCTGAGGTCCAGCTGCTAGCACCCCTCCTCCAAAAAGTCACCTGTGTCTATTTTCCATATTTCTGTGGGGGTAGTGGGAATCACGCCCATTCCTACCCCCCACCTAGTTGCTGAAATAGCAAAAGAAAGAGAAAAGAAAGAGCTGAGGTGATGATGTGTTGAAATGAAGTCCAAGGAGAAGTTGGTGCTCTGTTTTTCTGTCTAAAGACATTTCCCTGCTGGAAATTGAAAGGCAGCTTGCTATTGACTGGCTGTGCATCTGCTGACCTTTATAAAAGCCTGCCTTCCCCCTCTGGAGGCTGCCCAGGCACAGCGGAGGCAAGAAGCAACTCTGCGGATGATGAAGCTTGCCCCTCTCCCCAAAAGCATGGGCAAGGGGGAGTGTGTGAATGCAGAGATCTCTCTCTCTTCCCCCTTCTCCAACTGGAATCTTGCTACTGAGCTGCCAAGTCATTCATCTAGTAGAGAGGGGAGTAGAGAAAGACACACAGACACAACATTTGAGGCACAAAGTAGCTTCAAGAAGTGTGGCATCTAATAGAAAAGAGGGGAGCCAAATAGGGATTCAAAAATACCAGTCCTGGGAGTTGAGAGGACAGCTATAGACAAAAGCAGATCTAGAAACACCAAGTTCAATAATATGCCCAGCAAAAATGCTGGACACAAAGAGCAGCAAAGGGAGGAGGACTCAGAGGTCGGAGACCACAGAAGGTAGATGGCCTGGGCTATGTGTGCACTTCACTGCCTCCTCTAAACCAGTAACACTGGTTGGACACGATTCTATGATAGAACGATTTTTTCAGCTGGCAGGTTGCTTTGAAATAGACAAATCTTTATTATAAGCATTTTAGCTGACCACGTGAATACTGGGTGACTTTTCCATTATTTATGACTCATTCATGCTAATATATTATTTATCGTCAAGTCATTGGTGACACATTGTGGTCATTGAAGGCCTAGGCCATTTTCATCAATGGAAGAAGCATGGGTACTCATGGAACTTCTGCCATTTTCTGACAAGTAATTGTTAATATTTTGTCAATTACAATGATAGAAGTTTCTATGCTTTCATTGAGGGAAAAAGTGGAATTTCGCTGTGTTAGTCTTGGGTCACATGTGGGGACAGTGTATGAATTGGTAAATAATCATTCAATAAATCAACAAGTATTATTAAATGCCTACTATGTACCAGGTATCAGGATCAGGGATGTGTCAGAACCAGCTGTAATAGACTTTTTGTGAGCTAATTGTCAAATTTTGAATCAGATCATTTACACCAAAGAAATTGGCAATCATTAAAATTCTGGGTTTTGTTATTTTGCTGATTGTTACTTTGTATTGAAAAAATTGCTAGTAATGCAGATTAAACTAAAAAATCTGTATGCATACATTTCCCCTCATCCAAAGAGCCCAGTCATTAACCATTGACCAGCACACCCCTGGATGACTGCTCTAAAAACATTGCTTGAGGTCCAATCCTGTTATCACCAAGTACCTGTTAGAATCTCCAATTAGAACCCATTGGGATTTCAAACTTACTATGTCCAGAAAAGCACTTATAACCTTCCCCCCTATCTCTCCTTGCTCCATATTTTCTTATTTCTGTTGAGGATATTGAAAATCCTTCAGGTTATCTAGGTCTGCAAACACCATCATCGATTGCCTTTCTCTTCCTGACCTCTCATATCCATTCAGTTTACAAGCGTCATGATGATTTAATTTCAACAATATCTCTCCAATCAGTTGATTCCATCCCCATGACTTCTACCTTAGTTCAATCCCTTATCTCCTCACATCTGAATAATTATAATAATTAGGATCTCAGCCCTCAGTCTCTCCAATTCATCCTCTGTATCACAGCCAAATTAACCTTCCTGAAGCACATGTCACACATGGGAACCACAGTAACTATGTCACTGCCCTGCTAACAAACCTTCAATGGCTTCCTAGTGTCTCTGGGGCAGCACTTCTTCTTAAACTGACATCTGTGAATTTGATTTGTCCATAATAACTATTTCAAAATGATAGGGTTTCCCTTCTTATCCTATATATTCCACATTATACCTTTAAACACATTCTTCTAAAGAGTCTATCATCTTCCTCACTCTTCCTCCACTCTGAGATGGCCTTCTCCTCCTTCGCCTCAGTGCTGCTGCTCCTGACCCTCGGGACCATCACCCTGGCCGAGCCAGTTCACTTCTTGGACTGTGGCTCTGCAGTTGGAAAAGTTCTGGTGGTAGAAGTGGTCCCCTGCTCTGTTCAGCCCTGCAAATTACATGCATGAGAATCCTACAGTGTCGATGTCACCTTCATCAGTGATGTCTGGTCTCAGAATACCACAGCTTCAGTGAATGGCATTATATTTGAGGTTGAAGTACCTTTCCCTATCCCTGAGCCTGATGGGTGTAAGTGCAGCATTAACTACTGTCCCATTGAAAAAGGCAAGATCTATAACTACTTGAAAAAACTGCCCATGAAGATTGAATACCCCAGTATGAAGTTGATGATGGAGTTGAAGCTTTTGGATGACAAGTCAAATCCTCTGTTTTGCTGGAAGATCCCAATAGAAATTGTGTAAGCTGATGAGCTACACTTCACCAATGTGTTTGTCTCAGGATGAGGGTGGGGAGTTGGGTTATTGGGAAAGGTTGAAACCTGAAACAAGCTCAGTGCCATAAGAAGGGGATTTCCAGTGTGCTGCTCTATACATCCAGACCCCTGCAAGACCAAGAACTGTGCAGTTACACCATGTGAGCCCAGAGGGTGCAAGTGTGGACTCTTGTCAGCATTATCTGCAGTTGACATGGGGAAGGGCCCAACCTCAGGGATGGCTGTTGTGGGATATCTAAGAAGTTGGCTTTGGGTCATGGGACTCCATTCCAAACTGTGGTGATGCAGCGTGGACTATTAAATCTAAGTTTTTCAACATTAAGTACCTCATTGTGAGTCTAATGTTCCTGTCTAACATCTTGTGTGATCATTCCCTGAACCCAATTCCTACATCTGTCAGTACTTAAGTGTCATCGCCCTCCTTCTACCAAAGTGCTCAGTTGCCAGGAGCTCTGGATGGATGGGTGGCTATTGGTCTTATTTTGTGTCAGGTGTTTCTGCTTTAATTCTGCCTTATCTGGTTTTACTGAACAAATGGATGATTTTTTTTGCACTAGTTTGTGGTGAATACACAGTAGCACACATCAGCTGAATTTGTCTTTTTTTTAACCTCATTAACTTGTGAATTCTTAATGTACCTGGAAATTCCTTTGAATAAAGTCTTTATGAATCTTGGGGAGAAAAAAAGAGTCTATCATCTTCACCAGATAGATTGCTGCCCAGGGAGCCCAAGACATTTAAAGGTATCCACTAGAATAAAATAAAAATCTCTCAGCCTGGCATTTAAAGCTCTTTTAAAAAATATGTATTTACTTCTAGTTTTCAACATTTACTTCCATAAGATTTTTGAGTTCCAAATTTTCTTCCCGTCTCTCCCCTCCCCCCATCCCAAGACAGCATGTAATTTGATACAGACTCTACATATACATTCATGTTAAACTTACTTTCATATTAGCCATGTTGTTAAGAAAAATTAGAACTCATGGGAGAAACCACCAGACCGAAGAAACAAAGAAAAAAAGAAAAGAGAGAGAGAGAGCAAAGAATATGCCTCAATCTGCATTCAGACTTCATAGTTCTTTTTCTGGAGATGGACAGCATATTCCAGCATATTTCATCATGAGTCCTTTGGAGTTGTCTTGTATCTTTTCATTGACAAAAAGAGATAAGTCTATCAAAGTCAGTCATCACACAACGTAGTTGTTACTGTATACAATGTTCTTCTGGTTCTGCTTACTTTACTCAGCATCAGTTCATTCAAGTCTTTCCAGATTTTTCTGAATTCTGCCTGCTCATCATTTCTTATAGCACAATAGTATTCCATTACATTCATATGCCACAACTTGTTCAGTCATTCCCCAACTGATGGACATACCATCAATTTCCAGTCCTTTCCCACCACAAAAAGCTGCTATAACTATTTTGTACACATGGGTCCTTTTTTCCATTTTTATACTCTCCTTGGTATAGAACCCAAGAAGTAGTATTGCTGGGTCAAAGGGTATGCACAATTCTATAGCCCTTAGGGCATAGTTCCAAACTGCTCCCCAGAATGGTTGGATCAATTTGCAACTCCACCAACAATGCATCAGTGTTCCAATTTTCCCACATCTTCTCTAGTATTTACCATTTTCCTGTTTTTTTTTCTTTTTTTTCCTTCTCCAGCTCATTTTATTTTTTTTTCATTAAACAAATGCTTTATTAACTTCTGGTTTACATCATTCATTTTCATCAGATTTTGAGCTACAATTTCCCCCCATTTTTCCCTACCCACCACCCCAGAATAGCAGTCCCACTAGATATCCCCTCATCCAATCTGCTCTCTCCGATATCTTCTCCCATACCCCCTTCGACTTTGCCATTAGGGCAAAATGAATCACTGAGCCCCAATGCCTGGACATCTTATGAAACGTTTAATTTTAAAACTTCAATTTTCAGATCCATTCCCTTCCTCCCTTATCACCCACTCCCTCTGAGAAGATAAGTAATTCAGTATGTGTTGTACATGTATAGCTATGTAAAACATTACCATAGTAGATATATTGTAAAAGACTGCTAGTATTTCCCTCCCACCCATCACACCTACCACCTGGTCCATTCCCTACTTTGATCCTGTCCCTCTCCGAAAGTGGGTGCCTCCAGCCTCCCCTCCCCGCAGAATGCCCTCCCCTCCATCATCCCCCCTCTTATCCCCCTTTCCCCTACTCTCCTGCAGGGTGAGGTATCCCATTTAGTATGTATGTGATTCTCTCCTTGAGCCAACTTCAATGAGAATATGGTTTTGCATTTTTGCCTTCCTGTTCTTCCCCTCCCTTGCAACTACTTCCTCTTGCCTCTTCTACATGAGATAGTTTACCTTACCCTGTCTCTTCCCACCTCCTCTTGCCACTTTCCTCTCTCACCTCTTAACTTCACCCCTTAAGTATCATCCCTTCCCATCAAATTCAACCTGTGCCCTCTATCCGTGTATAACTGTAAACATATATACACATATTCACATATGTATTCATATGACCATATACCCTTCTTAAATTATTTTCATAATGAGAAAGGTTTCATCAGACACAGTTATTGTTTTTCCATGTAGGAATGTAGATAGTTTAACTTTGATAAGTTCCTTTTGATTTCTTTTCCTTAATTGCCTTCTCAAGCATCTCTTGCTTCTTGTGTCTGAATGTCAAATTTTCTATTCAATTCTGTTTTTTTTTTCCTCAAGAATGCTTGAAAGTCGGCGGAGCCAAGATGGCGGAGTAGAAACAGCTCATCCAAGCCACTCTGCCCCCAGATTCCCCCCAAACTATGTAAAAGGGGACTCTGAACAACTTCTGGAGCCCCAGCACCCACAGAATGACACAGAGAAGCTAACCCCCCGCTGAGGACAGCCCAGCAGCCCTGCAGGAAGGACCAGCGCAGCAGTCTGGGACCTGGCAGCACACAGCGCGCAGAGCGCGGGAAGCCGAGCCGAGCGGAGCCCAGGTCCACGTGAGCCGAGGTTTTAGCCCCAGGGCGGCAGGGCCAGCAGCCAGCTGGAGGAACCCCAGAACACCAGGAGCTGTGGCGACTCCAGAATTATCAACATAGACATGCCTAGGACAAAGTAAGAGGTTAGTGTCCTATGGATTTTGGGACCTGTATTTGGGGAATGCGTCAGCTCCCTCCCCTGGGAGCTAGAAGCCGCTGAGGAGACACGCCATTTTGTAGTTTTCATAGGCATTTCCGGCTCCCAGCCTACAAATCGTGGGGAGATCCAGCGATCAGTCTTGGGGGGTAATCGCTCTTGCTTTAACCTCCTTGGATCTGGATTGTGATCTAGGGTGGAAGTCGTGGGTGGGTTTACAGCTTGCCAGAAACGGAAGTTGCCCCCCACACGTTCGGGATGAAAATTCCTCTATCTGGCCTTAAAGCCATAGTGTGGCAACAAGCCCAAAAGTCAAGTAATTAAGTGGCAACATGCCAAGGCAAAGGAAACAGAAAAATGCAACCCTAGACTCCTATTTTGGGGGCATAGAGTGGGAAAAGGACAGTGAGGTCAGAAGTCCTGCTCCAAAAGCCCCAGGGGAAAACATGAGCGGGTTGCAGGCCATAGAGGACCTTAAGAAGAACTTTAAAAATCAAATAAGAGAAGTGGAGGATAAATTGCAAAGAGAAATGAGAAGGATGCAGGAAAAGTATGAAATGAGGGTCAACAGCCTGACTGAGGAAAACAACACCTTAAAAAACAGACTAACTCAAATGGCAAAGGAGGCCCAAAAGGGCAATGAGGAGAAGAATGCCTTAAAAAGTCGAATTTGCCAGATGGAAAAAGAATCTCAAAAGTTCACTGAGGAGATTCATTCCTTCTGAGTTAGACTGGAGCAAATGGAAGCTAATGACTTTATGAGAAATCAAGATGCTGTTAAGCAGATCCAAACAAATGAAAGATTAGAAGGCAATGTGAAATATCTCATGGGAAAAACCACTGACCTGGAAAATAGATCCAGGAGAGACAATTTAAAAGTTATTGGACTACCTGAAAGCCATGATCAAAGAAAGAACCTAGAAATCACCCTTCAAGAAATTCTCAAGGAAAACTGCCCTGATGTTTTAGATCCAGAGGGCAAAATAGAGGTTGAAAGAATACACCAATCACCTCCTGAAAAAGATCCCAAAAAGAAAACTCCCAGGAATATTATAGCCAGGTTCCAGAATCCCCAGATCAAGGAGAAAATACTACAGGCAGCCAGGAAGAAACAATTTCAGTACTATGGAAACACAATCAGAATAGCCCAGGACCTGGCAGCTTCTACACTGAGGGATTGAAGGGCATGGAATATGATATTCCAGAGGGCAAAAGAACTGGGAATGAACCCAAGGTCACCTACCCAGCAAAACTGAGTATTTTGTTTCAGGGGAAAATATGGTCATTCAGTGGAATAGAGGACTTTCAAGCATTCTTGAGGAGAAAACCAGAATTGAATAGAAAATTTGACACCCAGACACAAGAAGGAAGAGATGCCTGAGAAGGTAATCAGGGAAAAGAAATCAAAAGGAACTTATCAAAGTTGAACTATTTACATTCCTATATGGAAAAGCAATAACTGTGACTGATGATATCTTTCTCACTATGAAAATAATGGAAGAAGGGGGTGTGGTCATATGAATACATATGTGAATGTGTGTGTATATGGTTACAGTTATATATGGATAGAGGGCATAGGTTGAATTTGTTGGGAAGGGAGAATACTCAAGGGATGAAAGTATGAGGTGAGAGAGGAAAGTGGCAAGAGGAGATGGGGAGAAATTATCCCATGTAGAAGAAGCAAGGGGAAGAGGTTGCAAAGAAGGGGGAGAATAAGGAAGGCTAAAAAGGCAAAACCACATTCACATTGAATTTGGTTCAGGGAGAAAAATGACATACATACTAAATTGGATATCTCAACCTGCAGCAGGATAGGGGGAAGGGGGATGAGAGGAGGGATGATGGATGGGAGGGCATCCTTGGGGGGAGGGGAGGTTGGAAGTACCCACTATAGAAGAGGGACAGGATCATGTAGGGAATGGACCAGGTGGGGGGTGGGATGAGTGGGAGGGAATTATAAGCAGCCTTGTACAATATATCTACTATGATAATGTTTTGTATAGCTAGACATGTACAACATATAATGAATTACTTATCTCCCAAGAGGGAATGGGTGACAAGGGAGGAAGGAAATGGATCTGAAATTCGAGGTCTTAACATTAAATGTTTCAAATATATATAAATACTATTATTAATACTCTTTTGCTTGTAATAGGGAGATAAGATTGCAGGCATTGGGACACAAAGACTCACCTTCCTCTAATGGAAAAGTCGATGGGGGTATGGGAGAAGGTATGGGAGAGAGTAGATTGGAGGAAGTGATATCTTGTGGGACTACTATTCTGGGAGGTTGGGTAGGGGAATAATGGGGGAAAATGATTGTAACTCAAAATCTGGCGGAAATGAATGATGTAAAACAGAAGTTAATAAAGCATTTGTTTAAAAAAAAAAAGAATGCTTGAAAGTCTTCTATTGCACTGAATGACCATATTTTCCCCTGAAACAAGATACTCAGTTTTGCTGGGTAGGTGATTCTCAGTTTTAATCCCAGCTCTTTTGCCCTCTGGAATATCATATTCCATGCCCTTTGATCCCTCAGTGTAGAAGCTGCCAGGTCCTGTGCTATTCTGATTGTGTTTCCACAATATTGAAATTGTTTCTTCCTGGCTGCTTGGAGTATTTTCTCCTTGATCTGGGAATTCTGTAACCTGGCTATAATATTCCTGGGAGTTTTCTTCTTGGGATCATTTTCAGGAGGCGATCTCTGGATTCTTTCAACCTCTATTTCCCCCTCTGGGTCTAAAATATCGGGGCAATTTTCCTTGAGAATTTCTTGAAGGATGATTTCTAGGTTCTTTCTTTGATCATGGCTTTCAGGTAATCCAATAATTTTTAAATTATCTCTCCTGGATTTATTTTCAAGGTCAGTGGTTTTTCCCATGAGATATTTCACATTGCCTCCTATTCTTTCATTTGTTTGGATCTGTTTAACAGCATCTTGATTTCTCATAAAGTCACTAGCTTCCATTTGCTCCAGTTTAACTCTGAAGGAATGAATCTCCTCAGTGAGCTTTTGAGATTCTTTTTCCATCTGGCAAATTCGGCTTTTTAAGGCATTCTTCTCCTCATTGCCTTTCTGAGCCTCTTTTGCCATTTGAATTAGTCTATTTTTTAAGGTGTTATTTTCCTCAGTCAAGCTGTTGACTGTTATTTCATACTTTTCTTGCATGTTTATCATTTCTCTTCCCAATTTTCCCCCACTTCTCTTATCTGCTTCTTAAGGTCCTGTATGGCCTATAGCCAGCTTGTATTTTCATTTGGGGCTTTTTGTGCAGGAGCTCTGACCTCACAGTCCTTCTCCATGCTTTGATCCTCTTTGCCCCCAAAATAGGAGTCCAATGTTGAATTTTTCTGTTTATTTTGTTTCTTTTTCCTAGGCATGTTGCCACTTAATTGATTTTTGGGCTTGTTGCCACAGTAGGACTCTGCCACCAGACAGGAGAGCTTCTGTCCCAAACATGGGGTCTTCACAACTTCCTCAGGTTGGGTGGCCTCTGTGAAGCCTCTACATACTCTGGCAAATTGGATACTCACCCCAAATCTCCCTCCCCCCCTCCCCAGAGCACAATCCAGATCCAGGCAGTTTAAAGCAAGAGCGATTAAACCCCATACTGATTGTTGGATCTCCCTACAGTTCACAGACCAGGAGCTAGAGCCGGCACTGACACTGCAAAATGGCTTCTGTGCCCCGTTTCTTCAGCAGCTTTTCGCCCCCAGGTGAGGAAGCCAGCGAGTTCCTCAAATAGTGGTCCCAAAGTCCATAGGGCACTAACCTCTCACTTTGTCCTAGGCATATCTGTGCTGATAATTCTGGAGTCGCCACAGCTGCTGGTGTTCTGGGGTCCCTCCAGCCAGCTGCTGGCCCAGCCTCCCTAGGGCTAAAACTGCAGCTCACTCAGGCTTGGGCTCAGCTCCCAGAGCGCTGCACTGTCAGTTTCCAGTGTGCTGTGCTGCCTGCTCCCTGCAGGGCTGCTGGGCTGTCCTCAGCAGGAGGTTAGTTTCTCTGTGTTAGTTCTGTGGGTGATGGGGCTCCAGAAGTTGTTCAAAGTTCCCTTTTACATTGTTTGGAAGTTGTGTGGGGCAGAGCACCTTGGAAGTGCTGTTTCTACTCCACCATCTTGGCTCCGCCTTCCTGGTTTTTTTTTTTTCATGTTAACCAATGTGATAGGTGTGATGTGGCACCTCAGCATTGTTTTGATTTGCATTTCTCTAATTAATAGTGATTTAGAGCATTTTTTCCATGAGACTATAACTAACGTTGACTACTTCATCTTCTGTTTTCTACATATTTTAGAAATGAAGCCTTTATCAGAGATACTCATTGTGAAAATTCTTACCCAGTCTTCAGCTTCCCTTCTAATTTTGGTTGCATTGACTTTGTTTGTACAAAAACTTTTCAATACTATCCATTTTGCATTTCATAATGTTTTCTATCTCTTGTTTGGTCATAAATTCTTCCATTCTCCACAATTATGACAAGTAAAGTATTCCTTGACCTCCCAGATTGCTTATCCTATCAGCCTTTAAATATAAATTGTGAACCCATTTTTACTTTATTTTGGTATATGGAATCAGGCATTGGTCTATGCCCAGTTTCTACCACCTCTTTTCCAGCTTTCACAGCAGTTTTTTTTAATCAAATGACAAGTTCTTATCCCCAAAGGTGGAGATTTTCAGTTTTTCTAACAGTAGATTACTACTAAGTAGTCATTGACTACTGTGTCTTATATACCTAACCTATTCCAGTGATCCACCATTCCATTTCTTAGCTAGTACCAAGTAGTTTGGATGATTGCTGGTTTATAATACAGTTTAACATCTGATATGGCTAGGTTACCCTCCTTAGCATTTTAAAACTCTTTAAAGATAGGATTCAAATTTTGATTACATTAAATTGAAAAGCTTCTGTACAAACAAAGCCAGTGTAACCAAGATCAAGAGGGAGGTGGGAAATTGGGAAAGAATTTTTACAACCTATATCTCTGATAAAGGACTCATTTCTAAAATATACAGAGAATTGAGCCAAATCTATAAGAATACAAGTCATTCCCCAATTGATAAATGGTCAAAGGATAGAAACAGACAGTTTTCAGAGAAAGAAATTAAAGCTATCTATAAGCATATGAAGAAATGCTCCAAATTACTATTGATTAGAGAAATGCAAATCAAAACAACTCTGAGATACCACATCTCACTAGTCAGATTGGCTAAGATGACAAAACAAGAAAATGACAAATGCTGGAGAGGATGTGGGCAAATTGGAACACTAATGCATTGCTGGTGGAGTTGTGAACTTATCCAACCCATCTGGAGAGCAATCTGCAATTATGCCCAAAGGGCTAGAAATGATTTCATACCCTTTGACCCAGTAATAACACTTCTAGGGTTATATCCCAAAGAGATCATAGAAGTGGGAGGAAGACCCATATGTACAAAAATATTTATAGCAGCTCTTTTCATGGTTGCAATGAATTGGAAATTAAGGGGGTGCCAATCAATTGGGGAATGGCTAAACAAGCTGTGGTATATGAATGTAATGGAATATTATTGTGCTATAAGAAATGAGGAGGAGACGGTTTTCATATTTCCTTGGAGAGGCTTATACAAACTGATACTGAGTGAGAAGATTAGAATCAGGAGAAATTTGTATACAATCACAGACACATCATATGTGTGATGACCAACTATGACAGACTGGACTCTTTTCAGCAATGCAGTGCTATAAGTCAATCCCAAAAGACTCATGAAGGAGAGAGATGCGACATCCAGAGATATAACTAGAAAGAACTGAGCTTGAATCCTGATGGAAGCAAACTAATTGATCTTTTTCTTTTCATTGTTTGGTTTTATTTCTTCTCTACCATTTTTCATCCCACCTAGTACAATTCACCTTTGTAATTGGACTAATGTCTAATATGAATGTATTTGCAGATCCTATACTGGACTATATGCTGTCATGGTGGGTGGGGGGAGGGAGGTAAAGGAATTTTGAAAATCAAGGAACTATGGAATTGAATCTTGTTAACTGAAACTAAACTAATAAATTAATTTTAAAAAATACAGGATCCAAATATTCCATTTCACAGACCCAATGGTCCAATTAAAATGCCTCCTTGCTATTCCCTAAACTCAGAATTCTATCTCCCACCTACTGGAATCTGTACAGGATGGGTTGCATGCCTGAATGCTTCCCCTCATAATCTCAGACTCTTAGAATCCCTTGTTTCTTTTTAAGGATCAATTAAATCAGCCAGTATAAGGCCTCATGAAATGTCCTTGAATGCTTCCACTGGGCTCCTTAATCATCCATTTCAGGTCAATTTCAAACAGATTTAAATCAAATTATCTTTAAACTTCACAAACACATACACACACACACACACACACACACACATACACACACAGTCTGTGACTCTGAGCATACTAAATAGTATCAGAGGTCAGTGCATCCTTCTGGAAAAATTACTCCATTTATGGGTTTTCCATTTCATCTCAAAATGAAGACAGAATCAAATCTCCAGTTGAATTGAGGAAAGCTTTGACTTGATCCAACCCTCTCTGACTTGAACCTGTAGGACAAAACTTGGGGTTATAAAAGAGACCCCACAACCCATGTCTATGGTCTAACCACACCTTATTATGCTTCACACTGTTAACTCATGAAAGCAATTACCCTTCATTGGATATGAGAAAGAGAATACACAGTTCCTGTAACTTGCCTCCATGAGTCAGGAGTAGAGGCATGGTCAAAGGACAGGTTCTCTGTACATATACAATAGCTAGCAAAAAGTTAACATTTCTTTCACACTTTGAAGTCTTCAGTGTGTTTTTTATGTTATATCATTTGATCTTGTCTATTAAATAAAGACAAAGTACTGTTGGAATTACATTGACAATAGTTCAGCCCAAAAGTCTGGTAGATTACCAATTTACCAGTGAGATCTTGCACATTCATATACTGGAATGAGCTAAAGAGAGACTCAAAATGACAAAATTGGAGAGCTAGGAGGGACTTTAGCAGCTCTCAAGTCCATCTAAGACCTTTAACAGAGACCTGCTCACAGTGTTCCCCCAAAGTCACCATTCAGTCTTTATTTGAAGACCCCTGTGAGTGGAGTGGGTGAAGGTGAATGGATGTAATCTACCTTTGTCAGACTAGTCCTCTCCACCTTAGGACAGCTCTCATTGTTAGGAAGGGCTTTTATCTCTGTGTTTGTTCTGTTTCTTTTTACCCTGAGCTCAAGCCTAAAGTGTTCTCTCCATTATTTCCGCCTTTTGTTCCCAGTTCTTTCTTGTGGAACCAAGCAGATCTAATCCTTTTTCTATAATACAGTCTTACAGATACTTGAAGATTCCTCCTCACATCTTCTCTTCTCCAGACAATATACCCCTGACTTCTTCCACTCACTCTCATATGTCATAAGCTCAAGGTCCTCCTCCAACCTCATCATTCTATGCTGGATGCTTTCAAAGTTATCAAAGACTTAGGATGTACCAATATGTGTCCAACTGTTCCATGGCTCCCTTTGATTAAATTGCTTCAATCTGAAGACAAACATACCTCTCCCATAAGAAATTCCATCCAATACTCTGGATTTTAGGAAATTATGTTATATATATATATATATATATATATATGTTTCCTCCTAAATCCTGTTTAATCTCTTTGTATCATTGGATTACACAATCCTAGCTTTAGAAATAAAAAAGAATCTAAAGTCTCAGGATCTTGAGTTTCAGAGAAAGAAGCTTAGGATGGTTAAGGTGAAGGGACTTTCCCAAGCTCCCACAGAGTATAAGCAGCAGAAAGAGCATGGATATGAACCAAGGCCCTTCAAGTCCAGAGTCAGGGTCCTTTTCGCTATACAATGATTTTGGCTATCTTGAATCTCTAGAAATATTATCTGGGCTTATTTGACTGATAGATTAATATCCGATCTGGTCATGTAATTTTGTACAGCCATCTTCGATGGCTAACCCACAACTAAGATACCAATCTATTCATACACAGCAAACCATTGTCAGACAAAGTACAAGAACATCCTTCCCTCTCCTCCTTGTTTCCTCTCAATCATTCAATAAGTATTAATTGAGCACATATTGTTTGGCAAACCCTGTGTGAGTTGATGAGGATTCAAATAAAAAAATTTATGAGAAAGAGAGTAAATCAATCAACAAATATTTATTAAGCACTTACTAATGCTGTGCTGGGACTAGGGGTACAAGCAATAAGAAAGAGTCCCTGTCCTTAAGAAACTTTCTTTTTAACCTGGAAAGACTTACATTAACTGATGCTGAGTGAAGTGAGCAGAACCAGGAGAACATTATACACAGTAACAGAAACACTCTGCAATGATCAACTACAATTGACTTGGCCCTTCTCAGCAATACAATGATCTAAGAAAATTCCAAAAAACTCATGATGGAATATACTATCATACTATCCACATGCAGGGAAAGATCTATGGCATATGACTACGGATCAAAGTATACTATTTTCCCCTTTTTTGTTTTGTAGCTTTTCCCTTTTGTTTGTTTCCTCTTTCACAACATGACTAATGTGGAAATATGTTTAACATAATTGCATCTGTGTAACCTATATCAGATTTCTTGTGATCTTGGGTAGGGGGGAGGAGAGGAAAGGAGAAAAATCTAGCAGTCAAAATTTTATAAAAATGAATGTTGAAAACTATTTTTACATGTAAGGTGAAAAAAACTTAAAATAAAAGAAATGTGAAGAACTCAAGATGAAAAATGCTATCCACCTCCAGAGAAAGAACTGATTGAGTGTGAATACAGGCTCACACAGACTTTTTTTTGTTTTAGCTTCATTTTTCTTGTTGTTGTTTTTTTTCTGTGCTTCTTTTACAACATGGTTAATATGGAAATATGTTTTGCATGGTGACATAAAATGGCTTGCCTTCTTAATGAAGGGGGAGGAGAGGCAGCAGGCAGAGTTTAGAACTCCATTTTTTAAATGTTTATAAAATTACATGTATTTGGAGAAAAATAAAATATTTGAAACAATAAAGGATAGCCAGTCTGGGTTCCACTCCAAATTGGAGTTTCCAGGAAGAGATCATCAATGAGAAAAGAGACTTTTAGGGACATAGCTAGAAGGCAGCTGAAGAATGGTGGTGAACTCCAGAGGATCAGAATAAATATAAAATTGTTAAATACAAAAAGTTATGGGAAAATGACATCAGCAGTTGAGATCAGAAATTACTTCACATAGAAGTGCATTATGAAAGAAGAGAAGGATTCAGTTGTGGGGGGCAGAGGGTGAAGAAACAGTTCGTTCCAAGCATGGAGGTGTGTGGTTAATCGTTTTAGAGAAGAGAGATAGTCTATCAACTATGAGAAGTAGAGAGATCACTTTGAGAGAGTGTGAGAGTGAGAAAATGTCCATGGAGTCTAGATGGGGTCCAGATTAAACAGTACTTTAAAAGCTAAAAGGTTTTTCTATTTTATCTTACAGTTACTGCAGTTAGTTGAATAGAGGAATCACATGGTCAGACCAGCACTTAAGAAAAATAACTTTGGCAGTTGTGTGGGAGATGGACTGGAGTTGGGATCAATCCAGAGGCTGTTGGATAGATGGGGGCCTGAACTAATTATCTAATAATCTAATAATGGTGAGTGTGTGAGTGGAGAGAAGGGGTCTGATTGGAGATAGTTGTAAAGGGGGAAAGAACAAAATCTGGCAAATGATTGGATATGTAGAATGGGGGGAAATGAGGCATCAAGGATAGCACTGAGCCTAAAGACTTGGGAAGCTGAAAGAAAGGCAGGACTCATGCCAGCAATAAGGCAGCAAATGCAAGGCTATAGAACAGAAGATATGTGATTTTTGAAAAATTTTACAGGAATATATGTCTGGCTCTTTGAGGGGTTTTTGTCCTTTCCATTGTCATCTCAACATTCTGTTGACTTCTCTTCAACAGGCTAAGACAAGACACCGGAGTGTCTCCGATATTTTCCCAGCAGACACTACTCATGAAATCCCAATAAGAAGGCAATGAAGAATGGAGCTTACATGGGCTTGATTTCTGTCAGTCCCAGAATGAGAACTTTAGAATATATTTTAGAAACAGATTGCTAGCTTCCTTTGAGGATCAGCTCACAGGCAACCTCCTCAAAGAAGCCTGTTCTGATGCCCATTCTACCCCCTGAAAGTCATCTCTCTCTACCTTCAAATTATCTTGCATTTAAAAATCTGTTTTTAAGTGGTTTCCCAGCTACATCCTCTTTCTCCTGCCTCTCCATGTAAGCTCCCTGAGGGCAAGACTTGTTTTCTGTTTGTTTTGGGTTTTTCCTTTGTATCCCCTGTACCCCACAGGGTCTTTCCAAGGACAAGTGCTTAATAAAACTTACTGAATTGATTTTTCCATGGCTCAGCTAAGAAAGGGCCCTCAATGCAGGATGAGTGGGGCCAAGTATGCCAAGGGAAAGAGTGCAGCAGAGGCAGCGAATGAGTCTGGCCTCTGGTTCCCTTCTACCACCAATTCCTTTGTGTTCTTAGACAAGTCATGGAAGAAACCTCTCACTAAATAAATTTCCTCATCTGTCAATTGAAGGTTAAATGTCCCTATGATTTTTTCCATTATAATTCTTTGTCTGATGCTTCATCATGGGGGGGGAGGGGAAGAGAGGGGAGAGAGACATCCCTGGACTGGAGAAGGTGATGACAGGAGCACACAGCCCTGCCAAGCTTCCTCTTGGCCTTGAGCCCAGGAATGGACTGCATCACTCTTGTCTGAGGACCAGCTAGAGTACATTTGGCAAGGCCATCACCAGGTCTGCTGCTGCAAGGTGATGTTTTGTTTTGTTTTTTTTAACCACATCAATTCCCAAAGGCCATTTACTAAGTAAGAGGCATTGGAATAATTTATATAGCACTTTAAGGTTTTCAGAGTGCTTTACAAATATATCATTTTATCCTCACAATAACCCTGGGAAATTCATGTTATTATTTATCCCCATTTTACCAATGAGGACCGGAAGCAGAAAAAAGGTAAATGATTTGTTCAGGGTCACATATCTAGAAAGCGTCTGAGGCAGTATTCGCACTCACATCTTCCTGACTCCAGGTCTAGCTCTGTCTCCATTTAGCTGCCAACATGAACTTGAGGCACTAGAAAGGAATAAAAACAATGATCCTGAAAGTGTCAAGGTTTGACAGGAGGAGATATTTACATGATGCTTTGCAGCTGCTATTGGTAGCCTGTGGGACAGGTCACTGCAGGTTTGAGCTTCTTTCTCCATTGGAGAGATGAGGAAACTGACACACATTGTATCAGAAACAAAGCTCGCATATGTCTTCCTGTATCCAAGTCTAACACTTTGATACTTCAAGCTCCTTCACTGAATGCTATATACTAGCTGAGCACTCAAAGTACTTCTCAAACTAGCTATGTTGTGGTCTTTTTAGTTCAGAGTTTTCAATCTTTTTGTATGGTCTATGGACCCCTTGGAAAGTCAGTCTGGGGAAGCCTATGGACTCCTCCTCAAAATCATGTTTTCAAATGTGAAAAATTAAAAATAAAATATCAGGTTGCAAAAGAAACTAATCACAGGGAAATGCTATGATTAACATTTTAAGAATAAAATACTTTATTGGCCCCCAATTTGGTTTTCATTAATAATTGATTTTCTAATGGTAGAAAGTAAAGAGGGAATAAGAAGCCACTTGATGAGGTTGAAAGAGGAGACTGCAAAAGCTGGCTTGAAGCTTAACATTAAAAAAGCACCCAATAAGATCTTGGCAACTGGTTTCATCACTTCCTAGCAAATAGATGGAGAAGAAATGGAGGTAGTGTGAGATTTAATATTCTTGGGCTCAAAGATCACTGCAAATAGTGACTGCAGCCATGGAATTAAAAGATGTATACTCCTTGGAAGGAAAGCTATGGCCAGGCTGGACAGCAGACTAAAAGGCAGAGACATCACCTTATGGATGATGGCCTGTATAATAAAAGCTATGGCTTTTCCAGTAGTAAGGTATGGTTGCAAGAATTGGCCTAAAAAGAAAGCTGAGCCACAGAATCAAATACTGAGGCTAAAGGTTAAATACTTGCTCAAATAATGAAAATATAGGACTCATTGGGAAAGACCCAAATTGGGAAAGATTGAAGGCAAAAGGATGGCAGAGATAAGATGGACACATAGTGTCATGGAAACAATGAACATGAGCTTGGACAGACTTCCAAGATAGTGGAGCATAGAGGGGATTGGTGAGCTGTGGCCCATGGAACTACAAAAAATCAGACAAGACTGAATAACTGATCAACAACAACCAATGATGGGGCAGAGTCAAGATGGAAGAATAGAAACAGGACTTCCAAAGGGCTTCAGCTTCCACCTCCTCCAATTCATGTAAAAGGTGACTCTGAACAAACTTTGGACATACAGAACCCACAAAATGATAGAGAAATTTACCCCCTGACAGCCCGGTAGGCCAGTAGGAAGTGGCCAGCAAAGTGCTCTGGGAGCTAAGCCCAGTCCACAAATGCCCAAGGCTTTAGCCTCAGGGCAGGCCTGACCAACCACCTGCTGGAGGGACTTCAGACCACCAGCAGCTGTGGCAGTTTCCAGAATTATCAAACCATGGATGCTAAGGACAAAGTGAGAGGGTAGAGGTCCTGGGGTGTGTGACCAGCTTGCCATAGCATGTGGAGGCTTCAGAGAGGGCACCCAACTAATACCTTCAGCAGCTGAGAAAACCCCAGTGATTGGGACTAAGCTCCCCTGTCTGGTAGAAGAGTTTTACTGTGCAAAAAGCCCAGAAGTCAAGTAACTCAGTGGCAACATGAGCAAATGAGGGAAGCAAAGCAAGCAGAGCAACCCAACTTTACACTTCTATTTTGGGGACAAAAAGGATTAAAATATGGAACAAGAGGAAGACAATGAAGTCAGAACTCCTACCCCAAAAGCTTCCAAGAAAAATGCAAGCTGGTTACAGGAGATAGAAAAGCTTAAGAAGGATTTTGAAAACCAAATAAGAAAAGTGGAGGAAAAACTGGAAAGAGAAATGAGAATGATGCAAGAAAAATATGAAATGAGAGTCAACAACCTGACTGAAGAAAATAACACCTTAAAAATAGACTAACTCAAATGGCAAAAGAGGCTCAAAAAGTCACTGAAGAGAAGAATGCCTTAAAAAGCTGATTTTGCCAGGTGGGAAAAGAATTTCAAAAGGTCACTGAAGAGAATCATTCCTTCAGAATTAGACTGGAGCAAATGGAAGCTAGCGACTTTACAAGAAATCAAGATACTATTAAACAGATCCAAACAAATGAAAAAATAGAAGGCAATGTAAAATATCTCATCGGGAAAACCAATGACCTAGAAAATACATCCTGGAGAGATAATTTAAAAATTATTGGACTATCTGAAAGACATGATCAAAAAATAAAAAACAAGAAATCATGCTTCAATAAATTGTCAAGGGGGGCGGCTAGGTGGCGCAGTGAGTAGAGCGTCGGCCCTGGAGTCAGAAGGACCTGAGTTCGGATCCGGCCTCAGACACTTAATGCACACACAAACAAAAAAAAAAACCTAGCCATGTGACCCTGGGCAAGTTACTTAACCCCAATTGCCCTCCAAAAAAAAATAAATAAATTGTCAAGGAAAACTGCCCTGATGTTTTAGAACCAGAGGGCAAAATAGAGGTTGAAAGAATCCACTGATCACCTCCTGAAAAAGATCCCAAAAAGAAAACTCCAAGAAACATCATAACCAGATTCCAGAATTCCCAGATCAAAGAGAAAATATTACAAGCATCCAGGAAGAAACAATTTGAATATTGTGGAAATACAATCAGGGTAACACAGGATCTGGCAGCTTCTACACTGAGGGATCAAAGGGCTTGGAATATGATATTCTGGAGGGAAAAGGAGCTGGGATTAAAACCAAGAATCACCTATCAAGCAAAACTGAGTATCAGGTTTCAGGGGCAAATATGGTCATTTGGTGGAATAGAGGACTTTCAAGCATTCTTTTTTTTTTTAATTTTTCTTTATTTTTAGTTTACAAGATTCAATTCCATAGTTCCTTGAGTTTCAAATTTCTCTTCCCTCCTCCCCCCACCCCCACAATGGCATATAGTTCAGTATAGGATCTGCAAATACTTTCACAATAGACATTAGTCAAGTTACAAAGGCAGATTGTACTAGATGGAATTAAAGAAGGTAAAGAGGAAACAAAAACAAACAATGAAAAGAAAAAGATCAATTAATTTACTTCCATCAGTATTCAAGCTCAGTTCTTTCTAGTTATTTCTCTGGATGTCGCATCTCTCACCTTCATGGGTCTTTTGGGATTGACTTATAGCACTGCATTGCTGAAAAGAGTCCAGTCTGTCATAGTTGGTCAGCACACATATGTTGTGTCTGTGATTGTATACAAATTTCTCCTGGGTCTACTCTTCTCACTCAGCATCAGTTTGTATAAGCCTCTCCAGGTAAATATGAAAACCATCTCCTCCTCGTTTCTTATAGCACAATAATATACCATTACATTCATATACCACAGCTTGTTTAGCCATTCCCCAATTGATGGGCACCCCTTCAGTTTCCAATTCTTTGCAACCACAAAAAGAGCTGCTATAAATATTTTTGTATATATGGGTCTTCCTCCCACTTCTATGATCTCTTTGGGATATAACCCTAGAAGTGTTATTACTGGGTCAAAGGGTATAAAATTATTTATAGCCCTTTGGGCATAATTGCAGATTGCTCTCCAGATGGGTTGGATAAGTTCACAACTCCACCAGCAATGCATTAGTGTTCCAATTTGCCCACATCCTCTCCAGCATTTGTCATTTTCTTGTTTTGTCATCTTAGCCAATCTGACTAGTGAGATGTGGTATCTCTTTTGATTTGCATTCCTCTAATCAATAGTGATTCAGAGGGCGGCTAGGTGGTGCAGTGAATAGAGTGCCGGCCCTGGAATCAGAAGGACCTGAGTTCGGAGCCGGCCTCCGACACTTAATCCGCACAAACAAAAACCTAGCCGTGTAACCTTGGGCAAGTTACTTAACCCCAATTGCCCTAAAGGGGCGGCTAGGTGGCGCAGTGAGTAAGAGCACCGGCCTCGGAGTTTGGATGACCCAAGATCAGATCCGGCCTCAGAAAATGAGCACCCACGCATAAATCAAATGACTAGCCGTGTAACCTTGAGCAAGTTACTTAACCCCAATTGCTTTAAAAAAAAAATAGTGATTCAGAGCATTTCTTCATATACTTATAGATATCTTTAATTTCTTTCTCTGAAAACTGCCTGTTCATATCCATTCACCATTTATCAATTGGGGAATGACTTGTATTCTTATAGAATTGATTCGATTCTTTGTATATTTTAGAAATGAGTCCTTTATCAGAAACATAGGTTGTAAAAATTATTTCTTAATTTCCCACCTCCCTCTTAATCTTGGTTACATTGCCTTTGTTTGTACAGAAGCTTTTCAATTTAATGTAATCAAAATTATCCATTTTGCATTTTATAATGCTCTCTAATTCTTCTTTGGTCATAAAGTCTTTCCTCTCCACAAATCTGACAGGTAAACTATTCCTTGCTTTCCCAGATTGCTTACAATATCATCCTTTATACCTAGATCATGCACCCATTTAGACTAGATTTTGGTATATGGTGTTAGATAATGGTCTATGCCCAGTTTCTACCATACTGTATTCCAGTTTTCCCAGCAGTTTTTGTCAAATAGTGCATTCTTATCCCCAAAACTGGGGTCTTTGGGTTTATCAAACACTAGATTAATAAACTCATTAACTGCTGGATCTCATGCACCCAATCAATTCCATTGATCCACTACTCTATTCCTCAGCCAGTACCAAGCAGTTTTGATGACTACTGCTGTATAATACAGATTAAATCTGGTATAGCTAGTCCACCTTCCCTAGCATTTCTTTTCATTATTTCCCTTGATATTCTAGACCGTTTGTTCTTCCAAACAAATTTTGTTACTATTTTGTCTAATTCTATAAAGTAGTTTTTTGGTAAACTGATTGGTATGGCACGAAATACATAATTTAGCTTGGGGAAAATTGTCATTTTTATTATATTAGCTCAACCCAGCCACGAGTAATTGATATTTTTCCAATTAGTTAGATCTGACTTTATTTGTGTGAGAAATGTTTTGTAGTTGTGATCATATAGGTCCTGGGTTTGTTTTGGCAGATAGATTCCCAAATATTTTATAATGTCTACAGTGACTTTAAATGGGATTTCTCTTTCTATCTCTTGCTGTTGAATTTCATTAGAGATATATAGGAATGCTGAGGATTTATGTGGGTTTATTTGATATCCTGCAACTTTGCCATATTTATTTATCATCTCAAGTAGTTTTTTTACTTGATTCTCTAGGATTCTCTAAGTATATCATCATATCATCTGCAAAGAGTGATAGCTTGGTCACTTCTTTACCTAATTTGATTCCTTTGATTTCTTTTTCTTCTCTAATTGCTACTGCTAGTGTTTCTAGTACCAGATTGAATAAGAGGGGTGATAGTGGACGCCCTTGTTTCACTCCTGATCTTACTGGAAAGGCTTCTAGTTTATCCCCATTGCATATAATACTTGCTGATGGTTTTAAATAGATCCTATCAACTATTTTGAGGAAGGCTCCATTTATTCCTATACTTGCTAGTGTTTTTAATAGGAATGGGTGTTGTACTTTGTCAAAAGCCTTTTCGGCATCTATTGAGATGATCATGTGGTTTCTGCTAGTTTTATTGTTGATATGCTCAACTATACTGAGGGTTTTCCTATTATTAAACCATCCTTGCATTCCTGGAAATGAATCCTAGCTGATCAGAGTGTATTACTTTTGTGATAAGTTGTTGGAGTCTTTTGGCTAATATTTTATTTAGAATTTTTGCATCTAAATTCATGAGGGAAATTGGTCTATAATTTTCTTTCTCTGTTTTATCTCTTCCTGATTTAGGAATCAGTACCATATATGTGTCATAGAAAGAGTTTGGTAGAACTCCTTCTTCACTAATTTTCCCAAATAGTTTGTAGAGTATTGGAATCAATTGTTCTTTAAATGTTTGATAGAATTCACTAGTAAACCCATCTGGCCCTGGAGATTTTTTCCTAGGGAGTTCATTGATAGCTTGTTTGATTTCTTTTTCTGAGATGGGGTTATTTAGGTAATTCACTTCCTCTTCAGTTAATCTGGGCAACTTGTGATTTTGTAAATATTCATCCATTTCACTAAGATTGTCATATTTTTGTGCATACAATTGGGAAAAATAATTCCTAATTATTCTTTTGATTTCCTCTTCATTGGAGGTAGATTCACCCTTTTCATTTTTGATACTCATAATTTAGTTTTCTTCTTTCTTTTTTTATCATATTGACTAAGGGTCTATCAATTTTATTTTTTTTTCATAAAAGCAGCTCTTAGTTTTATTTATTAGTTCAATAGTTTTCTTAATTTCAATTTTATTAATCTCTCCTTTGGTTTTCAATATTTCTAATTTAGTACTAAATTGGGGATTTTCAATTTGTTCTTTTTCTAGCTTTTTCAATTGCATGTCCAATTCATTAACCTCCCTCCTCTCTGATTTAATTAAGTATGCACTCAGGGATATAAAACTTCCCCTAAGAACTGCCTTTAATTCATCCCACAAATTTTGGCATGTTGTCTCATTATTATCATTCTCTTGAATGAAATTACTGATTGTTTCTATAATTTCTTGTTTGACTCACTCATTCTTTAGGATTAAATTGTTTAATTTCCAATTACTTTTTTAATCTATCTTTCCATGGCCCTTTATTGCATATAATTTTTATTGCATCATGATCTGAGAATGATGCATTTAATATTTCTGCCTTTCTGCACTGAATTGTGAGGTTTTTATGCCCTAGTACATGCTCTATTTTTGAGTATGTACCATGCACGGCTTAGAAGAAAGTAAATTCCTTTTTATCCCCATTCAGTTTTCTCCAGAGATGTATCATATCTAGTCTCTCTAAAATTCTATTCTCCTCCTTAACTTCTTTCTTATTTATTTTGAGGTTAGATTTATCAAGTTCAGAAAGGAGGAGATTAAGGTCCCCCACTAGTATAGTTTTGCTATCTATTTGTTCCTCTAATTCCTTTAACTTCTTCTCTAGGAATTTGGATGCTATACCACTTGGTGCATATATGTTAAGTAGTGATATTGCTTCATTTTCGATGGTGCCTTTTAGCAGGATGTAGTTTCCTTCCTTATCTCTTTTAATTAGACCTATTTTTGCTTTTGC
This sequence comes from Gymnobelideus leadbeateri, assembly GCA_011680675.1. Lineage (NCBI taxonomy): Eukaryota > Metazoa > Chordata > Mammalia > Diprotodontia > Petauridae > Gymnobelideus > Gymnobelideus leadbeateri. The sequence continues at coordinate 627,836 of WOXC01009787.1, forward strand.
TTTATCTGAGATAAGAATTGATACCCCTGCTTTTTTTACTTTAGCTGAAGCATTATCAATTCCACTCCAGCCTTTTACCTTTACCCTGTGGGTATCCCTTTGTTTCAAATGTGTTTTTTGTAGACAGCATATTGTAGGATTATAGTTTTTAATCCATTCTACTATCTGCCTCTGTTTTATGGAAGAATTCATCCCACTCACATACACATTCACAATGATGACTATCTGTCTCTTCCCCTCCATCCTATTCCCTCCCCTGCTTTGCTTTTGCTTCTTCCCTCTCCCTTCCCCTCCTTGAAGTTTTCCCTTTTGACCACCCCCTTCCTCAGTGTTCCCACCCAGTGACCCCCCTTCTTAACCTACCCTCTCCCCTTACTACTATTTCCCTCCCATCTAATTCTCCCCCTTTAGACTCCTCCTTTTTATCCCCCCCTTCCTTTCCTACTGCCTATAGGACACAATAAGTTTTTATACTTATCAGAGTTACTCCCCGTTTGATTCCAAACCAATGAGAGTAAATTTCAAACAGTGCTCCTCTCCCTCCCTCCTTTTCCTCTATTTAATGAATTTATGTGTCTGTTCACATTAGAATCTTAAACTTTATTAATGGAGTTGATCCCTCTTTAAACCAGAACCGCGATAATAGTGTTTGAATGTTGTTACTCTCCCTCTTTCTTTCTCCTCTACTATAGTGTGTTTTTATGCCTCTTTGAATGGCATATTTTACCTTTTCCTATTTCATCCTTTCCTTTTATCCCATTACAGTCCCTTTGATCCCCTTAATAAGTTTTTTTTTTTTAATCTTCAGGTTAGTTCATTCACACCCACACCCTCTATCTATGTATAACCATTTTGAAGTTCATGATAATCATAAAAATTTCAATATTGACAGTTATCAGGTCCTCATATAGGGATGTAAACATTTTGCTCTTGTTGCATACCAAGTTATGTGCATGTGTGCATGAGTGTGGGTGTGTGCATGTATGTATGTGTGAGTCTGTGTTTTCCTTGTTTACCTTTTTATGTCTTTCTTGTGTCTTGTAATTGGAGATCAAATTTTCCATTGAGCTCTGGCTTTTTCATCAGGAAAGTCTGGAAGTCCCTTATTTCATTAAATGACCATCTCCTTGCCTGAAAGATTATGCTCAGTTTTGCCAGGTAGTTAATCCTTGGTTGTAGTCCTAGCTCTCTTGACCTACAAAATATCAAATTCCAATCCCTCTGATCTTTTAATGTAGAAGCTGCTAGGTCCTGTGTGATCCTGACTGTAGTTCCTCGATATTTGAATTGTTTCTTTTTGGCTGCTTGCAGTATTTTTTCCTTAATCTTGTAATTCTGGAATTTGGCTACTATATTTCTAGGAGTTTTCAATTTGGGATCTCTTTCAGGAGGAGTCTGGTGAATTATTTTGATAACTATTTTATCTTCTGATTCCAGGACTTCAGGAAAGTTTTCTTTGACTATCTCTTGGAGGATGTTGTCAAGGCTGCTTTTTTCATCATGGCTTTCTGGTAGACCAATAATTCTTAAGTTATCTCTCCTGGATCTGTTCTCTAGGTCAGTTGTTTTTCCAGTGAGACAGTTTACATTTTCTTCCAATTTTTCAATTGTCTTATTTTCTTTTATTGACTCTTGGTGCATCATAGAGTTCTGAGTTTCAATTTGATTGATTCTAATTTTTAGCAAATTATAGTCTTTGGTTAGTTTTTGAAGGTCCTTTTTTAGGGAGGTATTTTCTCCAATTACTTCACTAATTTTACTTTTTAAGGATTTGTTTTCTTCAGTGAAACTTTTTTCCAAGTTGGTCACTGCCTCCCGGATTTAGTATTTAAAATCTTTCTTAAGCTCCTCCAAGAATGCTATTTGGGCTTGAGACCAGTTCATATTTCCTTCTGTGGTCTCAGGTGTAGGTAAAGAGTCCAAGTTGTCCTCTGTATTTGTTCTTGACCTACATAATAAGCTCAGATTGATATTCTTGCCTTCCCCTCCTCCTTCTAATCTTACTTCCTTCCCATTGTGATTTCCTATTTATTAATTTCTCAGGCTGTGAGCTAAGGGCCTGGTCCTTGACTTTGAATGCTGTAGCCTCTGTGTGTCTAGTTTGTGGCTAAGGCAGGAATCTCAGAGAGGTATGTTGATGTGTACAGAGTAGTCTGTGGAGAAGGGGTGGTTTGGCCACTTGAGATTTCTGCCTCTATACCCCTGGGCTATAGCTCAGGCAGGCTTTTGCTAGTCAGGTGAGGTGGGGCTTGTTGGGACCCCTCCCTCTCTTCTCTTCAGACTCCTGGCTGTCTCAGTTACACCCCTTCTTGAAGACTCCCAAGCCTGAGGCTATTTCCACTAACTTGGGATTTCAATCTGGGTGGGAGACTTATCTTTGGGTTTTCTACTTCTGAAGGAGGGATGAGGGTTTGGAGCAACTAGAATTAACTTTGCCATTCTAGCCCCTGCATATACAGGCAGGCGATTTCTAAACTTCCAAGCTAGGGGCCGATAGCTGCAGGAGAAGCTGCTTTCTCTCTTGGGGGCCCGAGCACTCTCCTACCTGGCTCCAATGATTCCTCCTATTCCCTTGTGAGATGACATCGAGATGACTGTGATTCATCCTTGGTAAGTCTACAGGCTGGGGCTTCTTCTCTCTCTGGTGTAATCTGCTTGTGTGCTCTTAAGTCTGAGCTGTGCAGACCCCATGTGCTCTGTGCTCACCCTGTCAGGACATACTGGGCACTTTCCTTGGCTGGATTCTGCCACACACGTAGGAGCTTAGAGAAGTTACTGCTTCCTTCCCGCCATCTTGGCTCCACCCCACTTTCAAGCATTCTTGATGAAAAAACCAGAGTTGAATAGAAAATTTGACATTCAGATACAAGAGGCAAGAGAAACATGAGAAGGTAAATAGGGAAAAGCAATCATAAGCAATTTATCAAAGTTGAACTATTTATATCCCTACATGGAAAAATGATAATTGTAACTTATGAAATTTTTCTCAGTATAAGAATAATTGAAGGGAATAGAAATAAGTGTGTGTGTCTATTTAGAAGGGTATATGGGTATATGAATACATATGTGAATGTGTACAGGTATACATAAATAGAGGGTACAGGACCAATTTAATATGAAGGGACGATACTTAAAAGGTGAAATTAAGAGGTGAGAGAGGAATATAATGAGAGGAGATGGGGAGAGACAGAATGGGGTAAACTATCTCATATAGAAGAGGCAAAGGAAAATGCTTACAATGGAGGGGAAGAACAGGAAGGCAAAAGGGTATGGGTCAACCCTATTCTCATAGAATTTGGCTTAGGGAGGAAATGGCATATACACTAAATAGAGTATCTCACCCTACAGGAGAGTAGGGGGGAAGGGGATGAGAGGGAGGATGATGGAAGGGAGGGCAGGCTGGGGTGGGAGGGAAGTTGGAAGCACCCACTTTTGAAAAAGGACAGGATCAAAGTATAGAATAGAACAAGTGAGAGGTGGGATAGGAGGGAGGGAAATATAGTCAGTCTTTTACTATATATAAACTGTGGAAATGTTTTGCATAGCTACACATGTATAGCCTATACTGAATTGTTTATTTTCCCAGTAAGGGTGGGTGACAAGGAAGGAAGGGAATCAATCTGGAATTCAAAGTTTTAAAATCAAATGTTTAAATATATAGAGAGATATATAGATATATGTATGCATGTATGTATGTATGTGTATATATATGTATGCATATATATATATATTAATATTACTTTATATGCAATTGGGAAATGATATACAGGCACTGGGGCATAGAGATCCACCATGCCTTACTGGAAAGTCAGAGGGGGTATCGGCGAAGATATGGGAGAGAGCAGATTGGAAGAAGGGATATCCAGTGGGATAGCTATTTTGGGGTGGTGGGTAGGGGAATAACGGGGGGAAAATTTATAACTCAAAATCTTGTGGAAATGAATGGTGTAAACTAGAAATTAATAAAGCATTTGATAAAAAAATTAATGGAACTAACAAACTTTTTGTCATTTTCTAGGATTCCCTAATATATATAGTTGGATGCTCCCTCCTTCCCTCTGAAAATAGTTGGACCCAATAGCTGGTTTTCTCTAGTCCTGATGGGACAGAGGCCAGCATTTTATATAGAAGTCTTATCTGTGGAAGCTGATAAAGAGACTGAATAAATCCCTGCCCTCCTTAATCAATCAAAGTGTAGGCTTTTGCCCACCCACCCACCCTCCTAAAATGTTAATAGCCAGACCTGGAATCCCTCAGCAGAGGGAGTCTCTAACAAAATTTTTCTTCCTCAAATCATCCTCCTTGATGAGCATTAAAATGATGTAAATGAAAGAAAGTCTGAGAAAATGCTGCTTTTTGGAAGTAGAATCTGCTCATTCACATACTGCCCCCCCCCACTCTGCACCCCCTACAAATGCAGAATTCCCTTTAAAAAAAATAACAACCAATGACATGAAAGTACTTTTAAAAATGAAAAAAACAAACCAACAGTAAAATAAAAAGTGAAAAGTACAAAACAAGTGTACAGCACAACAGGAATCTCTGTATTCCCTTGAGTATTTGGATCTTTTTCTAAGCTTTTAGTGGGTTGATGATTCTGATCATGGTGAGGGAAGTCAATGTGAGGTTCCCCCTTTAAAATACAAAGACAGTGACGTTCCAGGCTAGATAGGCCCTGACAAGGCCACTTCATGCCCAGTGATTCTGCTTTCCCATAACATGTGACTAGATCAAAAGTTAACCTTGTAAAGTCCATCAGCCATTTGGGGATTAAAAACCTTAGAAGCTCCAAGAATGTCAGAGCAAGAAAAGACCTCAGAAGACATTTAGTTCTCTTGGAGCCTGAGCAGAAATGTCCCCAATAATGTGCTTATCTGACAAAGAGGCTGCTAGTTTCTGCTTCCAGCTCATCTGCATTAAGAAAGAAGCCACCATGAACCAAAGAAGCTCATTCCATTTGGGGCAGGCTCTCCTTGTCAGGAAAGTTCTCCTTGCAAGACGTTGAAATTGCTCTCTGCTGCATTCCCCTTTCCCCGCTGACTTTAGTTCAATCCTATGATGTCAAACAGAATAACCCTATTGTCCTTTCTGTGCACTAGCTCTTCAGGGCTTTCAGGTCAGTCCTCATGTCCCCACCAGCCTCCTTTCCTGCTGGCTATATGTCCCCAGTTCCTATATCCCGACCTGGAGGCTCTTCATTAGCCTGGTTGTCCTGTTCCCCATATCTCTGTCTTATCAGCACCCTTTCTAAAATGCAGTGCCCTGCACACAGCATCCACGTGCAGCCTGACCAGAGCAGAATGCAGAAGCTCTGCTCCTTCATAATGTACTGCAAGACGGTGTTAGTTGTCTTGGCTGCTATGTCACACTTTAGCTTCACAGAGACTTATGTCTTCCAAATATTGTTTACGGTTTATTTTGTTTTTTGTTTTTTCATTTGAACTATGGTCTAGCCATAACTCCTTTGTCTTGAACTGGTGAAGCAGATTTTTTTTAACTCATGTGTGCAAATTTGCATTTATCCTTATTAAAGTTCATCTCATGAGATTCAGTCCAGTATGCTGGCCTGCCAAGACCTTTTCGAATCCTGTCACCAAGCATTTTGACCAGCCTTCTCATCCTTCAGTCATCATAACATCTGATGAACATCCCACATCTGCTTTTGTCCATGTTGTTCATAACAAATGCCTAACATGTCAAATTAAGCACCATTCTCTGGGCCTTCCACAGAACACTGGCTTCCAAGTTCATGTGGCACCTAGTAGATAGTGGTTAATGTTTTCCATATTCATATTAAACCATTAATAACTACTCTTTGAATCCAGGCATTTGATTAGCTCAAAATATATCTGGTACACTATGTTCTAAATCCTCAGTCTTTTTATTCAAACAGACTATGGCATTTTCTCCTTAAATTAAATGTGATTTTATTTAATTAAAAATGCATTTTCCTCTTCCTTCCACCACACCATGAGAAAAAGAAAAACTGAATCTTTCTAAAAATCTGTATACCTAAGTCAAGTGCATGCTCACATTGACCCATGAACATAAATGTGCCTCATTCAGCCTACTGAACTCTCATCTCTCACTCTCGGGAAGTGGGCAGAATTCTTTATCAACAGTCTTCCAGGATATTAATTGTCATCATCTTCAGAGTTCTGAAGTTTTCAGAAGTTGGCCATTTTTACAATGTTGTCATTATAGCATAGATGGGCCTCCATTTGTTGGCTTCCTTTACTCTGTAATGATGCATGCAAATCTTTTCTGAAATCATCCCTTTCATCATTTATTATAGCATCAAATTGTAGGAAATATGAGATAATTTAGTTTTGAGAATTTTAAACAACCCTTGCCATCCTTAGAGTCATCTTGGGCTTCAGCTGTCAAATTGAGGCTGGTCATCTCTGCTCAAGGATGTGCTAGCTCTCACAAGGGCACCTTTTTTTTGACAATAAGTATATAGTCATTCCCAGGCAATATTTGTACAACCAAACTTGCTAACACTTGACTTACATTTCCCTCACTGGCCCTCTCTAACTCACCTAACACACCACCTTACCTAGAGCCTACACCTAAAAAATGTTTACTGAACTGAATTCTGAGAAGCTCCTGGCACAATACATTGACAGAAGGGCATAACTTCTGCTAAATCACTTTCTAGAATTTGTGATCTTCATAGTCAAGCATCTGTCCCTCCCAACTACAGATGTGCTGATTGGAAAGATGATCAAATGCTAGTATCATTTCTTTATTTATTTTCATCTTGTATGGACACCTTTTTTCTCCTTGTTGATATTTTCATTGGGAAAGAAGTTGACAGGTCAGGACTGTTGTATTCATCAACAACTAAGTCTGCACTAACTATTCTAATAATCAGCTCTAGCTGATTGGCTTAGAGTTCAATGATTCTAAAAATCTGCCTACTGCCCTACAGAAGGAAGGCCTATAAAGGGAAATCCTTTTTCCTATATACACCAATTTCATGTTCCCTCATCAGTTTCCAAAGAAACTTAAAATTTTCCATTCCCCTTATTCTGTTCCATTCTTCAAAATGAATGATGGACCCACCAATCTTCAATTGGAAAGATTTTTCAGTCAGTGCACACATGCTGCGCTTCCTAAACGTGATGCCTCTGTCTGACCCTGATTCCAATCCCATTGCTGTGGATGTTCCAAAGCAGATCAGTAAATAGCCCAGCATGACTCAGAGAAGGGTTAGATGTTCACAGAAACAAAAACAACATCTGTGATTAAACTGAGTGAAAAGGAATCGCAAGGGCTTGAAGACTCCTTGTTATGAGGTTATGACTCGCCCAGGAAGCAGTCTAAGATCAATCACTCTTGTGAAGGGCAGAGGCAAGGAAAGAAGATGGTACCAAGGGCCCTTCCAGGGGCAGGTTCAGGTAAGATCAAGTGTTCTCTCACTATGTGGGTAGTTCTCTACTTCAGAAATTTTGTGTGGGCCTTCTCTTAATGAAATATCAATTAACTATTAAAAAACAATTATGAAGCATTTCCAATGTTGGAGATATGACAAAAATGCAATCATTTTGTATCTCTATGAATACCTGGTATAATATTCAACATATAAGAGTTGAGTAAGTGTTTACCACCTTTTACTAAACAGGTCTGTTTCACTGATTATCTGAAGGTCTTTTTATACCCTAAAGCCCATTTCCCTGGTTATAAATTTAATGGCAGGTGGCATTACAAGCAGTCCAGCAGAAGGTAGCCAGAGCTGGCAATAGAGGATTATTCTCACTAAGAATATGCCAGATAATGTATAAAAGAGTGAAAGACCTTGAGAAGCAATGCTGTTCCATAGGTGTGGCTAACTCTGAGTCTTTGGGATTCCAGGCCAACCTGACTTGACTATAACATTTCAATAATTGTGAGCTCCTTAGCTGTCTTTTGACTCTTTGTATATACCCAGGGCTTCAAAGTGTCTGAAATATAATAGGCACATATTAGGTGTTAAATATGTGCCATGGGATAGCAGGGGAACTGGGTGGTTCAGTAGACTCTGGAACCAGTATGAGGAAGATCTGAGTTCAAATCCAGTCTCAGACACTTACTAGTTGTGTGACCCTGAGCAAGTCACTGTGCCCTATTTACCTCACTTTCCTCATCTCTAAAATAAACTAAAAAAGGAAATGGCAAACTACTCTATTACCTTTGCCAAGAAAACCCCAAATGGGATCACAAATAATTGGACATGACTGAAATGACTGAATAACAATGGGCACATAACTTAACCTTTCAATTTTCCAGTCAATTACCTTATATTAAGTGCAAATGAACCATTCTAGGAAGCAAAATTTGGAATTTTTCTAAGAAAATGACTAAATTGTCCACATCCTTTGATGAGAGAAGACCCTCTTGTTAAACATATACTCCAAGGAGTTCAAGGACAAAAGAGAGGATTTCCTATAAACAAATAATCAAAGCCATACTTTTTATGGTACCAAAGAACTGAAACATGCCTAGAATTTTCTCCTTCTCCATTCCCTCCTCTTGATATCCCTGTCTTCTTTCAAGGCTCAACGAAAATGCTAAATTCTGAAGAAGGACCCTTTAGTCCCTGAGATGGTAGAACCAAAGTTGTCTTCCTTCTATTCTGTACATAACTTGTGTGAACTTGGATTTTAGATGTTGTGTCTTCCATTAGCATTTGAATGACATAGGGTGTTTACCTATATCTAGAGAGCTTATAACAATGCTTTGCATATAATTAGTGCTTAATAGATACTCAGTTGATAAGTGAACATATCTTGGAGAAGAGATAAGCAATTATTGTATGTGAGTGAATTGGCCTATCACCATACCACAAGTTAAGAACTGAATACATATTCATGACTCAGAGAAGCATGGAAAGATTTATGTTACTTGAAAAGTAAAATAGGGAAAACTAGGAAAATAATGTACAAAATGACCGTCATAATGCAAATGAAGCAAAATTAAAAATGGAAATTGAATGTTATGTAACTATGATAACCAAGCTTCAGCCCAAAGAAGAGAAATAAAAACGCAGCTCCCTCCTTTTTTATAGAGGCATATGGAACACAACATATATGCTCCTATCTGTTTGATAGGTTGGTTAGTTTTTGCTGAATTGCTACTTTCTCTCTTTACTGTAAGGGATTTTTGAGACAGCATTGTCTAACGGATAGAGAGCCAGCCTCAGAGCCCTAAAGACTTGCCATAGCCACCTCTTACACATATGGCCTGTGTGACCCTGGGCATTTCAATGAAGCCTTTGGTCCTCTAGATAATTCACTAAGAATAAATTGTATGTCTGATTCTGACTTCCATTGGCACATGGAATTGTCTTACTTGGGAGTACTGTGCAGCAATGAAATCACCAGTCTAAAAATCAATCTCTTTTAGGAAAGAGATTGGAATATACTGAGAAATGGCAATGATAAAAAAAAAAAAACTTTAAAAATATAAGTAAAACTTTTTTCAAAGAAATTTAAATTTTTTCTCTCCTCTGGGCAATCCTTCAGGTTGACTTATGAATTGGACAAGTTCTATCTCATTTTTATAGATTCTAAGACCAAATAACACTTCCTTTCAGTCAGGCAGTGAGTAAGCCATGGAGAGAACCTAAGACTCATGAAATCTCAGCCTCTTTCCTTTCCCCTAAAGACCTGTCACTGGCCTCTTAGTTACCTCAAGGGTGTTGAAAAGATCGATGGAGATGCTGGTGAAGCACTTTGGGCCCCTTGGATCCGAGAACCTTTTAGAAGCCTCATTACAGTCTTATGATAATCAGAGATGGTTGGTGCATTAAGGATGTTCTCTGCCCAGAAGAATTCTTCCCCTAGGAAAATAGATCAAGTCAAAAATTGAGTTAGGAAGTCATCCAAGTACACCTAGTCTGAAATGGTCCATGGGAGGAAAGCATTGGGCTGGTGCACATATGCTGCAGCCATGGGTTCTCTCTTTTGAAAATTGGACTATTTTCTGAGGTTAGACCATACGACTTCCACAGTACAAGTCTCTCAGACACAGCAATTGGAATTCGGGACTCTTATGAGCATGGGGGTTGAAGGTAGAGCTATACAAGACATGGACCTGGTATGGTCTTACACATGCAACTACAATTTGCTCCACTTGTTTGCTTCTAACCTCAAGTGCTTAACAGTATATATGGGGGATTTCTAAGGGAGCTCCTCTTCCTGCCCCCTCCCACCCACCACTTTTTCTCTTTTGATTTTTTTCCCTGCCACCCCACTGCTTTTCCATTTTCTTCTCTTTCTTCTTCCAATCCTTCCTGGAATTCGGCTGTACTGCTCTCCCTTCTGGCCCATGCCTGTTATAAATGATGGATAACATCTGCAAACCTTAAAGAGCTACCAAAATGTGAAACATTATTATTATTTATTAGACTTTGAAAATATATCCTTTCATTTTAAACCAAATGAACAACTGAACACACCATCAATTATCTCTTTTAGATTCTTTATGATGTCAGCTCATTTTCTGTCCATTGACATCCCAAAGCTCTCCTGCCAGGGGAACCCTTTCAGGGTGACTGAGGCTGAGGCAGCTGGCATACTCCAAGTGGGCCCCACTAAGCTGACTCTGGTGCAGCTTACATCAGAATCTGATGCATCAATACAGAGCTTCTAGGAGAAATAGCAGGAAATGGAACCCCAGAGTGACACTTGTGTCCATCTTCACATCACAAAGGCACAAATCTTCAGAACAGAGCACAGGGAGCATAGGTCCTTGTGTTGGCCACGGTGGCCCCCCCAGTCCTCTCCTCATTCTGCAGGTTATCACTGACAAATCTGGATCTCTGTCCATTACAACCTGAGAAATACCTCTTACCCTTTCACTTCTCCTTTGAGGGGATCTTAGGTGGAAGGAATGAGAACAAGCACCTACTGTGTGCCAAATGCTGCACATAACACTTATAATTATTATCTCGTTCTATCTTCACAAGCCTGAAAGATAGGTGCTAATATTGGCTCTCTCGTTACAGTTGAAGAGACCTAGGCAAACAGTGGTTAAGTGGCTGCCCAATGTCATATAGCTCATCAGTGTCAGAGGCTGGATTTGAGCCCAAGTCTCTCACTCCAGACCCCATGGTCAATCCACTGAAGCACCAGCTGCCTCAGCACATACCGTAGCAGTCTTCCTGGGCCCCAGCACCAAGTAGACTCTCCTCCAGCCTGCACTCACTACTACCTCAGTGACCCACAAGAACCCTCAGTTCATCCCATCATACCGACACACCAAGCCTTTATAGGACTGTAAGCATATCGTCTTCTCATGTCCTAATACACCCAAGACAATGTCCACTGCTTTATGGGTAATCAGTGAGTGAAAGAAGGTATTGAATGAGCTAGGCTTTGGTTTGGGCGGGGTTTTGTTTATCAAAAGAATACCTAACCCCTCCACACACATACCTGGGCCCTTAGGAAGACCAAAGTCTCCATTTAAGTCACTAGAACTCTTAGACTGTGGTCAGTTTCTAGGAAGAAGCATGGAGATAGATGATCTGACTAGCAGGCCCCAAGTAAACATTGTTAGGGATTATGAAACAAGGGTAACCTAGAAGGGTGAATCAAAAAGCATCCTTTGAAGTCAGAAGGTTAGAGCTCAAGTACTAACCCCTGATTCAGACTGCCTATGAGACTCTGCCTCAGTACTCCAAGCAACACCCCAAGATGTTTCCCAGCCTGTACCAGTGCTGTGCATTTCCTCACTGGGTATCCCACACATCTTAGATTTATCTGTAGGGATTACTAAGCCTGACAACAAGGAGAAGGCATAGCAGTTCCAAGAATCTAGTGGACAGAATATCAGGAGAGAGGCCCAATAACTCACAGGGGCCAAAATCCAGGAAAAAAAACCCACAGGAAAGCCCATGTAGTCAGTCTTACAAGTGTATGCAGAAATGCAGAAGTCTGGCCAATAAGTGACATGATCTGGGGTTCTGATGCACAGAGGCTATTTCCTAGTTCTTGCTGTGATTTGATGAGGAAGATTCATGCCTGGAATTGACTAGAAAATATTTCTACAGGCAAGAACACTGAACCGGATTAATAAGAGGAGATTTAATGGGGATGCATGGAAAGTGCTATAGTTAGCTTTGAAAACTAACTCCCCAGGTACAAGAGGATCTGAGTTTAGTGGGCATCAGGTTTATTAAGAGGAAACTGTGGCATAGCAGTAGGGAAAAAATGAAAATGAAATAAAGCTAATGGTACTTAAAGGTACACTGAGAGAAAAGGGTGAAGAACAAGAGAGGTAGCATTCCCCCTTTCCCCATCTCCTGTGCCAGTTCTAGCTCTGGCCCTGTTAGCCACCCAACCCCCAGGAGCTGACAGATAAATTGAAACATGTCCAGAGAAGGGCACACAGGACATGAGTGGCCTTGAAGTCAGGCCTCTGTGGACCTCCCCTCAGGCTCTGGCCCCTGTTTCATTCAAAAGAAGACATATGTAAATGGCCTCATTTTTGCTCCAAAACCTCAAACCCACAAGTGTCCTTCCCTGGTTCATTTCTTAGCTCTTTTTTCTAATGTTTGTTTCAAGGAAGAAAAAAATATTGTTTTTCGTGGAGTCCCAGAGGACTGAGTCAATTTGTAAGCCTGAGGAATATCAAGTTCCTTCAGAATATAAATACATATGAGGTGCCAGGGGCTTAGATGAACAGTCTGTAATACATTCAAATGCAATCATGGCACAAAGAACAATTACCACAAGTAATTGGCAGGCCACTTTTAATTTGTGGCTTTTCAGTCATTATAGCCTGGCCTTTTTCCTCTCTGGAACATCTGGATAGCTTCTCATCTGTCTCAGACTCCTGTGGAAAGATTGTGTCAGTTAATTTCCTCCCAAATCAAGCTTCTAAAACCTTGAATGTATACATATGTGTGTAGATATATGTGTATCTGAGGTGTGTCAGATACACATATATGCACACCCATCTGTATTTAACTACACATGCAAACATCCTCAATTCAAGTACCTATGTTAGCAAGCACACTAGAATTACCCAGGATGGCCTGGTAGCACAGGTTCTTTGATCTGTTTTGCTAAAGGAAAGACAACTTTTAAAGGGGTCAACAATCCTACTTTTTATATTCACTAGTTCAGGGGAAAATCAGGGAAAATTTTCATGGAGAAAATATAAACAGAGAAATTAGCACAGAGATTTAACAGACAGGGTACCTACTATCTGAACAAAGTAATACAACCACCTACATACACCACCAGAAGGGGAGAGCAAAAACTTCTGGCTCTTAACAAACAGCCCCTCAGAGTCTCAATCAGGAAATCAAAAGGTCCTTCTCATAAGCACACCCCCCAAAGCAAAATGCCAGCCTCCCAGAATATATAACAGAGACTCTGTCCCTGATTGGCTCAGAGTAAGAAGGCACAAAACCTACTTGATTCAGCACAGCTGTGAATTATCAGGGTTCAATGGCGTTTAATCCTTCAGATGTTTACAATTTAGCCTGAGCCTTGGGAAAGGAACTCCAGAAAAAATTCCCACCTTGCTTATGCTTACAGTACCACCTGAGGCCCACAGCTGCCAGTTCCTTATCACAATCACCTGGAATCTACTAACCTGTCTATGCCTAAATGTGTGCTAAGCCGAACAGGCCACCTTAACAGGGGAGTCAGTTCTCCTCCAAGAGCTTCAAGAAAAGACCAGCTCACTTATCACACATGTGATAGGGAGGCTTCCTTACAAGGATGGGCTGAAATAGATCAGGATTACTTATATAGGTTGCTGTGGATAGACTGTTGAACTTGGAAGAGAACTGAGTTCAAGTACTTCCTCAGAGACTTACTAGTCTTGAGATCCCAGGCAAGGTACTTAATCTTTCTCTGCCTCAGTTTCCTCATCTATAAAATAGAAACATTTATAAAATACCTCCCAGATTATTATGAGGATAAAACAAAATAATACTTTTAAAATGCTTTGCAAACCATAGAGAACTATATCATCATCTTCATCATCTCTAGGATTTGTGGACATATTCAGTGTGTCCAGGACCTTGGACAGGGAAAAATCAATCTTCATTTTCATCACCTTTTGGTCCTTTGTCATCCTTTGCATTTTACTGTATCCATTTAACATTATTTTAAGGAGTCTATAGACATTTCTAGACAGCCAAAAAGGTCAGTGAAACACCTATAAAATGAAGAACCCCTGGATTTTGACAGGAACCCTGCTTAGGTCCCGTAAAGCTCTCAAATTTTATGGGAGACCTATGTGACAAAGAACATATTACTTGTGAAGCACCTTACATTATCCCCACTGTTTTCATGGCTTTTCTCCAAATGTCCAGTATTTGAGAAATGGGAGGGAAGCTAAATGCTAGGCTGCCCATAAAGCCTTCTACCACAACTGTCTAGAACATCCATTGTCTTCTATCAACTCTTAAAGTATCACTTAGTGACCATGTTAAGGATACTCTAATTAAAGGGCCTAATCATATCTATGACTGTGCCCCGTTGACATCTCCTGGACCATGTTTGTATAGAGAACTGGGACTCTTTCACAAAAGAAAATACTATTTGTAAAAGCAAGGTGTTTTACATATTTGAGTAGAGATGACTTGGGGCCTCAAATTAATGCATTTCCATCAATGTCTGCATCAACTGTTTACAAAGAGAATGAAAAATATCCTGTAATTGACTACCCAGCCATTTGCATGTCACTAGAGACAATTCAAGCTAAAACAAGATGATGAATGGAGAAGGCTGCTCTTAGGAATGGTTTAAAGCCCTGAACTCACTAATGTGCCTTCCTCAGCTAAACATTCATTCTTCCATTTGATATCATCTAAGACATAAATGAGTGCTGGAGGCAATCTTCCTTGGGAACTGATATGAGAGAAATCCAATATTCTGAGATCATAAGATCAAATCCAAGATCATATCATGTTCTGGGTGACTGTCTAATTGATTAAAAACTCAGTCAAAAGGCTCAATTTAGAAGTTGTGCAGGAAATGAGATGGCCAACTCTCTCCCCTTAAGGAGAAACTCCTGAAATATTGTTTGCTAATGGGTAATGATTACATCTTCATCCTTCTAGATTTTTCTATAGCACCTAGTACTGCTGAGCACTTCTTCCTCCTTGATACTTTATCTTTGATAAACTTTCTTTATACTTTATACTTGATTCTCCTCCTACCTCTCTAATGGCTTCTGTTTGCCTCCTTTTCATGTTCCTATTCTTCCTCCCACTCATTAAGAATTATGATCCCAAAAGAGTAGAGTAAAGGGGGGCAGAGCCAAGATGGCGGAGTAGAAACAGCACTTCCAAGGCTCTCTCACCCACACCACTTCAAAATCATGTAAAAGGGGGACTCTGAACAACCTCTGGAGCTCCAGCACCCACAGAACGACACAGAGAAGCTAGTCTCCCTCTGAAGACATCACAGCAGCCCGGCAGGGAGTGGCCAGCACAGCGCACTGGGAGCTGCCAGTGCAGCACTCTGGGAGCCAAGCCAAGGCCCGAGTGAGACACAGTTTTAGACCCAGGGCAGCCGGGCCAGCAGCCGGCTGGAGGGACCCCAGAACACCAGAAGCTGTGGCGATTCGAGAACTATCAACACAGATATGCCTAGGACAAAGTGAGAGGTAAGTGCCCTATGGACTTTGGGACCAGTATTTCGTGAACACGTTGGCTCTTCCCCTGGGGGCAAGAAGCAACTGAGGAGACTTGGCACAGCCACCATTTTTCAGCTTCAGTTGCAGCTTCAGCTCCTGGCCTATGGACTGTAGGGGGATCTAGCTATCACTTTTGGGGAATAATCTCTCTTGCTTTAACCTCCCTGGATCTGAATTGCGGTCTGGGGTGGAGGTCTTGGGGTGGGTATCCAGCTTGCCAGAGTATGTAGAGGCTTCACAGAGGCCACCCAACTAAAACCTCCGGAAGTTGAGAAGACGCCAGTGTTCAGGACAGAAGCTTCCCTATCTGGTGGCAGAGTCCTACTGTGGCAAAAATCCCAAAAGTCAAGTTTTGAGTGAAAACATGCCTAGGCAAAGGAAACAAAATAAACAGAAAAATGAAACATTAGACTCCTATTTTGGGGGCAAAGAGGATCGAAGCATGGAACAGGAGGAGGACTGGGAGGTTAGAACTCCTGCACCAAAAGCCCCAAATGAAAATACAAGAGGGTTACAGGCCATAGAGGACCTTAAGAAGGATTTTAAAAACAAAATAAGAGAAGTGGAGGAAAAATGGGGAAGAGAAATGAGTAGGATGCAGGAAAAGTATGAAATGAGAGTCAACAGCCTGACTGAGGAAAATAACACCTTAAAAAATAGACGAATTCAAATGGCAAAGGAGGCTCAAAAGGGCAATAAGGAGAAGAATTCCTTAAAAAGCCGAATTTGTCAGATGGAAAAAGAACCTCAAAAGCTCACTGAGGAGGGGGGCAGAGCCAAGATGGCGGTGTAGAAACAGCTCATCCAAGCCACTCTGCCCCCAGATTCCCCCCAAACTATGTAAAGGGGGACTCTGAACAACTTCTGGAGCCCCAGCACCCACAGAATGACACAGATAAGCTAACCTCCCACTGAGGACAGCCCAACAGCCCTGCAGGAAGGACCAGCACAGTGGTCTGGGAGCCAGCAGTGAGCAGCGCACAGAGTGCGGAAGCCGAGCCAAGACGAGCAGAGCCCAGGTCCCCGTGAGCTGAGGTTTTAGCCCCAGGGCGGCAGGGCCAGCAGCTGGCTGGAGAGACCCCAGAACACCAGCAGCTGTGGAGACTCCAGAATTATCAACATAGACATGCCTAGGACAAAGTAAGAGGTTAGAGCCCGATGGACTTTGGGATCAGTATTTGGGGAACGCGTCAGCTTCCTCCCCTGGGGGCTAGAAGCCTCTGAGGAGACATGCCATTTTGTAGTTTTCAGAGGCAGCTCCAGCTCCTGGCCTGCAATTAATTGTAGGGAGATGCAGCGATCAGTCTTGGGAGATAATCGCTCTTGCTTTAACCTCCCTGGATCTGGATTGTGATCTGGGGTGGAAGTCGTGGGTGGGTTTACAGCTTGCCAGAAACGGAAGTTGCCCCCCCCCACATGTTCGGGATGAAAATTCCTCTAGCTGGCCTTAAAGCCATAGTGTGGCAACAAGCCCAAAAGTCAAGTAATTAAGTGGCAACATGCCAAGGCAAAGGAAACAGAAAAATGCAACCCTAGACTCCTATTTTGGGGGCATAGAGCATGAAAAGGACTGCGAGGTCAGAAGTCCTGCTCCAAAAGCCCCAGGGGAAAACATGAGTGGGTTGCAGGCCATAGAGGACCTTGAGAAGGACTTTAAAAATCAAATAAGAGAAGTGGAGGAAAAATTGGAAAGAGAAATGAGAAGGATGCAGGAAAAGTATGAAATGAGGGTCAACAGCCTGACTGAGGAAAACAACACCTTAAAAAATAGACTAACTCAGATGGCAAAGGAGGACCAAAAGGACAATGAGGAGAAGAATGCCTTAAAAAGTCGAATTTGCCAGATGGGAAAAGAATCTCAAAAGTTCACTGAGGAGATTCATTCCTTCAGAGTTAGACTAGAGCAAATAGAAGCTAATGACTTTATGAGAAATCAAGATGCTGTTAAACAGATCCAAACAAATAAAAGAGTAGAAGGCAATGTGACATATCTCATGGGGAAAACCACTGACCTGGAAAATAGATCCAGGAGAGATAATTTAAAAATTATTGGACTACCCAAAAGCAATGATCAAATAAAGAACCTAGAAATCACCCTTCAAAAAATTCTCAAGGAAAATTGCCCTGATGTTTTAGATCCAGAGGGCAAAATAGAGGTTGAAAGAATACACCAATCACCTCCTGAAAAAGATCCCAAAAAGAAAACTCCCAGGAATATTATAGCCAGGTTCCAGAATCCCCAGATCAAGGAGAAAATACTACAAGCAGCCAGGAAGAAACAATTTCAATATTGTGGAAACACAATCAGAATAGCCCAGGACCTGGAAGCTTCTACACTGAGGGATTGAAGGGCATGGAATATGATATTCCAGAGGGCAAAAGAGCTGGGAATGAACCCAAGGGTCACCTACCCAGCAAAACTGAGTATTTTGTTTCAGGGGAAAATATGTTCATTCAGTGGAATAGAGGACTTTCAAGCATTCTTGAGGAAAAAACCAGGATTGAATAGAAAATTTGACATCCAGACACAAGAAGGAAGAGATGCCTGAGAAGGTAATCAGGGAAAAGAAATCAAAAGGAACTTATCAAAGTTGAACTATTTACATTCCTATATGGAAAAACAATAACAGTGATTGATGATATCTTTCTCACTATGAAAATAATGGAAGAAAGGTGTGTGGTCATATGAATACATATGTGAATGTGTGTGTATATGGTTACAGTTATATATGGATAGAGGGCATAGGTTGAATTTGTTGGGAAGGGAGAATACTCAAGGGATGAAATTATGAGGTGAGAGATGAAAGTGGCAAGAGGAGATGGGGAGAGACAGGGTAGGGTAAACTATCTCATGTAGAAGAAGCAAGGGGAAGTGGTTGTAAGGGAGGGGGAGAATAGGAAGGCAAAAAGGCAAAACCACATTCTCGTTGAATTTGGTTCAGGGAGAGAATGACATATATACTAAATGGGATATCTCAACCTACAGCAGAATAGGGGAAAGGGGGATGAGAGGAAGGATGATGGATGGGAGGGCATCCTTGGGGGGAGGGGAGGTTGGAAGTACCCACTATAGAAGAGGGACAGGATCAAATAGGGAATGGATCAGGTGGGGGGTGGGATGAGTGGGAAGGAATTATAAGCAGCCTTGTAAAATATATCTACTATGATAATGTTTTGCATAGCTAGACATGTACAACATATACTGAATTACTTATATTCCCAGAGGTAATGGGTGACAAGGGAGGAAAGAAATGGATCTGAAATTTGAGGTCTTAACATTAAATGTTTCAAATATATATAAATACTATTATTAATACTCTTTTGCTTGTAATTGGGAGATAAGATGTGCAGGCATTGGGACACAAAGATTCACCTTCCTCTAAAGGAAAAGTCGAAGGGGGTATGGGAGAAGGTATGGGAGAGAGCAGATTGGAGGAAGCGATATCTTGCAGGACTGCTATTCTGGGAGGGTGGGTAAGGGAAAAACAGGGGGGGAAATGATTGTAACTCAAAATTTGTTGGAAATGAATTTTGTAAAACAGAAGTTAATAAAGCATTTGTTTAAAAAAAAGAAAGCAAAAAAATAAAAGCTCACTGAGATCATTCCTTCAGAGTTAGACTGGAGCAAATGGAAGCTAGTGACTTTATGAGTAATCAAGATGCTGTTAAACAGATCCAAACAAATGAAAGAATAGGAGGCAATGTGAAATATCTCATGGGAAAAACCACTGATCTGGAAAATAGATCCAGGAGAGATAATTTAAAAATTATTGGACTCCCTGAAAGCCATGATCAAAGAAAGAACCTAGAAATCATCCTTCAAGAAATTCTCAAGGAAAACTGCCCTGATGTTTTAGACCAAGGGGGTGAAATAGAGGTTGGAAGAATCCACAGATCACCTCCTGAAAAAGATCCCAAAAAGAAAACTCCTAGGAATATTATAGCCAGGTTACAGAATTCCCAGATCAAGGAGAAAATACTACAAGCAGCCAGGAAGAAACAATTTCAATATTGTGGAAACACAATCAGAATAGCCCAGGACCTGGCAGCTTCTACACTGAGGGATCGAAGGGCATGGAATATGGTATTCCAGAGGGCAAAAGAGCTGGGAATGAACCCAAGGGTCACCTACCCAGCAAAACTGAGTATCTTGTTTCAGGGGAAAATATGGTCATTCAGTGGAATAGAGGACTCTCAAGCATTCTTGAGGAAAAAACCAGAGTTGAATAGAAAATTTGACATTCAGACACAAGAAGCAAGAGATGCCTGAGAAGGTAATCAGGGAAAAGAAATCAAAAGGAACTTATCGAAGTTGAACTATTTATATTCCTACATGGAAAACCAATAACTGTGACTGATGAAACCTTTCTCAGTATGAAAATAATTGAAGAAGGGTATATGGTCATATGACTACATATGTGAATGGGTGTATATATGTTTACAGGTATACATGGATAGAGGGCACAGTTTGAATTTGGTGGGAAGGGATGATACTTAAGGGGTGAAGTTAAGAGGTGAGGGAGGTATGTGGCAAGAGGAGATGGGGAGAGACAGGGTAGGGTAAACTATCTCATGTAGAACAGGCAAGGGGAGGTGGTTGCAGGGGAGGGGAAGAACAGGAAGGCAAAAAGGCAAAACGATATTCTCATTCAATTTGGCTCAGGGAGAGAATGACATACACACTAAATGGGATATCTCACCCTGCAGGAGAGTAGAGGGAAGGGTGATGAGAGGGGGGATGATGAAGGAGAGGGCATTCTGGGGGGAGAGGAGGTTGGAGTTACCCACTTTCAAAGAGGGACAGGATGAAAGTAGGGAATGGACCACGTGGGGGGTGGGATGGGTGGGAGGGAAATACTAGCAGTCTTTTACAATATATCTACTATGGTAATGTTTTGCATAGCTATACATGTACAACACATACTATGAATTGCCTATCTTCCCAGAGGGAGTGGGTGACAAGGGAGAAAGGGAATGGATCTGGAATTCAAAGTTTTAAATGAAATATTTCAAATATATATAAGGATATAAAGAATTATGATTCCCCCCTTCCAGGCTCTGTCTTTGGTCCTCTTCTCATCTCTCTTTTTGTCTTAGAAGACTCATCTATTTTCTTTTTTTTTGTTTTGTTTTTGTTTTTGTTTTTTCACTCTTAAAATTATGTATTTTATTGTTATTGCTATAACCAGCAAATTGGCAAAGGTGACAAAAAATGGGAATAGTCAATGTCCAGTGGGTTGTGGAAAGACAGGCACACTAATACATTGTTGGTGGAGCTATGAGTTGGTCTATTTTATGAAAAGCAATTTGGAATTATTTGTAGAATGTGACTAAAACTCCTATCTTTGTTCTAAGTGTGATTCCATTAGTAGCCATATATATCCCAAGTACATCAATTACAATAAATAAAGACTCCACATATACCAAAATATTTGTAACCGAACTTAGTGGTATCAAAAAACTGGAAACATAATAGATACCCACTAACTGGAAAGGGATTAATGAAACTGTGGTATGTAATGGTATATAATGAAATATTACTCTCCTTTGACATCTCCCCCTACTGACTTTTCTGGCTTCTTTCAAATCTGTACTGAAGTTCCATCTTTTACCAGAAGTCTTTCTCAACCTTTATCATTTCTAGTGTCTTCCCTCTTTAATTATTTCCTATTTATCCTGTATATAGATTATATTTATCCAGTATCTGGGTTGTTTGTATTTGTTTGCTTTTTGTCTCCCTCATTATATTGTGAACTCTATGAGGGCAGGGGCTGTCTTTACCTCTTTTCATAATCCTAATGCTTAGCATAGTACCTGGCATGTAGTAGGAGCTTAATAAATGTTTACTGACTGATCTACTCCGTGATAAGAAACAGAAACAATGAATATAATGACTATAGAGAATTACATAAAAATACATAATTGATGCAAAGTAAAGTAAACAGAAACAGGAAAACAATTTATACAACTACAACAGTTTAATGGGGGGGGGGGGGCAATTAAAACTAAATGCTGAGAAAGTATAATGACTAATCCATGTCACCAAAAAGAGACAGGAAAAGTTAAAGGTGAGGACCATAGGCAGGGAATACTACAAATAATGTGAAACTTTTTTGGATTGCGTTGGTTAGTTTTGCTGAATTTCTTTCCCTTTTTTTCATTATTTCTAAAGTGTGGCCATATTGGGAAATGTAAGTGATGTAAAAACTAGAGTTTGAAAAAATTAGAGATCCAACTGGAAAAGGAGATAGGTAAGTTACATAGAGATAATAATGGATGATCCAGGTGTTCCATTGGTATCCACAGAGGAAGGAGCCCAAAATGTCTGGTGGACCCTGTGTGGAGGAATAATTACTATCCAAATGTTGGAGGTAATACCTACATAGAAGAAACCTTAGATATAGTCCAATTTTGAAGCCTTGAAAGATCGTCATTATTAGAGCTCTAGACTAGTAATTTTGATGGAAACTTGAACTTATGTGTTTCAAACCAGGGCAAAAAATTTTACGACAGGAAAACGGATTTCTTGCCATCCTTCTTCTTTCAAACTACTAGTGTTTTGTTGTTCTGTTTTGTTTTGAAGCTGTTCCCAAAGCACTGAACCACCATGGCTACCCACCTCCCACATTCAAAATCCAACTGAAATGCCGCCTCCTCCAAAAAGCCCTCCCTGCTCACCCCCAGGTCTTAAAGACCCTTCTTTCCTTTACCTGACATACTTACTCCAAGGAGGCGGATGGCAATCCGTCCACGCCTTCTCGTTCCTGTCCACTTCTTTACATACGTTTCTCCAGGATCTTCCCAACTTGCCGAAGGCCTTTTCCCTGATCCTTCCTTGTCATGTATGATTTTGCAATAAAGGGATTTGTGTGATCTCTCATGTCAGCTTCCGGGAGGTTTGGGAGAATTCTAAGTGCCATTTTAGAGGTGCGAAGCACTTCACGAGTTACCGCCTTCACCCCGTTCGGCTCTAAGAGCCTTGAGGGCACGCGCTGTCTTGGCCTTTTTCTATCCGCAGCTCTGGGTACGGCGCCTGGCACATAGTTAGCAAATAAACGTTTATTGAACTGACTTTACAGACCAGGAAACTGAGGCTGAGGTGACGGGGACGTGCCCGAGGTGTCTGTGTCATGACATCTCCGCCAGCGCCTCCAGGGCTTTCTTTAATAAGTGACTCTGGAATTGAGGCTTGCGGTTAATCTGCCAAGGGGACATCCGGGTCCCCTCCAATGGGGTAAGGCCCCGGAGGGTGTGACTGCACGGGCCTCTCCCAGCCGAGGCCCGCGGTTTGTCCGGGCAGCGGCGAGGCAGGCCGGCGGGGCTCTACGCCCATCAACAAATGTGCACCGGGAGGAACGGGGGCTTTCTCTCCAAGACCCTCGGCTCTTTAGCTCTCTCACAAGCCTGCGCCACAAGCCCCGTCCGCTCTCATTCCCGCCCGGCCGAGATACAAGTATCCGACTTGGGGTAGGGACGCAGAGGCGTCCGCGAGCTGCTTCTCGCGAGAACACACTTCTTCCTCCCCCTCCTCCCCCTCCCCCTCCTCCCCCTCTCCCTTCTCCCCCTCCTCCCTCCTCCCTCTCCTCCCTCCTCCCCCCTCCTCCTCCTCCCCTCCCTCCCCTCCCCCCTCTCCTTCTCCCTCTCCTCCCCTCCTCCCTCCTCCCCCCTCTCCCCTCCCTCCCCTCCCCCTCCCCTCCTCCCCTCCTCCCCTCCCTCCCCTCCTCCCCTCTCCTCCTCCCTCTCCTCCTCCCTCCCCTCCTCTCCTCCCCCTCCTCCTCCCCCTCCTCCCCTTCCTCCCCCTCCTCCCCTTCCTCCCCCTCTGCTTCTCTTACCTTCTTCCAGTTCCCCGGCGTGCAGGTTCCATATTCAAGACTCATCTATTTTCAAGGACATAGAGATGATCCCTATTCCAATGTCTTTCAATAAACATATTTCTTTGAATCCCAATTAGTCCAATGGGATCTATTATCTCATTTTCTATTGCCTGCTTCCCATCTATACCTGAATGTCCTTTGGAGACTTCCAACTGAATTCATCCCAAACTGAATCTATCATTTCCCTATGAGCAAATCTACCCCTCCTCCTATTTCCCTATTTCTGCCAATACTATCACCGTACTTTGAGTCTCCTGGGCCCTAAACCTCTTTGACCTTTCCTTCACTCTCTAGTTCATATGAAACCACTTGACAAGTCCTGTTGTTTTAGCATCTGAACATTTCTTAGAGCCATTCTTCAGGCCTCTACTTCTAATCTATATTATGTTTGGTCTGGCCTATTACCAGAGCTCAGTCTTTCCCACTATTCCATATCCTTCATGAAATGAACAAAGCAAATCTGTTGATTTCTTACTAATACCTAATGCTATCGTTCTTCTGTTCAAAAGTGTTCAGTGGCTCTTGAGTGGCTTTGAGACAATATACAAACTTCTTGACTGGGAATTCCTGGGCCCTTCCAGTGTGGCTCCATTCTCCCTTTCCAGTCTTCTTTCACTCATCTCCCTTACGTGCTCTAAGTCCAATAGATTACATTATATTCGTTGGATGATTTTTGTCTCCTCCTGCCCCTTTAGATTTCTAAGGAAATTTTCCATGACTGGAAAGGACTCTCACATGTTGATTAGCTATTGGAATCTTTCCCTTCTTTAAAGATGTCAAATTCTCCAAGAAACCTTATCTAAACTTCATGTCTAGAAGCCTCTATGTTTGACGAATCATTTTATCTAAATTCATATTATTATTATTATTATTATCATCTTCTTCTACTCTGATCCTTCAGTGTGATATGGAGGTGACAGAAATTAGGGCAGACCACAAAGGTGGCCTAGAAAATAAGCTCTGACAAGTTCTACCAGTAGACTGCATACTCTTTGAGGAATTATTGTGCCGTGACAGCCCAAGAAAAATCATAAAGGTCTCAAAATCATAGTGACACTCTACACTGTCCTCCTTTGCAATAACAGTGGTAAACTGAAGGGAAAATGTGCTTGACCATGCTGAAAGTCATATTATTTTTGAACCTTCTACACATTTTTCACCAAACTGTTTTTACTTTAAACATAAAATTCTGTTCTAATGGCCAAGCACTAGATGTACTGATGGGTGAATGAAATCACATCAATCCCAATATAATCACTATTCATAAAAACAGCAGAAAGAAAGAAGTTGCAGTTAAGTGGAAAAAGAACTAATAAGTTTTTCTTCAAGATAGAAATAAAGTAAATCAGAAAGTTGGTTTTCTCCTACACACATAGGAAATAAGGAATATCATCTATGGGAAAATTGGGGCTGCTCGTATCACAGTGCTCATGATAAATATACAAAAAGGCCAACGTGAAAATAATTACAGAATATACAGCAATATTTGTTGCAGAGGATGAATAGGTAAAAAAATTATATGAAGAATTTGAAAAATGTTCCCAGTGAAATAGGCATATTACTTTATATTCAGTAACATCAATGAAAAAAATGGAAATGGGTGAAGATGTGAAGAAAAAAAAATGTTGGAAAATATGGATCAGGAATGTGGAATAAATGAGGCTAAAGACTCACAAATTACATAGAAGCTTTATATATATGTATCAATCTCTCTCTATATACAGCTAAACACACATACAAACACGCATGTGTACGTGTAAAACGCTTCTTTGCAGAACAGAATTCATATATACTGTGTGTAGTGAGTACTGTATAGCATCACAAAAAAGTGAAACTGATTAGATTTTAACAGATAGGAAATGATTCATTAATGAGATTGGAATCATTACTGAATCGTCTGTCTCTATACAGAGAGACATTCAACTTGTTCAAGCAAAAATCAAAATTAGTACAAATTTTCATAAAAGAATTTAAGTGAGAAAAAAGAATATTGTGTATAATTGAAGTAATTCCCCTTTAGACCATTTAAACAACCCTTTGATGATAAAAATGGAATCTGAATTGAATCAGGAAATAGAAAAAAGATTATAACAATTTCACAAAGATGTTTGACTAATATATCAAACTCAATAACAAGAATAAGAGTCTTAAAAATCAGCAAACCCTTAACTTACTTGGCAGAGAGATATGCCAGCCAAGAACAAAATTTTTAAAATATTCACTCTTTTGGGGGCGGCTAGGTGGCGCAGTGAGTAGAGTGCTGGCCCTGGAGTCAGAAGGACCTGAGTTCGGATCCGGCCTCAGACACTTAACACACACACAAACAAAATCCTAGCCGTGTGACCTTAGGCAAGTTACTTAACCCCAATTGCCTTCCAAAAAGCAAAAAAAAAAAAAAAAAAATTCACTCTTTTGTAAGATTTTACAGAAAAAACGTATAGAATACTATTAGTAATTTTATCTCATGAAATAAAGAGAACAAGTAGAGGATAAAAAAAAAAAACTTTGAAGAAAGCTTTGTGAGAAACTTCAGTAAGAAAAATATACTTACAGAGAATGTATGCATAACACTAAAGAGATGAGACATGTGGACCAAGTATATAGAAGCAGGTCCATCCTGGAGGTACTACTATTATGGAAAGGTTTAGGGATCAGTTATCAAGACATTAGGAGAAGGGAAAGGTAAAAAAAGAAGTGGGGAAAATATAGGATCTTATCAATCCCCCCTAAAAGGTGAGCCAGAGAATATCAACAGCTATATCATCTATATCTACTCTTTATCTATATATAAATTTCATGAGAATAATCTCATTATACATAAAGGCTATCCTTCATAATAAAATTACTTAGGAATGGGCAGGTTTTCAAAAATGATGATCCACAGTGGACTCTATATTCCAAATGAAATAATTCCATATATACACTTAGGATAATACTCCGTGTGTGTGTGGTTAACAGCGATAATCTTGCTCAACTATACTCTACACATTTAGTATCAGGAAACATATAAAACAAGTGGCTAGATGGCTGCGAAAGGTGTTTGCTGCAGCCATGTAAGATATCCAGACTTTGAGTCTACATTGAACAGAGCTTCCTTATAGAAGATAAGGTCAGATGTGCCTGTTTTCAGATGACATTGTAGTGATTACATCAAGTCTTTGAATGAGACATACAGGCAATTAAAATTAGGTTTAGCCATTTACACAAGAAATGTTAAGCAAGTGAAAGATGTCTATTGTCTAGACAAAAACATGAAGTTAAATGGAAAACATGAAATTCATCATTTAGTGTGTATTTTTGTACACTCACTGAAAATGGGCAATGATCTGGTCTCAGAATTAAATAGTAAAAGGAAACCATGTTTAAATACCTGTGGAGAACTTCAAACTTTCTTTAATGATCCCAAATTTCTCCAAGAAGCAAAGCCCACCTATGTCCATACCAATAGTATACCAATATTTTATATGGTTGCAAATCATAAAACACTTTAGGCTAAAAGGAATGATTATCATTCAGGGCCAATGAAGAGGTGGTGGGTATGAGATGGCTTTAACATATACTAAATTAATAAAAAAAAATAACAACAAAAAACATCAAAGCAAATTATGTAATCAAATAAATTTATGAAAAAAAGACAGGTTACTTATGTGATGAAAGTCGTGATAACCATAATTAATCCTATGTGCTGCAAGGACATACCCATCATGTTAAAAATAGCATATTGGGCAGAACTTCTCTTAGTGAACATATGGGAAAGACATGGGGAAGATTTATACAGATAGGAAGTCATGTATGGATATTGATCTTCATTATTGGATAGGGAGTGGAATTCAAACCATTGAGTCAGAATATACATACATAGTACATACACACATACATATGTACACACATGTGTATGAATATACACACATTATTTGTATACATTTCAATTTAAATCACTGAACTCTTATTTGGTGCCTAGTGCTACAATGTACTTATATGGCTTAACCCTGGGGATTCCAGGACAACAAATAACATTATCTCTAACCTTGCCACAAAGTTTATATTTTGCTCTGCCATACCAGATGCACAAAATAAGAATAGAGCAAGATAGTTTGAGGATAGAGATAAGAATAAGAGGTGGGGAGAGATACAGAAAAGCTTCATATTAAAGATGGAAGTCTAAATGAGCCCTATAAGAAGCTGCATGGACAAGGTAAGGAAGAAGGTTGTGGTGTAGATTACAGTTACGGAGGTAGGATATGATATATCCAATTTGGGGAAGAGCAAGCAGGATGGCTGGTGGCAATGCAGAGCTCAAGGAAAGTAAGATGAAAGATGTCTGGAGATGTGGGTGGGAAGAAGATGAGGGAAATGATGGACTGGGGAGTTTGCAGCTTAGAGCCAGTGTCATAGAGCCAGTAGAGAGCCCATGCAGGTTTGTAAATGGAGAAGGATGTGCTCAGATCTGTACGTAAGGAGGATTCTTTTGGTAAGTCTGTGGATGGAGAGTGCATGGGAGAAAGAGGACACTAGGAGCAATGGTATCCCTTAGGAAGCTATTGTAATAGCCCAAATATGCTATGATTAAGTAGGCTTCTAGCCATGCATGTGCAAAAATGGGGAGAGACACGAACAATCTCCTGAAGGTATAATCGTTTAGACTTGGTAACTAACTGGATATAAAGCATGAGAGGGAGAGGAGAGAAAAAGATGACCAGAAGGTCATGAGGCTAAGTGGCTGCAAAAGCTAGGGAAATGAGTCACCACTGAAAGAGCTGGAGCTGGGCAAAATAGCAAGGTATATGATGGTTGGAGTCCAAACTCCATGAGGACAGAGACTACATTGTCTAATATACAGCAAGAATAATAGTCTTATATATAATATATAATTGTCTAATATCCATTGTCTATAATGAGACCTTGATAATTTATTTTGATTAATTGAAGAAAGTCATGATATTTCTGTTTGTTCTAGGTTGTCCCTATGCATGTTTCCATAAGAACCATAACTGAAACTGAATAAACAGAACTGGGACAAAAAGAGTGTCCTGAATTTTATAATGTTGGTCACATTTGAGGTTTGCTGATGATTCAATCAATTTTTTTTTCATCAAAACTTTGAATGAAAGTTCCCTGAAGTTCAGATTTGGAAGCATGGTATGATCTCTGAGAGGTTACCAGAGGACTGAAGGGTTGTCTTTTCAAATATTTAGTATGTTGTCCTTCATCTGAGTAGTTACTAAGTCTCAAAGTTGTGGGATGTATCCCAATCAGACACATAGAAAGAAGGACATTATACTTCATCTCTTTCATCTTGACTATAAGACTGAAAGCTACTGTAGATAAATGGATGATAAATTTAGTTGGCCCTTTGTTGTTGTTATTGTTGAGTCATTTCAGTTACATCTGACTCCCTGTGACCCCATTTGGTGTTTTCTTGCAATAGATATTGGAGTTGCTTGCATTTCCTTCTCCAACTCATTTTGCAGATGAGGAAACTGAGGCAAACAGGTGACTTATCCAAGTTCACATAGCTGCTAAGTGTCTCAGGCTGTACTTGAACTCAAGTCTTCCTCATTCTAAATGCAGCATGATATATGTTGTGCTATCTAGATGTTCTTATTAGGCATTTACTTGTGTGTGTGTGTGTGTGTGTGTGTGTGTGTGTGTGTGTGTGTGTGTGCTTGTTGCTGGGAAGGGGAGGTAGGGAATGGAACCTGGTGATTTGGTGTACTCCAAGCTCAACATAGATCAATAATGGGAGTAAAAGCAGGAAATTACTTGAGCTCCCATACCAACCACCTCCAATACCTGTAAAATATGAATCTAAACAGATTTTAGAGTTACAAAGCCCACAAAGTGACAGAGAGAAACAAATATCCCGCATAAGGCAGGCCAACAGGAAGGGTCTATCACACCAAGCTGGGAGCCTGGCAATGACCCAGGTGAGCTACACAGGCTAGGACCTGGGGTAGCCCCAACCAGCAGCCCAGACTAGAGGTGCCCCAGACTGGCCAGAGCAGACTTCAGGAGAGTGAATCATGAGCAGCTGTGGTATTTTCCAGACTTCTCAACCCATAAATTCCAAATAGAAAGGAAAAGGTCAGAGGGGAACTCTGTTGGAACTGGGTGATGGAAAAGCATGGTACAGCCCCTGCCCCAGGGGTGAGAGGTAGTGAAGGCCCAGCAGCTGCAACTGCTGCTGCATGGCTGCCTCCCCAGCTCCTGCCCTGAAGATCACAGGGGGTCTAAGCAATCATTCAGAGAGTAACTGCTTTTGCTTTGACCTGCTTGAATCTGGGTCACTGACTTGGGTGGTGCTCCTGGAGTGAGAAAAAACAATGTGTCAAAGCTTGTGGTGGTGTAGAGAAGATACCTTCCTCAGACCTCTGACAACATTTGTGAAAACCCCAGTGATTTGGGTCACAGCTGTCTCCACTCTGGAAGCAGAGTTCTACTGTGGCAAAAGAGCCCAAAACTCAAATAATTGGCTGGCAAGATGAGCAAGCAGAGGAAGCACAAACAGACCATAGAGTCCTTTTTCAGGGAAAAAAGGATCAAACCATGAACCATAAGAAGTCAAAAAAGTCAAAACTCCTACATCAAAAGCTTCCAGAAAAATATTAACTGGTTACAGACCATGGAGGAGCTCAAGAAGGATTTTTAAAATCAAGTAAGAGAAGTGGAGGAAAATTTGGGAAGAGAAATGAGAATGATGCAAGAAAATCATGAAAAGTGAGTCAACAGACTGCTAAAGGAAACCCCCCAAAATACTTGAGAAAATAATATCTTAAAAATAGATTAACCCAAATGGCAAAAGAGGCCCAAAAAAAGCCAATGAGGAGAAGAATGCCTTAAAAAGCTGAATTTGCCAGATGAAAAACGAATTTCAAAAACTCACTGAAGAGAATAATTCCTTCAAAATTAGATTGGAGCAAATGGAAGCTAATGACTTTATGAGAAATCAAGATACTATAAAACAGATCCAAACAACTGAAAAAATAGAAGGCAATGTGGAATATCTCATTGGAAAACAACTGACCTGGAAAATAAATTCAGGAAAATAAATTAAATTTTAAATAAATTTAAAAATTATTGGACTACTTGAAAGCCATGACCAAAAAAAGAGCCTAGACATTATCCTTCAAGATATTCTCCAGGAAAATTGCCCTGATATTCTAGAACCAGAGGGCAAAATAGAAATTGAAAGAATTCACTAATAGCCTCTGGAAAAAGATCCCCAAAAGAAAACTCCTAGGAATATCATAGCCAGATTCCAGAGCTCCCAGGTCAAGGAGAAAATATTACAAGCTGTCAGGAAGAAACAATTTGAGTATTGTGGAAACAAAATCAGGATAACACAAGATCTAGCAGCTTCTACATTAAGGGATCAAGGAGCTTGGAATATGAGATTCTAGAGGTAAAAGAAGCTAGGATTAAAACCAAGAATCTCCTACCCAGCAAAACTGAGTATAATGCTTCAGGGGAAAATATGGCCATTCAATGAAATAGAAAACTTTTTAAAAATAAATTTATTTATTTATTTTTAGTTTTCAACATTCATTTCCACAAGATTTTGAGTTACAATTTTTTCTCCCCATCTTTCTCCTACCCCCCACCCCAACATAGCTAGCCTACTGAATAACCCTTTCCCCAATCTGTTCTCTCTTATATCCTCCCCCATCAACTCCCTAACTTTCTGATAGGGCAAGATGGATTTATATACCCTAGTGCATGTATATCTTATTTCCCTGTTACATGTAAAAAACAATTTTTTAAACATTTGTTTTTAAAATTTTGAGTTCCAGATTTTTTCCCTTCTTCCTTCCTCACCCTCCCCTGCTGGGAAGATGCAATTCAACATAGATTGTACATGTGTAGTTATCCATATTATTTCCATAGTTGTTATATTGTGGACTTTTGAGTATTCTTGATGAAAAAACCAGAGCTGAACAGAAAATTTGACTTTCAAATGCAAGAAGCAAGAGAAGCATGAGAAGGTAAACAGGAAAAAGAAATCATAAGGAACTTATTAAAGTTGAGTTATTTACATTACCATGTGGAAAAATGATAATTGTAACTCATGAGACTTTTCTCAGTATGAGGATAATTGAAGGAAATACATATGTATATATATATGGAGGGTGTATGTGTGTAAAATATATATGTGAGTGTGTGTATATTTGTGTACATGTATACATAGACAGAGGGCACAGATCAGCTGAATATGAAGGGATGATATCTAAAAAATAAAATTAAGAGTTGAGAGAGGAATATATTGGGAGAAGAAAAAAGGGAGAGATAGATTAGGGTAAATTATCTCATATAAACGAGACAAGAGAAAACCATTACAATGGAGGGGAAGAATAGGAAGGCAAAAGGGAATGGGACAACCTTACATTCATTGAATTTGGCTTAAGGAAGGAATAACATACACACTCAATTGGGTATCTTACCCTACAAGAAAGTAGGGGGAAAGGGGATAAGAAGACGGATGATTGAAGAGAGGGCAGATTAGGGGAGAGGGTACTTAGAAGCACACACTTTTGAAAAGGGACAGGGTCAAAGTAGAAAATAGAATAAATGGGGATGGGAGAGGATGAAGGGAAATATAGTCTTTCACAATATAGCTACTATGGAAACATTTGGTGTAACTACACATGTACAACCTATATTGAATTGCTTATCTTTGCAGTGGAGGTGGGTGAGGAGAGAAGAATGGAAAGAATCTGGAAATCGAAGTTTTAAAAACAAATGTTAAAAAATGGTTTTTACATGCAACTGGAAAATAAGATATACAGGCACTGGGGTATAGAAATCCATCTTGCCCTACTAGAAAGTTAGAGAGGGGATGGGGGGGGGCGGATAAGAGAGAGTAGATTGGGGGAAGGGGTATTCAGTAGGCTCTCTATTTTGGGCTGGGGCATAGGGGAAAGACGGGGAGAAAAATTTTTGCTCAAAATCTTGTGCAAATAAATGTTGAAAACTAAAAATAGGGGCAGCTAGGTGGTGCAGTGAATAGAGCACCAGCCCTGGAGTCAGTAGGACCTGAGTTCAAATCTGGCCTCAGACACTTAACACAAAAACTAGCCATGTAACCTCGGGCAAGTCACTTAACCCTAATTGCCCTCCCAAAAAGCAAAAAAAAAGAAAATTAAAAATACACAAATAAAAAATATATAGTTCAGTAATGTTACCTGGACACCAGAAAAAAAAAAAACAGATCATAGTCAGCTTTCCCTGGTCAGACTGTCCTAAAGTCTGTGTTTCTTTGAGGGAAACCATGTTTTAGGAAGATTATTGATGATCTGGAAGGTTCCCAAGAGGAAGGAAAGCAGTGTGGTGGAAAGTCTAGAGTTCATTATTTGAGGATGAGCTGGAGCAGTTAGTATTTTTTGAATGGAAAAGTAACACGTAGAGCACCATGAGAACTAGCCACAGCTGGTGGTCATTTTTAAGACTATAGACTATGCCCTTAATAACAAGATGGGGGATATTGCTTCAGATTGGTGTCCATCTCACCAGCCATTTCCTTTTGGGAAAATGAAACCTTTTACATTGCCCATCACTGCTTCAAAATCAGAGGAGCATAGATTTAGAGCTTTGAGGGCATTAGAGATGTTCTAGTCTTAATGCTCCACTTTATAGAAAAGAGACAGACTCAGGGAGGTTAAGTGACTTTTTCTTGGAGTAGAAGAAGGCATTATGTAAGCCTGCTCTCTTGAGCACATAAGTGATTTAACTCACTCCATATTTATAATGCTTATTAGAAAGGCTAGGAGCTGGGAATATAAAAGCAGCAAAGAAATGCTCCTTGTCCCCAAGGTACAATTCTGCTGGGGCAGCTATGTGGAGCATGGGATAAAGTTCCCGGCCTGAAGTAAGGAAGACCTGGGTTCACATTCAGCCTGAGATGCTTAGTAGCTGTGTGACCTTGGGCATCACTTGGCTTCTATTTACCTTAGTTTTCTCAAATATAAAATGGAGACAATAATAGCACCCGACTCCAAGGGTTGTTGGGAGGATCAAATGAGATAATAAATGCAAGCACTTAGCACAGCGCTTGGCACATAGTACGTCCTCTCCAGGATGGGATTTATATAGGACCTATATAAACGTTAGTTAGTAGTAGCAGCAGCAGCCGCAGCCGCAGCAACAGCAGCAGCACTGAGAGAATGTAACTTATATAGCAATGCATACAGTACAAGGAAGACTGGGCAGGATTAGAGCACTGACAAAGGTCAGGCTGAGGAAAGGCTCCCTGCAGGAGCTGGTGCTTCGGACGGTTTCTCAAGGATGTCAAGGACCCTGAGAGGTGGAAGTGAGGACAGAGTGTATTCCACACACAGGGCACAGCTCATGAAAATGCACAGAGGCAAGACATGAAGCATTGCTTTCACAAAGAACTAATAGCTCAATGATGTTGAATTGTAGACTTTATGAAGGGGACAAGAGGTAGTTAAGGCTGAAAAGGTAAGTGGGAACCACACTGTCCAGAAGGACTTTAATTGTTAGACTAATGAATTGGAATTTTCCTAGAGACCATGGTAGCTAGTACTAGAACGAATGAATGAGAAGTTGTAAAGCCCTTATAACATGTCAAGTACCTTTTTAGCAGTGGGGATACATGTATAAGTTCAGTCTGTCTTTAAGAAGCTTACATGCTTCTGGGGAAGAAAAGACACATAGGGTAACTTTTATTCTGAAATTTCTGTGGATGGTGAGTGTGTCAAGGGGAGAGTAGATTGAACCATGCCATCTAGAGGTGATGTAAGGGTTCATAGCTTCCAAACTGAAG
Source organism: Gymnobelideus leadbeateri (assembly GCA_011680675.1). Classification (NCBI taxonomy): domain Eukaryota; kingdom Metazoa; phylum Chordata; class Mammalia; order Diprotodontia; family Petauridae; genus Gymnobelideus; species Gymnobelideus leadbeateri. The sequence goes on from WOXC01009787.1 coordinate 662,132, forward strand.
TGGGGCAATGGTGGAAAAAAGAAAGCAGCTACAGAGACTGTGAGAAGAAGACTAGAAAGGAGAGAGTGAAGTCAAGTGTGACTAAGGCTCTTTTTAAGGAGTGGTCCAGAAGAGACAGTCACCATTCACAACAATCCTGGACAAACGAGTCAGAGATGAAGAAGTTGAGACTTCCAGAATACAGTCTCTGATGTGGGTGAGTGGTAAGATGGTTGGTTACTCAGTGAGGAGAGGGAATCTCAGCTAGGGTGCTTGTCATTTGAATGGAGAAAAAGGGACAGACGGAAGTGATATTTTAGGAAGTAGAAATGATAAGAATGTAGAGTTTATAAGAAATGATAAATGACAAATTATTGGGTGGGGGAGTGATTGAGTGGGAGGATAACTCCTAAGAGGCAAATGTGTGTGCCTGGATGGTCATGCTCTCAACAGAAATTGGAAATCTAGGAGAAGATGTGAGTTGCCTGAGTTTGAGGTGCCTATGACGTCCAAAGGGAAGATTAGGAGCTGGAATGGAAATCAAAGATTGCCCCCATTTTACACATAAATTGTTTGCTTCCATCATGATCACCTCCTTTGGGAAGAGTGGAAACCTCCACTCAGTGATGAATACTCTCAAACATCGTCACACCCTTCATGTCTCAGTGATTCTGAACCACTGCTGGTCATCATTCTAACCACATTCCCTGAAACCTATCTAATTCCTTATCCCATTCCCCCTCAACCCAGTTATTCCAAAGTTTCAACCAAATCAAACCAAGCATTTCCCAGACCTCACACCCTGTGTAATGTCTGTTCCATAGGCAACAAACTTTCCTTCATCCTAAAGCTTTTTATCTCACAATCCTTCCCTCTACTTGCTAATATCAAAATCTGGAACCCTCCCCCCTCCCATGACACAGTCTTCTTGGCCACTGTTGCCAGCATTGGCTGCATTTTCATTCATTCATCATGGCTCACTAGTTGAGAAGGAAGAGTGAGAATACTCCTTGATTCCTGTTGCCATTTCCAGATTTTTCCCCTAACTCCACCAATCAGCAATCTATCCTCCTTTTAAGCTTTATCCTATTTATATTTACCCCTCAATCTAAATTCTGGTAGCTGCTGTCCACAAATTTCCAGTTAACTTTCCTTCTTTCCTCAAAGAGTTAGGTACAAGACTTATGGTTTTTCTCTCCTCTACACTCCTGACCTCATTGTAGGGCATTTATACAAACATATTAACTCTCTCAAATGCCCTAATTACTCAGTTCTTCAACCTACTTCTTCCCCATGACTATTCTTTCACTCTGCCTTAAGCACACACAAATATGGTCATCTCCTTGATGTTGTCATTACCCACAAATGTGCCACATCCATGTTCAAGAATTCCTAAATCCCCTTATGTGACGATGATCTGTTGAGTTTTTGTCTCTATCTCTTTCTTCTCTTACAAAACCTTAGTCTTCATTCACATCCACACCATGACCTCCAGTCTCTTGACCCCTCAATTCTATTCCAGGATATTTCCCCTACACTAGTCTTTCTCTCCTCTTTACTCCATATTGACTCCTTGGTGAACCAATTCAACTCTATGCCATCCTTTTCTCTTCATTTCCTGGCCCAGTTATCATTCTGTCAATTAAGAGCTGCTGAGCCTCAGCTTTGTGTCACTCCAACCATATAAGACCTTAACTCCTACATACATGATGTTGAATTACAGTGAAGAAAATCGGGAAAGTGTACTAAAAGTGTGCACTACCAATTTATGTTACACAATCTCAATTGGGCCCTCACTACTGTTCAACAATTCTTCTATGTCTCTCTTGTCAATTCACTCTCCCACTTTCCACAGCAGCTCTTCCAAACCTTTTCATCTCTCCTCAAACCCCCCACAGTATTCCCACCCCCACCCTTGCAGCAGAGAACCTTGCCTTACATTTTATAGAAAATTTTGAAACATGAGCCTCATGAGCTCCCTCTTCTCCCTTTTCCCTCATCTCATATCATTCATATGCCTTTTGCCACCATCTCCTCCTTTAGCCCTATTTCACATAACCTTACTTTTCCCAAGGCTAAACCCTCTACCTGCTGAAGTGATCTCATTCCATCATGTCTTTTCCAACAAATTGCCCTCTCAGTCATCCCTATTCCATCATTTCTTTTTATTCTAACTCAATGTCCTCATTTGACTAACAAGAAACCCAAGGCTGGGGGAAGGGAAGGGAATCCAATATAGCTGCTTAATGACAGAGCCAGGACAGGAGTTCCTATCTCTTGGCATTTAGTTGGGGGCAATCTGCCCAAATCATCCCTAAGATTTCAACTTGGCATATTTCTTTGGAGGTGACCCATAGAGAAATTTTCTTGATGGTACCTAAATTCCTAAAGCATTCTAGAGTGTTTTCCACCACCACCTGATTCTTGGCTTCTAGTCTCACTGGTTTAACTAAAATTAACGAGAAATACCTAACAAGCAACCCCTTCTCTTTTCAAAGTCTTTATAAGAAAACCCTTGAGGGCAGCAGTACCATTACTAGGTCTGTATACCAAAAAAAGCAAAGAAAGGAGAAAAGGACCTATTCATACAAAAATATTTTTAGTAGCTCTTTTTGTGGTGGCTAAGAATTGGAAATTGAGGGAATGCTCATCAATTGGGGAATAACTGAAGAAATTGTGGTATATGAATGTAATGAAATACTATTGTGCTATGAGAAATGATGAGCAGGATGACTTCAGGAAAAACTTGGGAACTCTAATATGAACTGATGCAGATGAAGAGAATAGAACCAGGAGATCACTGTGCACATTAACAGCAATATTGTAACAATGATCAACTGTGAAAGATGCAGATTCTCTGATAAAGACATTGATCCCAGAAAATTCCAAATGAAACTTGATGAAAAAAGTCATCCACCTCCTGAGAGAGAATTGGTCAGTTCTGAGTACAGATTGAGGCATGTTTTTAAACTTTATTTTTCATCATTTTTAGTCTGTGTTTTCTTTTGCAACATGGAAAATAAGGAAATATGATTTGTGAGACTTCACAATAATGAATAACGAATTGCTTGCTTTCTCAAGGAGGGGGAGAGGCTGGAGTAAATAAGAGAATTTGGAACTCAAAATTTTAGAAAATGAATATTTAAAATGTTTACATGCAATTGGGAAATATTTAATGAAATATGTAAAAATATATTGAGGTGAAAAAGAAACCCTCTGGGGACCTACTTCTTTTGCTCTTCAGAAGTTTAGGCCACAGGATTTTAAAAATTTAATCTCAGCTGTAAGAAAAAAAACACAACATTCATTTTTTTTCCTCTTACAAAAATAAACTCTAGATTAAAATAATTATTTCACCCAAATTCAAATCCACCTTTTTGCTCAACCCAGTTCTCCACAGTTTGTCTCTGGAATGACCAAGCATGTGTTCCTCTAGCAGCCAGAAGGTCAGCAAGATAAGACAAGAGCTTTTCCACACCCAACCAAATGAACCCTATAGATGCCTCCTCCTACCCTCCCAGCCAAGCCCTGAATGCTGACCTAAGAGGAATGTACAATAGCTCTTCGAAGCATTTCTAAAAATAAGAGATTACCAGGCAAAGCTGCGTCCAAAGGGAAGAAAAGAGCCAGCCATGGATAAGCACATTCAAAAGTGAACCCAGTGACTACGAGCCCCTGAGAGCCAGATGGGTGGCATCCATCAGCATTTCCCTAAATCTTGAGGAAGGAAACAAGAGGCTGCTGTCATAGCAGATCAGCAAAGTCTGTGCTCTTCTTCTTGTCCCTCCTCATCATCAGTGTCAGTAATTTTTGCAGGAACCCCATAATAATTTGGGCTTCTGGCCCATTCTAGTTTTGGGATAATCTACTTCTGGGGTGAGGGGGGAGAGAGGGAATAGACCAGATCAGGAAATGCCCTGGACCAATTCAGATCATCATTCATCCTACAACTTCTGGGGGCACTAAGAGGTTAACCAACTTGCCCAGACTCACACAGCCAATATGCATCAGAGGACATGTCATACGAAGGTCTTCTGGATTCAGAGGCTGGCCTTCTTTGTTTCTGCCTTCACTGCCACATCTGATCTGTCTCTGTCCCTCCCCCTCCCCCCCATGTCTGTCTGTTTCTGTCCCTCTGTCTCTCTCCCCTTCTCTCCATTTCTCTGTCTCTCCTCTCTGTGTCTCTCTTTCTCCTTTACTACAGCAGCCTCTGTAATTAGTAATAAGATACCTTATGATAGTTAATCTGAATTGGGAGACTTTTAGCTGCTGAGCCCTTCAAATGAGTCTTCGCTCCAGTGACTTCAAGGTTTCATAGGACAGTATGTCAGATGCAATCAAATCGGCACATAAAGGACCAAGCTAGTTCTTGTGCTGCATCATCAGAGGCTATTTTTTAACTTTAGAGGGAAGATCTACCCTTTAGGCATCTGAGTAAAACAAGCTGATCGAATCTAATGCTGCTGAATAACAACAACAACTAGTTTTGGTGCTGCCTTTCCATGCACATTGTTTCAGAAGAACTTCACAAAAATCCTATAAGCTGAATATTGCATTTTGCATTGCCTTCGTCTGATCTAGGGAAAGGCCTTGCTCATTCTCTCTGCATCTAGGTTCTCACTTTCCCAGAATCTTCTTTATGCAGCAGCTACCAAACTAAGGGCTCTAAAACACAGGTCTGGTCATGTTTCTCTCCTATTCAAGAAGCTTCCAAGGCTCCCTCTCACCTCCAAGACTGTTCATTTCCTTCTCAGGTTGGCATTGTCTCACATCTGAACCATGATACAACGTGGTAGAGCAGGCCACTGGCCCTTGCCCTGAATAGGTGCTTGGCCTTTCAGTCCTTCACTCATTCCAGATGACCTCTCCAGATTGATTTCACATCACTTTCCTTTACTTCCCCTCTAAGTTCCAATGTGGTGTGAGTCTCTAGACTGGGGGTTCCATCTCTCCTTCCTAGAATGAACTCCCCTGGCCTTTTCTCTTGGGATCAAGGGGTCCTAAACTCAGTGAACTTGTTTATTTTTCACATATTTTCACATATTTTGATACCTATTTCATATAATTAGTTTTCTTTGTAATCTAGACATGATTTTATGATTTTAAAGACATTATTCTGATAAGGGTCCTGTTGGGTTCATGAGACTGCCGAAATGGCCATGACTCGAGAAAATTGTTAAGATCTCTTGGCTTAGGTGAACCCTGACTTACTTCAAGACTCAACAGGTTAGAAGGATATTTCAGTGGTAACCTGGGCAGAGAAGTAGACTTGGAATCTAAAGACCTGAATTCAAATCTCCCCTCAAACATTTACTTGTATTTAATGAGAGGCAAGTCACCTAGTCTTTCTCCATTTATTTCCTCAACTGTATAATAGGTCAGGCTCCATGACCTCTAACCCCCTCCAGTTCAAAATCTGTCGATGATTCCCTGCTCTTTCCTCTAATTGCCTTAAAATTAGTTATCTAATAAAAACTGATCAGATTTACATATAAAGCAAAGCTAGCTATCTGTGTGCTCTGATGATCTGCTTTTGTGTCCTACTGCATGTGCAAATGCTCCCTTTATTTGGTGCCTCTAAATTTCAGAGTAACAAAACAAATCAATGGGACAAGGAAAAATATTGCGTTTCTCCCCAGTGCCCTGTAGAATGTAAGGCCTTAGAGAGAAGGGACAGTTTTTCATTTGGCCTTTGCATTCCAGAGCCTAACACATGTTTATTAAACTTAATAAATAATTATATCACAATTAATTAAAATAAATAAGTTTCCATCACTTAATAAATCTTCATTGAATGGAAATAGATTTCACTCTTGTGAGAACTTTTAAAGATTCCTTCAAGCCATGGTGGGAAGGGAAGAGGAGGGGGCAAGGCTTTCCTGAATGTTCCTTTTGCCTATCATTTACCTCCCCCTTTGGGGGGGGGGCAGGGAAGAGCAGTCCCCCCCACCCAGCATACACCTCAAAAAGCACACTGTTCAGGCACAATCCACTCCCATTTCAAATTTGTCCAGAGAACCTCAGTGGGAAACTGAGATGTTATCACCAGAGCAAAAGCCAAAGGCCTAAATCCAAAGAAGGAGAACAGGCAAGCACGGAGAACTGAGAGACCCTTTGGAGCAGAGGCTGATGACTTTGGGTGCTCCCTGCTATTTCTTTTTTTTTTTTTAAAGCAATTGGGGTTAAGTAACTTGCTCAAGGTTACACGGCTAGTCATTATTTATGTGTGGGTGCTCATTTTCTGAGGCCGGATTTGATCTCGGGTCATCCCAACTCCAAGGCCAGTGCTCTTACTCACTGCGCCACCTAGCTGCCCCTTTTAGGGCAACTGGGGTTAAGTAACTTGCCCAAGGTCACACAGCTAGGTTTTTGTTTCTGTGGGTTGTGTCTGAGGCCGGATCCGAACTCAGGTCCTTCTGACTCCAGGGCCGGCACTCTACTCACTGCGCCACCTAGCCGCCCCACTCCCTGCTATTTCTAAAATAATAAGTATGGAAAGAAGGAGGCACTTTGAATAGCCATAGCATTGGAAGGGACCTAAGACGTCATCTGAGCCCCTCGTTCTACAAATGAGGTAACTGAGGCCCAGGGTAGTTAACTGATTTGCCCATAATCCTATAGGAAGCAAGCTTCAGACACAGGATTTGGATTTAGGTTTTCTGATTCTGTGACTAGTTAGTCCCTAGCAGCTTTCCTAAGCCTGGGGTAAATCAACCATCCTAGGTTGGCATCAGGATAAGCTCATTCAAATCCAGCTTCAGATTGGTTATGTGACTCTGGGCAAATCACTCTGTCTGCCTCAGTCCCTGGAACATAGTAGGTACTGAAAAAGGCCTGTGCGCTTCCTTCCCCCTCTCCATCCATCTAGCTGTGGCACTACCAGTGGCGTTAAGGCAAACAGCACAAATCCATGATTCTTTGACTGTTCCTTGTCTTGTCAGACCGTGTGCCCTTCTGTTAGCTAGAGAAAGAAAAAAACAACCAAAAAGGAAAGGTCAGCAGGTTAGCAGAAAGTTTGGGGCTCTCAAGTCTTGACCAGATCTGCCAAGGGAAAGAGGGAGCCAAGGGATGAGATTGAGAGATTCTTTAGCCCCACCAAGGTTATAAGACAGAATAATGAATGACCAGAAGTTTCCATTTAGTCTCTGATTGTCTCATCATCACAACAATCCTAAAAGGTTTCTCCTCACCTACCTTTTCCTTTCCTAAGGAATGAGGGGGTTTATTATCACCTATCCTGGTGAGAGAAGGAGAGGGGATGTGGGTTGGAGAGGTCAACAATGGGGTGTGTGTGTGTGTGTGTGTGTGTGTGTGTGTGTGTGTGTGTCTGTATGTGCATATGTATACACACATATGCATTTTATTTTTTTCATAACTGGTACTTACGTAGGGCAGAATGCATTTGTAAGCAATAGTCTCCAAAGGGGTGGGACAGGAAGAAAATAAGCAACCCAGAAAAATGGGAGCTATAACCTTTTGGAGGAGAAGAGATGTGGCCAAGAAGAGGTCAAGAACACTGGTCATGAGGTCAGCCTTGTGATGTCTCAGAACACCTGCACCAGCCTGCATTGAAAGTGGCAGAAGGTAAGGGGGAGTGCCCAGCTGAGCTCCCCCCATCAGTAAGCCCTGGGACACAATGCCGCACCAGTTTCAGATTACTTCCTCTCCACATTATCCTTCTGACTCCCCAGGAGGTTCTCTGAGATGCCTCCCGCTTGGCACTCCCCTCCCTACCTTTCAGCTCCCTTTGGTGTATTATGTCTCCCCACCATATAGCACAGTGCCTAACACACAGTAAGAGCTTTATAAACACATGTTGACTCTATCTGAATCTGCTCATAAACTGAGTGGATACAGCTGGTCTAGGACTGACCCTCTTTTGCCCATCTTAAGTGATCATTTACTTCTCTCCTCACCAACAATCAATTTAGGAAGCATTTATTAAGCACCTACTGGTACAGTGGAAAGAGCATGAGGTCTGGAATCAGATGGTCTGGGTTCGGATCCCCAACCTGCCTCTTACTACCTGTGTGACCTCAAGCAAATTACTACATTCTCCTTGGCTTTAATTTACTCATTTGTTAAACTTCATGGTTGGACTGGCTGACTTTTAAAAAAAATTCATTGGTGGAGCCAAGATGGTGGAGAAGAAACAGGACATTGCAGGGTTCCAGTTCACACCACCTCTAATACATGTAAAAAAATGACTCTGAACAAACTTTAGAGCTACAGAACCCACAAAGTGACAGAGAGAAACAAATCTTCCACTGAGGGCAGCCTGGCAGGCCAACAGGAAGGGTCTATTGAACAGAGCTGGGAGCCAAGCCCAGTTCCCTGTAAGCAGTGAGGTTCTGGCCCCAGGGCAGCCCTGACCATTGGTGCCAGAGCAGACTTCAGGAGAGTGAATCACCAGAGTTGTGGCAGTTTCCACACTTCTCAACCCATAAATGCCAAAGAGAAAGTAAAAGGTCAGTGGAGAACTCTTTTGGAATTGGGTGGAGAAAAGAACAGTCTGGTGCCTGCCCCTGGGGTGAGAAATGGCTGGAGGCACTGCAGGTACAGCTACTGTCACAGCTGCCTCAGGAGTTTCTGGCCTGTAGAACATAGGGGGACTAAGTGACCATTCAGAGAGTAATTTCTCTTGCTTTAACCTATTGGATCTGGATCACATTCTTGGGTGGTGGTCCTGGGGTTTGTGGCCAGGGTGCCAGAGCTCATGGGAGCTGCATAGAGGTCACTCTCCAATAGCTCCAGAAGCTACAGAAACCCCAGCAATTTGGAATATAGCTATCATCTGGAAGCAGAGTTCTATTGTGGCAAAGAGCTCAAAAGCCAAGTAATAGGCTGGCAATATAAGCAAGCAGAGGAAGCACAAACAGATCATAGAATCCTTTTTTGGAGACAAAAGGATCAAAGCAAGGAATGGGAGGAAGACAACAAAGTCAGAACTCTTCCATCAAAAGCTTCCAAGAAAAATATGAACTGATTACAGGCCATGGAGGAGCTCAAGAAGGATTTTTAAAATCAAGTAAGAGAAGTGGAGGAAAAATTGGGAAGAGAAATGAAAATGATGCAAGAAAATCATGAAAAGCAAGTCAACAGCCTGCTAAAGGAAATTCTAAAGAAAATAACACCTTAAAAAATAGACTAACCCAAATGGCAAAAGAGGCCCAAAAAGCCAACAAGGAGAAGAATGATTTAAAAAGCCAAATTTGCCAGATGGAAAAGGAATTTGAAAAACTCACTGAAAAGAATAATTCCTTCAAGATTAGATTGAAGCAAATGGAAGCTAATTACTTTATGAGAAATCAAGATACTATAAAACAGATCCAAACCACTGAAAAAATAGAAGGCAATGTGAAGTATCTCACTGGAAAAACTACCAACCTGGAAAATAGATCCGGGAGAGATCATTTAAAAATTATTGGTCTACTTGAAGGCCATGATAAAAAAAAAAAGAGCCTAGAAATCATCCTTCAAGAAATTCTCCAGGAAAATTGCCCTGATATTCTAGAACCAGAAGGCAAAATAGAAATTGAAAGAATTCACCAATAGCCTCTAGGGAAAGATCCCAGAAAGAAAACTCCTAGGAATATTATAGCCAAATTCCAGAGTTCTCAGGTCAAGGAGAAAATATTGTAAACAGTCAGGAAGAAAGAATTTTAATATTGTGGAAACTCAATCAGGATGACACAAGACCTAGAAGCTTCTACATTAAGGGATCAAAGGACTTGGAATATGATATTCAGGAGGTCAAAGGAGTTAGGACTAAAACCAAGAATCACCTACCTAGCAAAATTGAGTATAATGCTTCAGGGAAAAATATAGTCATTCAGTGGAATAGAGGATTTTTAAGCATTCTTAATGAAAAAAACCAGAGCTAAACAGAAAATTTGACTTTCAAATACAAGAAGCAAAAGAGGCATGAGAAAGTAAACAGGAAAAAGAAATCATAAGGTACTTATTAAAGTTGAATTCTTTACATCCCTCCATAGAAAAATGATAATTGTAACTCATAAGATTTTCTCAGTATGGAGATAGTTGAAGGGAAGATATATGTATATGTATATGTATATGTATTCATAAATATATGTATGTATAGGAGGGTGTGTATGTGTATGAATATATATGTGAGTGTGTACATATGTATGTACATATGTATACATAGACAGAGGGCATAGGATGAGTTGAATATGAAGGGATGATATCTAAATAAAATTAAGAGGTCAGAGAGAAATATATTGGGAGAAGGAGAAAGGGAAAGATAGTTTAGGGTAAATTATCTCATATAAAAGAGTCAAGAGAAAACTGTTACAATGGAGAGGAAGAGTGGGGAGGTGAAAGGGAATGGGTCAACCTTACTCTCATTGGATTTGGCTTAAGGAAGGAATATCATTCACCCTCAATTGGGTATCTTACCCTACAGGAAAATAGGGGGAAGAGGATAAAAAGGGGGATGATAGAAGGGAGGGCAGATTGGGGGAGAGGGTGGTTAGAAGTAATCACTTTTGAAAAGGGACTGGGTCAAAGGAGAAGATACAATAAGTGGGGGAGGGATAGGAACGAGGGAATTATAGTCAGTCTTTCACAATACAACTACTCTGAAAATGTTTTGCATAACTACACATGTACAACTTATATTGAATTATCTTTCCAGTGGGGGGTGGGTGAGGAGGGAAGAAAGGAAAAAATCTGGAACTCAAAGTTTTAAAAACAAATGTTTAAAAAAATATATTTTCACATGCAACTGGAAATTAAGATATACAGGCACTGGGGTGTAGAAATCCATCTTGCCCTACTAGAAAGTTGGTGGGGCAGGGGTGGGTGGGGGGGAATGAGGGAGAATATGAGAGAGAACAGATTGGGGGAAGGGTATTCAGTAGGCTAGCTATTTTTGGATGGGGGGGTAAGGGAAAGATGGGGAGAAAATGTGTAACTCTAAATCTTGTGCAAATGAATGTTGAAAACTAAAAATAAATTGGGGGGAAATTCATTATTAAATAATTTTTAGTTTTCAACATTTACTTTTATAAAATATAAATTTCCCCCTTCCCTCCCCTCCTCTTCTCCCCAAGGGGGCATGTAATCTGATACAGCCTATACATGTACAATCTTATTAAATACATTCACTGGCTTACTGTTAAGGTCCTTTCTAGGTCTGGATCTGTGGTCCTATATGATCCTGGTATTTGAGCTGGAGATACAAAGACAAAATAAACCATTCTCCATTATCAAGGAGCTAATAACCCTATGGCAGGGTACACAAATAGACACAATGTGATAAGGCAAACACAGTGGTCTAAGAAATCTGAGAGAGAAGCATTCACTTTCCAATAGAGTGCTCCTGGAAAGCACATCTCCTGGAGGAGATGGAACCCAAGTTGGACCTCAGGAGAAGGATGTCAATAGATGGATAAGAGATGGGAGCTTTTTCCAGGCATGAGAGTTGGTCTGTGTAAAGGCATGAATGTAGGACAGAAAGTGAAGGATGAGTTTAGGAGAGGTTCAGAGTGCAATTTGTCAAGAGTGGGGAGTAGAGGCAGCTAGGTGGTGGAGTGAATAACTCATAGGCCCTGAAGTCAGGAGGACCTGAGTTCAAGTCGAGCCTCAGACACTTAATACTTAATTAGCTATGTGACATTGGGCAAGTCACTTAAACCCAATTGCCTTGCCTTCCCCCCCTCCAAAAAAAAGAGTAGAGGGTGTGAAAATGTGAAATAAGGTAGGAAACGGAAGGTAGGATCAGATGGGAGAGAGCATTGAATGTCAGGAAGCTTGCATTCCCTCCCAGGACAATGGAAAGCCAGGGAAGGCTTTTGAACAAGGAAATGACATCATTAGATCTGTGTCTTAAGAAGAATATTTTAATAGCTGTGGAGAAAGGAGTATAGACAAAAGAGACTGGAAATGGAAAGACTAACTAGGAAGCTAATAAAATGGTCCAGGTGAGGGGTCACACTATGTGAGTGGAGAGCAGAAGAGAATTCATACCATTTGGCCATTGATTGAATATGTGATATGGGGAGGGGGAAGGAGAGAGTCAAAGATGACTGATACTGAAGTGTTTGAGTCTGGGCACCTGGGAAGATAGGGGTGTGTTAATAGAGAGAATTTATTAAAAAGAAGCAGGTGTTGTGGGAAAGAGAATGGCCTCATTTTGAGATATCTCCCATATGAGTTGCCTTCAAGACTTCAAGGTGGATCTGACAGTTAACCATATGGGACTGGAACCTGAAGTCTTGCAAGTGCTAGACTTATCAATTGCTAGTCATCAATAGAGGTTATTAAAGGAAGGAGGGTCAAAAGAAGAGTCCAAGGACAGAACCTTGGGAGATGTTCAAACTTAAATATCTTTTCTGAATTCCTTGGATCCTCCTGCCTCCTCTCCATGCAGCAGGGTTCACAAGCATCTTCAGAATGCTGGCATATAGAAAAGGTCTTCAGGGGCATTTCCATTTTTTTTTTTCCAGAAAAATAGCCCTTGGTGAACCTTGGATTCTATAAACAAGTTCAGCAAGGGCAAATAATGACAGAATGTGGTGGTTTCCTCTTTCTTTCCATTTTAATTGGTAATGAGAAACATGGTATTTGCTCATGAGACAGTCACTACAGCTCTCAAAATAAATGAAAGTGCACTAATACCAAAGATGCCTGACACCCCACAATGTGGTCTGGAGGGCTTCTGGGAGTGAGGAAGCTGGATTCAGATTCTGCTTCTGACAATATTTCTGTTATTATATATAATAATCTTCTTGTTCTGCTTATTTCACTCTACATCATTTCATATAGGTCTTCTTAAGATTTTCTGAAACAATTCTGTTCATCATTTCATATAGCACAATTGTATTCCATCATAATCATTAATTCACTGCTAGAAATAGCACCCTAGCATCAAGCTCAAATATTTTCTCCTTCAGTTTCTGCCATTCCTTTTAGTCTCTGGGAGCCAGTTATCTTTCCTGACAAACAATAACCAACAGAATTGAAGATATCCAGGTATATGATGGAGAGCTTATCTTGTTTTAGAGACTTTTAAATGTTCTACAAACCCTTCAAATTTCACTCCCATTGAAAACTTAGAGGTGGGACATTTTTTATATCTTTTTATTTGGAAAAAAAAAGATTATGATTCAGGTTTTTAACTTCTTTTCATTCTTAAAACTTTTAAGACACCTAACACCAAGAATCCCATCTAAAATTCAAATACTTCTTCCCTAATTAGGTCAGAACTGAGGTTTAAATATAAAAGCTTTTAACATTTTGAAGAGATATAGGGTTAAAAATCATTCTATAAACATTTGTAAATATTCTAAATGGTAAATAGTGAGTAGAAAGTGAAAAGTACCTGTAATTTAGATACATTGTTATTCAGAACACAAATTGTTAACCTACTTTTAAAACACAATTGTGTAAACTTCTGCTATAAATGGAAATTGAGAGCTGTTACATATTTAGGAATTACTGGTGTCACAGTCTGAAATGAGATCTTGTTCCATTCAAAAACACTACATCTTAAGTACAAATTCTAAGTCACACGAAAATAGGCTTTGAAATGTATTAACAATGCTAAACAAAAGAAATGAAGAAAGCAGAAAATTAGTATTTGGAAAATTTCCTGTTCAAATTATGTAACTTGATTGAAAAAATGTTATTTCTCCTTTACAGGACATTAAACATTTTCTGGGAAAAAAAATTGGGCAAACCCTTTCAATCCCATAAGTTGACTTGGAAAATCTCACGGACTAGATGTTTCTTAAAGTAACTTGAGAATATTCTTTGAATTATAAACAGCCAAAAGAAACTAGATTTTTGTTTTATGAACTCAATTTTTGTACATAAAACTACTCCCACTTACCATTCTAACACTGCGGATTTTTAAAAAGCTCATACATGGTGTTCTTTGAGGTAATAATGCATGATCTTATTTTGTAACATAAACTATTTGGTAAAAATGCAAAAAATGTATAGCATTGATTTTAACCCTCTTAAGAGCTGTTAGCCTATAAGCATTTTGTTGTATCATTTTTTGGTCAGAATATTTGGACTTGGTAGTGCTACGTCAGGATTTCTTAATGCCAGTATACAGATATCTTTAGTCTCTATGCAAAATTCCCTTAATTAGTTTTGATTCCTAATGCTTCTCTTTGTATAACTAAACAGAACATTTTATAGTTCACATGTTTCAAAGTAAACAATGTATTGCTAAAGGGTTGACTCTTGTTAAATAGCTCAGTTGGGTCTGGCAGAATTACATTTTTAAAACCCTGAGGAGAGAGAAAGCTTTCTCTTTGTAGAGAGGAAAATGAAGATGCCTTTAGCCCAAATACAGATGAGCTCCACTGAAGTAGGCAGGAGTCCTCTCATCTCCATTCCCTGAACTAAATCCTGTTTTTTTTTTTAATCATTGTCAGTAGACCATTGGTACTTGGGGTCCTCTTGCTGAAAGGTTCACAAGTAACTCATTTCTTGTCTCCTGAATTATCTGAGTGGACAGCATGCCTACCTATAGTTAGAAACAAAACTAACTTATAGAGCAAGGCGATTAGTAATTGTGACTTGTTGACATTAAGAACTGTTTTCTGCCCCTTTTGTAAACCACAATTGAAATTTCCCAGCTGGGTAAGTGCCATATTTATCAACACTGAAGAACCTGAAGTGTTGGAGAAACTACCAAGACTGTCATCTTGGGGTCATCTAGATGGACCAGGACCAGGGCTGACCTAACAGTGTGGAATTTTTCAAGAAAAGTCTGTTGGGGGCTCACTTTGAAAAGTATTGTGTGATTTGACCAGATGAGACTCTGGGAAGCCGTTGAGAGCCCCCCGGCATTGAAAACCCAGATGTTGATGCTTCCCTCTCTGGTAACTGTGATTTGGGTATTGATGTAATGTTGGGACAGTTTGGAAGCCTGTCTATTTGATCTGTCTGTATACTCTGAAGTTTGGGGTGCTGACTTTTTCCCCCTGAACTAGATAAATGATATATGTTTGATGGATTAAAGTAAGCTTGTTAACCAATTTTGAGTTGCTTTCCTTTTGAAAAGCAGATCTAAGAACCTGTGTTGGCAGCCACCCTGGGGACGCTGGGGTGCTTGCTGCTACAAGATGGCGATGAAGGATGAGATCTGCTGAGTAAAAGGAAAGTATGGGGACTGGGAAAATTATTTGTTTCCCAGTTGTGGTAGCTGTGATTCTGTGGAGCCATGGAGCAGGAGAGAGGAACGACCTGCATGCTGACTTCACTGAGCTGAGAGCAGGAATGATGAGCTGCCTGCATGGAGACCTGTGGAGAAGCCTGGAGCTGCTGCCTTCTGCTGGAGGAGAAGGAACCCAGGAGTTTGGAGTTCAGCCACAGGACAAGATAAGGACTGTGTGGCAAAGCAGGGGCACTGAATGTGTTTCCTTGCTGCATCCCACAGTTTGGGACCCGGGGGGGGGATAGACTTGTGACTATGGTGGGTGGGGTGAAGTGCCATGGACCCCCAAGGACCCCAAAAATGTTGGTTTTGTTGCCCAGCCCCCTCTCTGGACTTGGAAGCAGGGGCTGGATCAGTGTTATGGGAAGGACACCCCCCTCCTCCCAAGAGAACTTTTTGAATTGATATGATAATGCTTTGTATTTTGTGTTTAAGGCCCAGTGGCCACTTTGGTAACTTTAGATGTACCTTGAAAATATGACTTAAGAGATGGTTAGTGCTAATTGAAATGTAAATTGTCTATGCCATGGGCATACTTAGTAAGACTTTAGGAATAAGTGACTGATTGTACTTTGAGATATTGTTACTGATTGAGACTAATTGAGTTAATCAAGATTTTGCCCCATGAGTGGAAGACTTTGACCTTGTACTTTGAAAACTGATGTGACTGATTGAGTTAACTTAAGAGTGACTATTTTATGATTTTACTGATAAGTGACTGAGTTAACAGTTGCCCCATGAGTGGAAAACTTGGACTATTGTACTTTGAGATTATATTGTGATTTTATTATGTACCTGGAAAATATGACCTAACAGATATTTAGTGCTAATTTAAATGTAAATTGTGTATGCTATGGGCATGAAAGATCTTGGGGCCGAATGTAATGGAAATGCAGATTTAAAGATCTTCCCTGCCCCTAGGCCCTTTGATTGGCTTAAGAGACTCTGAGAACCTTGCTTGATTTGAAAATATACTCTGCCCCCTAATAGGCTTAATGTGGTCACATGGAGCCTGTGGTAAGACGCTTGGTTTCCAGGAATGGCCACACCTTGATGCTGTGTGATTGGGCAGTGGGTCAAGAGGGTGGTAACATTCTCTGAACCAGGAAAAGGCTATATAATCCCTGATATGAGGCTTTGCTTTGGGGCTCACTTTGAGAAGTGCTGTGTGATTTGACCAGATGAGACTCTGGGCAGCCCTTGAGAGCCCCCTGGCTTTGAAAACCCAGATATTGATGCTTCCCTCTCTGGTAACTGGGATTTTGGTATTGATAATGATTGGACAGTTTGGAAGCCTGTCTGTTTGATCTGTTTGTATACTCTGAAGTTTGGGGTGCTGACCTTTTCCCCCTGAACTAGGTAATATATGTTTGATTGATTAAAGTGAGCTTGTTAACCGAATAAAAAAAAAAGTCTGTTCTGTTGATAACAAACTAGTATAAAGAAGCAAACCAAGGAAATAAAAGACTGAATATTTCTAATTGTTCTGCATAGTTTTCTTTTTAAGATTGGCATAAGAATTTTGGCTTTTTGTATTTGAGATAAAATACCAAAATATAAATTAAATAAAAATTGTTTTACTCTCCAATCAATAATTAGAATATTTTTTTTTCATTTAACTATAGATAATTTTAATTTCTTCCTCTGAAAACTGTCTATTCATATCCTTTGAACATTTATCAGTTAGGGAATAGCTCTTAATTTTTTTCCCCATAAATTTGACTCAATTCTTAATATAAATGAGAAATTAGTCCTTTACCAGAAAAACTTGCTGTAAATTATTTCCCAGTTTCCTGCTTTCCTCCTAATCTTGGCTGCAATAGTTTTGTTTGAGCAGAAAAAAAAATGTTTTAATGTCATATTATCAAAATTATCCATTAAACTTGTTGTAATCCTATCTCTTTTTGGTCATAAGCTCTTTCCTTGGGGGCGGCTAGGTGGTGCAGTGAGTAGAGCGCCGGTCCTGGAGTCAGAAGGACCTGAGTTCGGATCCAGCCTCAAACACTTAACACACACACAAACAAAAACCTAGTGACCTTGGGCAAGTTACTTAACCCCAATTGCCCTCCAAAAAGCAAAAAACAAAAACAAAAACATAAACTCTTTCCTTATCCATAAATCTGACAGGTAAAAATTTCCATGTTCCCCTAATATGCATATAATATCTCCTTTTTTGTCTAAATCACGTACTTATTTTGACCTTATATAGTGTGAGATACTTGTATATGCCTGTTGTTGTTGTTCAATCATTTTTCAGTCAAGTCTGACTCTTTGTGACCCCATTTGGTGTTTTCTTGGCAAAGATACTGCAGTGGTGTGCCATTTCCTTCTACAGCTCATTTTATAGAGGAGGAAACTGAGGTAATAAAAAAAAATACTGAGACTTACTCAGGGTCACACAGATATTATGTATTTGAGGCCAGATTTGAATTTAGGAAGATGAGTCTTCCTGACTCCAGGCTTAGTACTCTATTCACTGTGCCACCTTGCTACTCTGGTCTATCCCCAGTTTTTGCCAAACTGCCCCCCAGTTTTCCCAGCAATTTTTGTCAAATCATAAATTCTTGCCCTGAAAGCTTGAATCTTTGGGTTTACCAAACACCAGATTACTGAGGTCATTAGCTACCATGGATTGTGTGATTCGTCTATTCCACTGATCCACCAATCTATTTCTTGGTCAGTACCATATTGTTTTCATGATTTCTACTTTGTAATAGAGTTTGAAATCTGGTACCATCAGAACTGGCATTTGACTTTTAAGTCTAGAACACTTTCTATTATACCATGAGAACTGGGTGATGTCAGAAGCTGCATTTGTTTTGTTTTTCTCCTCATTAAAACATATTAAAAAATAAAACCTTCCAAGCATTATACCATTGGAAGAGTAGATGACAAGCAACCTCATTGAATTGTTTAGAAAAACAACAACAACATATTTGCATCTTAACTAAGATATTGATATTCTTTTCTAAATCTAGTATAGTTGTCCTCTCTCCCTTTAAAAAAAAGTAAAATGTTAAAAATATCTATATCTTGCATATATGGAAACCAACTAACATGCCACCTTCTACAGGAAGTCTTCCCCAACCCCTCTAATTCCAGTACCTTCTTTCTGTTGATTATTTCCTTCTGTATGTGTTTTGCTTTGTATATATTCGTTTGAATGTGAGCTCCTTGAAGGAAGGAATTATCTTTTGTCTCTTTTTGTATCCCCAGCACTTAGAACCATGCCTGGAACTTAGTAGGTGCTAAGACTAATGTTTATTGACTAATTGATGTGACACATATATTATGAGATCATAACATATGGTGGTTTGAAAATTCAATGGGATATATTTTACATGTGAGGAAACTGAGGTTCAAAGAAAGGAAATGACTTGGTAAAAGTGACAAAGTAGAATTCAATGCCAGCTTTTCTACTCCAAATCTCTGTCATTCTGAATAGAAAACTCACAATCTCATGTCATGGTTTTCCTTACATCACAAGGAAAAAACAAACAAATAGACAAACAAACAAAAAACAATACCTCCAAACTGTATTGAATTGATGGTTGAGTGATTGATGGGCATAAATATCAGTCAATCAACAGGAATGTATTAAATTTTTATTTGTTGTTTTGACCTTCATTCTTGAAGAGGACTGTGATGCCACAACATGCAAGTGAATTGGATTTAAGTGAGGGAGGGCCTCACTTTCTCCTCTGGTGCCATCTGCATCCAGTGGCAAGATATTAATCAGAACAACTGGAGATGGCCCAGGATGCTGTGGGAGACCTTTGTCTCTTCAAACTAAGGTCTTTAACAGGTCTCAGTTTGACTGAGGCAACACCCATTCAGTGATTAAAGCTTAATAAGAAATGAGGCAAAGAATGGCCTCTTTAAGAAAATTTACTTATTTATTTACATATTCACCTATCCAACCATTTACTTATCTATGTACCTTTGTATCTATCTATCTATCTATCTATCTATCTATCTATCTATCTATCTATCAATCTATCTGTTTGCCCAGTCATTTATTTGTTTATCTATTAGATTATTACCTACTACTGAGCCTGGGGATACACAGAAAAAGAAAAGTTTTAAAGTTAGCTCAGACAATTTATTTACTTTAAAGAATTCCTTCCCTCTCCCATCCATTAGTTTGTATTTCCTGCTTGATGGACTTCTTGTTTCCCAGTAAGAGAAAGCAAGCTCCAGGAAGGCAGGGTTGGTTTCCTTCCGATCTTTCTGTCCTCTGCACTTAAAACAGTACAAATTCCATAAATTCCTGTGTGTTGACTACAATATTTGGTGACCTTTCATGTAGGTAAAGAGTATTTTAAAGAGTTCTCCCCGCCCCCCAATTCCCCAAACTGAATTAATCTTTTTGTCACTTTGCTGAGACAGTCTCTTGGGAGAAAGCAGATGAGCAATCAAGAAATCTTCAAAACCACAACAGACAAAATAAACAAAAATCTCTAACTTGTCAGCTTGAATCCCAAAAGCAAAATGATGTCCTTCTTGTAGCCCACACCCCCAGATCCCTCCAGAGTTTAGATGAAGAAAGTAGGGCTCCCAGAGTATAAATTCCTCCTACTAGAGGGTGGAGGCTGTTCTTTTTTGTCTTTTTTGTGCTCTCACTTGACTATATCAGGTATATGGTGGTTCCATTTCTGGGATGGATGGATGGATAGGTGAATGGAAAACAGAATATTTTTGAAACTAAAAATGGGAACTTTTGAAAGTCTCTGGATGGAAAATTGAAACATCCATACAATGGATACTTTTGTAAAGTTCTTTGCAAATACTTCTCACTTTGCCCACAAAACAGACCCAGGAGATAGGGTACTATTATCTCCATTGTATAAATGAGGAAACTAAGGCAAAGAGCAGTTGTGACTTGCCCAAGGCTACCCAACTATTGAGGCTCAGAAATTCCTCACTATAGAACGGGCTTCTCAGTCCTCCTGAGCTGACTGATGGGGCTTTTACCTAGCTGAAACTAGCTGAACCCTGGTTGATAGGGAAGAAGGATATATGTGAAGATGTGTATTTAAGTGTGGCTCTAAAGAAAGGAAAGTCACCTGTGGTGTTGGATTTGGGGAGGTGATCCAGACAGGTGAGGTCTATCAATTCACAGATCACAGGTTCAGAATTAGATGGTATCTTAAAAGTCAGCTGGTCCAGACCCTGTTTTACAGATGGGGAAACTGAGACACATAGATGGGCAATGCCCTGCCTGTAGTCACTAGTGATATGTGTTGTTGTTGCTGCTGCCAAATCATTTCAGTTGTGTCTACTCTGTGACACCATCCGGGGTTTTCTTGGCAGAGATACTGGAGTCGTTTGCCATTGCCTTCTCCAGATCATTTTACAGTTGAGGAAACTGAGGCAAATAGGGTTAAATGACTTTTCCAGGGTCACACAGCTAGTGAGTATATGAGAACAGATTTGAACTCAGGAAGATGAATCTTCCTGACTTCAAGTGTGGTGCTCTCTCCACTGCACCACCTAGCTTCTAGAACTGATTTTAAGATACTTCTTAGGAAAACCATAAATACAAGGAATTTTTTTTTCTGGTCTTGCTGTCCTATAACCTCAAAGATTGTAGGACAAGTGGTGGAGGAGAAAAAGGTAGAGGCTGTAGGGGTAGAGTTAAGCTCTAATTTAAAGGGGGAAATTAACAGTTAAAGCTATAACCAAGGAGGCAGAGATGGGATGGCAGAGTGGAAACAGGACTTCTGCCTGGCTATGTCTCCCATCTCCTCCAATTCATGTGGGGGTGTCTTTGAACAAACTTTGGAGCTGCAGAGCCCACAAAATGACAGAGAGGGGCTGACCTCCCACTGGGGACATCATGACAGGCTGGCAGGAAGCCACCATTGCAGCACTCTGGGTGCTGAGCCAAGCCTAGAGGGAACCAGAGGTTTTAGCCTCAGGGTGGGCCTGACCAATAGCTGGAAAGACTTCAGGTTGCCTACAGCTGTGACAGTTTCCAGAATTATGGGCTCATGGATGCTGGGGATGGGGTGCGAGGTCAGTGCACTGTAGACTTTGGGATCTACCAGTAGTTTGGGAGTGCAGTTGGCCTTTGCCCCTGGGGCAAGAGGCAGCTGGGGCAGCTAGGTGGCATAGTGAGTAGAGTGCCAGCCCTGGAGTCAGAAGGACCTGAGTTCGGTTCTGGCCTCAGACACTTAACACACACAAACAAAAACCTAGCCGTGTAACCTTGGGCAAGTTACTTAACCCCAATTGCCCTCCAAAAAAGCAAAAAGGTAGCTGGGGTTCCATGGCCATGAAGCCATGGCCACATGATTGCTTCAGCTCCTGGCCTGCAGATTGATGGGGAAGGCAGGCAACCAATCTGAGGGGTAATCACTCTTGCTGGATCTGGATTGCAGTCTAGAGTAGAGGTCCTGGGGTGTGTGACCAGCTTGCCACAGCATGTGGAGGCTTCAGAGAGGGCACCCACCTAATACCTTTAGCAGCTGAGAAAAGCCCAGAGATTTGGACAAAGCTACCCTGTCTGGTGGCAGAGTCCTACTGTGGCAAAAAGGCCAAAGGTCAAGTAATTGAGTAGCAGCATGAGCAAACAAGGGAAACAAAGCAAGCAGAGCAACCCAACTTTACACTCCTATTTTCGTGACAAGGGGGATCAAAGCATGGAACAAGAGAAAGACAGTGAGGTCAGAGCTCCTGCACCAAAAGCTTCCAAGAAAAACACATGCTGGTTACAGGAAATAGAGGACCTTAAGAAGGACTTTGAAAACCAAATAAGAAAAGTAGAGGAAAAATTGGGAGGAGAGATAAGAACAATGCAAGAAAATTATGAGAGTCAACAACCTGACTGAAAAAGTAACACCTTAAAAAATAGACTGACTCAAATGGCAAAGGAGGCTCAAGAAGGCAATGAGGAGAGGAATGCTTTGAAAATCTGAATTTGCCAGATGGAAAAGGAATCTCAGGAGCTCACTGAGAAGAATCATTCCTTCAGAGTTGGACTGAAGCAAATGGAAGCTAGTGACTTTATGAGAAATCAAGATACTATTAAACATATCCAAAGAGAAGAAAGAATAGAAGGCAATGTGAAATATCTCATTGGGAAAACCACTGACCTGGAGAATGGATCCAGGAGAGAAAATTTAAAAATTATTGGGCTACCTGAAAGCCATGATCAAAGAAAGAACCTAGAAATCATCCTTCAAGAAATTCTCAAGGAAAATTACCCTGATGTTTTGGAGCTGGAGGGCAAAGTGGAGGTTGAAGGAATCCACCGATAACCTCCTGAAGAGGATCCCAAAAAGAAAACTCCTAGGAATACTGTAGCCAGGTTCCAGAGTTCCCAGATCAAGGAGAAAATATCACAAGCAGTCAAGAAACAATTTGAATACTGTGAAGGCACAATGGGAATAGCACAGGATCTGGTAGCTTCTACGCTGAGGGATAGAAGGGCTTGGAATGTGATATTCCAGAGGTCAAGGGAGCTGGGATTAAAACCAAGAATCACCTACCCATCAAAGTATCATGTTTCAGGGGGAAATGTGGTCATTCAATGGAATAGAGGACTTTCAAGCATTCTTGAAATAAACAGAGTTGGGGCAGCTAGGTGTCACAGTGAATAGAGCACCAGCCCTGGAGTCAAGAGGACCTGAGTTCAAATCTGGCCTCAGACACTTAACACAAAAACTAGCCATGTGACCTTGGGCAAGTCACTTAATCCCAATTGCCCTCCAAAAAAAAAAAACGAAAAAAAACCAGTTTAATGAAAAGTTTGATGTTCAGATACAAGAAGCAGGAGAGGCATCGGAAGGTAAATGGTGTATATATGTGTACACATATACATGAATAGAGGGCACAGGACCAATTTAATAGGAAGGGATGATACTTAAAAGGTGAATTAAGGGGGCGGAGCCAAGATGGCGGAGTAGAAACAGCTCATCCAAGCCTCTCTGCCCCCAGATTCTCCACAAACTATGTAAAAAAGGACTCTGAAAATCTTCTGGAGCCCCAGCACCCACAGAACGACACAGAGAAGCTAACCTCCCGCTGAGGACAGCCCAGCACCCTGCAGGAAGGACCAGCACAGTGGTCTGGGAGCCGGCAGCGCGCAGAGCGCAGGAGCCGAGCCAAGCCCAGGTCCACGTGAGCCGAGGTTTTAGCCCCAGGGCGGCAGGGCCAGCAGCCGGCAGGAGGAACCCCAGAACACCAGGAACTGTGGAGACGCCAGAATTATCAACATAGACTTGCCTAGGACAAAGTAAGAGGTTAGTGTCCTATGGACTCTGGGACCTGTATTTGGGGAATGCGTCAGCTCCCTCCCCTGGGGGCTAGAAGCTGCTGAGGAGACATGCCACTGTGTAGTTTTCAGAGGCATTTCCGGCTCCCAGCCTACAAATCATGGGGAGATCCAGCGATCAGTCTTGGGGGGTAATCACTCTTGCTTTAACCTCCCTGGATCTGGATTGTGATCTAGGGTGGAAGTTGTGGGTGGGTTTACAGCTTACCAGAAACAGAAGTTGCCCCCCACACGTTCGGGACGAAAATTTCTCTAGCTGGCCTTAAAGCCATAGTGTGGCAACAAGCCCAAAAGTCAAGCAATTAAGTGGCAACATGCCAAGGCAAAGGAAAACAGAAAAATGCAACCCTAGACTCCTATTTTGGGGGCATAGAGCGGGAAAAGGACTGTGAGGTCAGAAGTCCTGCTCCAAAAGCCCCAGGGGAAAACATGAGCGGGTTGCAGGCCATAGAGGACCTTAAGAAGGACTTTAAAAATCAAATAAGAGAAGGAGGAAAAATTAGAAAGAGAAATGAGAAGGATGCAGGAAAAGTATGAAATGAGGGTCAACAGCCTGACTGAGGAAAACAACACCTTAAAAAATAGACTAACTCAAATGGCAAAGGAGGCCCAAAAGGGCAATGAGGAGAAGAATGCCTTAAAAAGTCGAATTTGCCAGATGGAAAAGAATCTCAGAAGTTCACTGAGGAGATTCATTCCTTCAGAGTTAGACTGGAGCAAATGGAAGCTAATGACTTTATGAGAAGTCAAGATGCTGTTAAGCAGATCCAAACAAATGAAAGATTAGAAGGCAATGTGAAATATCTCATGGGAAAAACCACTGACCTGGAAAATAGATCCAGGAGAGACAATTTAAAATTATTGGACTACCTGAAAGCCATGATCAAAGAAAGAACCTAGAAACTACCCTTCAAGAAATTCTCAAGGAAAATTGCCCTGATGTTTTAGATCCAGAGGGCAAAATAGAGATTGAAAGAATCCACCAATCACCTCCTGAAAAAGATCCCAAAAAGAAAACTCCCAGGAATATTATAGCCAGGTTCCAGAATCCCCAGATCAAGGAGAAAAATACTACAAGCAGCCAGGAAGAAACAATTTCAATATTGTGGAAACACAATCAGAATAGCCCAGGACCTGGCAGCTTCTACACTGAGGGATCGAAGGGCATGGAATATGATATTCCAAAGGGCAAAAGAACTGGGAATGAACCTAAGGGTCACCTACCCAGCAAAACTGAGTATTTTGTTTCAGGGGAAAATATGGTCATTCAGTGGAATAGAGGACTTTCAAGCATTCTTGATGAAAAAACCAGAGTTGAATAGAAAATTTGACATTCAGACACAAGAAGCAAGAGATGTTTGAGAAGGTAATCAGGGAAAAGAAATCAAAAGGAACTTATCAAAGTTGAACTATTTACATTCCTATATGGAAAAGCAATATCTGTGACTGATGATATCTTCCCACTATGAAAATAATGGAAGAAGGGGGTGTGGTCATACGAATACATATGTGAATGTGTGTGTATATGGTTACAGTTATATATGGATAGAGGGCATAGGTTGATTTTGTTCGGAAGGGAGAGTACTCAAGGGATGAAATTATGAGGTGAGAGAGGAAAGTGGCAAGAGGAGATGGGGAGAGACATGGTAGGGCAAACTATCTCATGTAGGGGAAGTGGGTGCAAAGGAGGGGGAGAATAAGGAAGGCTAAAAAGGCAAAACCACATTCACATTGAATTTGGTTCAGGGAGAAAATGACATACATACTAAATGGGACATCTCAACCTGCAGCAGAATAGGGGGAAGGGGGATGAGAGGAGGGATGATGGATGGGAGGGCATCCCTGGGGTGAGGGGAGGTTGGAAGTACCCACTATAGAAGAGGGACAGGATCATGTAGGGAATGGACCAGGTGGGGGGTGGGATGAGTGGGAGGGAATTATAAGCAGCCTTGCACAATATATCTACTATGATAATGTTTTGCATAGCTAGACATGTACAACATATCCTGGATTACTTATATCCCAAGAAGGAATGGGTGCCAAGGGAGGAAGGAAATGGATCTGAAATTCAAGGTCGTAACATTAAATGTTTCAAATATATATATAAATACTATTATTAATACTCTTTTGCCTATAATTGGGAGATAAGATGTGCAGGCATTGGGATACAAAGATTCATCTTCCTCTAATGGAAAAGTCGATGGGGGTATGGGAGAAGGTATGGGAGAGAGCAGATTGGAGGAAGTGATATCTCGTGGGACTGCTATTCTGGGAGGTTGGGTAGGGGAATAATGGGGGGAAAATGATTGTAACTCAAAATCTGGCGGAAATGAATGATGTAAAACAGAAGTTAATAAAGTATTTGTTTAAAAAAAATAATAATAATAAAAAAATAATAAAAGGTGAATTAAGAGGTGAGAGAGGAATGTAGTAGGAGGAGATGGGGAGAGACACAGTAGGGTAAACTATCTCATTTAGAAGAGGCAAGGGAAAATGGTTACAATGGAGGGGAAGAACAGGAAGGCAAGGGGGAATGGGTCAACCTGATTCTCATTTGGCTTGGGGAGGGAATGACATGCACACTGAATAGGGTATCTCACCCTAAAGGAGAGTGGGGGGAGGGGGGTGAGAGGGAGGATGATAAAGGAGAGGGTGGACTGGGGGGGAAGGAGGTTGGAAGCACCCACTTTTGAAGAGGGATGGGATCAGAGTAGAGAATAGAGCAAGTGAGAGGTGGGGTAGGAGGGAGGGAAATATAGTCAGTCTTTTAAAATATATCCACTATGGAAATGTTTTACATAGCTTCACATGTGCAACCTATACTGAATTGCTTGTCTTCCCAGTGGGGGTGAATGACAAGGGAGGAGGGGAGTGAATCTGGAATTCAAAGTTTTAAAATAAAATGTTTATATATATATATATATATATATATATATATATATATATACACATACTATTATTAATATTATTTTGCCTGTGACTGGGAAGTGGGATGTACAGGAACTGGGGCATGGGGACCTGATGTGCCCTACTAGAAAGTCAGAGGGGTTATGGGGGAGGATATGGGAGAGAGCAAATTGGAGGAGGGGATATCCAGCAGGATCGCTATTTTGGGGTGGTGGGTGGGGGAGAGATGGGGAGAAATTTTGTGGCTCAGGATCTTGTGGAAATGAATGATGTAAACTAGAAGTTAATAAAGCATTTGATTTTTTAAAAATGCTATAACGAAGTGGGACATCATGGAGGCAGGGGATGGGTGAGATGAGTTATATACTTCACTTGAGATCTCTAAATGAAAGTTGGATGATCCATGTTAGAGATAAGGGTGTGTGTTTGTGTGTGTGTGTGTGTGTGTGTGTGTGTATGTGTGTGTGTGTAGGCTTGAAGAAGGGGATGCCTATTTAGATAAAAGATGACTCCTATGGCCCTTCCAACTCCAAGACTTTGAGATTGCTTCTTTAAACATCCTTGGATACCACCACTGGAGATACTTGACTTTTCTGAAAGCTATCTGCTAACTCAGCAACCTCAACAAACCATTTCTGGCACATGCTAATTGAATGGATTTACCTGAGAATAGAAATAGAGTTTGCTTGTGTTAAGTAAACTCAAAGTAATACAATCAATGACCCAGTTTTTCATACCACATATTATTTTTCTTCTTTTTTTATTAAGGAAGTAACCATTTGGAATGTTTATTATTTTAAACAATAACTCTGCCATTGATCTTGCAAGAAATGTCAGCCCTACAAGGAGAATTACATGCTCGCTGCCTGACCCTCTATCTAGGCTAGCTTTAAGGAGGAGTTTTTACCTATCACTGAGAGAAGGCAATACTATAGAATTTTGAAAAGTCATTTCTCCAGGGGAAAATGTTTATTCTCATGAGTGCTACCCCTGTTCAAGGTCTATTTACTCTCCAAGGGAACTCCAAGGCATCCAAGAGGTCCCTAAACCAGATCAGGTGTTTCCCCTGAGATGTACAGGCCATCACTCCTCCAAGAGTTTTGTATCCAAACTCTCTTAGTATTTCTCTGGAAGATCTGCCTTCAATGTTGAGATGGTCCATAGAGGCAGGAGAACCAAAGGGGAACATTTTCCATGGTCGCTGCTCATTTGAAAGCACAGACCTCTCCTTGAAACCTCTCTCAGCCAAACCCAGTGATGAACTGTTTTCTTGTGTCTTAGCCCTAAAGAATCTCCAGGAAGTAGAACATGGAAAAGAAATGTTTCCCAAAGGGATTTTTATTCTCCTTTGTTGTTTTCTGCTTCTGCCCCTTCCTCTCTGGATTTCTTTGTACACAATACAAGGCCAAGGTCTCCCAATGCATCCGGGGCCATGTCCAGTCAGTCATCTGGATCTGTATGTGGCCACTGCATCCAGATGGCCCTGGAGAGCAAACTGAGGCTGGTGACTTTGCATAGCCCTCCTTCACTTAAATACGATTCCCTTGCAAGTCACGGCATCATGTTCCTGATGTCATGGTCTTCTTCAAGAATGAAGGCCAAACATCCTTCAGCCATGTTTCTTTCTAGATGGAAGGTGCTTCTGCCCTGCTGGTCTCCCCCTGACCCTTCCATTGAAGGGAGCCCTCAGGCCAGCCAAGTCCATGCCATCAGCTCCCCACTCTCTAGCTCCTTTCTCCTCTGTTCCCCAGAGCTAGCGCCTTCCCTGCTTCCTGTCCGCTGCCTTCGGCTTCCTTTGCTTTCCCTTTTCTTGCTTCTTCATGGGAGGTTCTGTCTTTTTTGTTTCTCTCTGTCTTCCCATCACTCAGCACAGTGGGGGCATACAGTAAGGACTTAATCAATGTTGCTTGACTTGATTACCTTTGTCCACTCCAACCAGATGTCTCCATGACACATCTTTTCTCCCCTCTGTTGCAAAGGGGGAAAAAATGCTTCTAGGATTAAGATGCTGAGAAGCAGAATGGGTTGGCAATAAGGTAACCATCTGCCCTTCTTCACCTTTGCCAGACGATCAGGAAGCACAGAACCATCGTTAGGTCTGATATCGTGAAAAGACCAAGTCGATACTGTAAAACAAAAATGTCAATGCAGTAAAAAGGGATCTTAGTATCAAATGGACATAGTGTGCATCAATGTTGGCATCGAATTCTTTTTATTTTGCATGAGAAAGCTGTTGTAATGACCCTCTTCCTCCTACTGCCACAGCTAAGGTCTTCCCTCTGGGACTACCCTCAGATTCAGCTGTATTTTTATGCACTTATAAATTTGTGTATTGTCTCCCGAATCAGAATATGAACTCCTGACACATGGTTTGCAATTAACAAATGTTTGCTTCCCTACATCCTCAAACCAACCTACTGCATTTGCAATTGAGATCATTTCTTTTCTTGGGGAAATGAACAAACCAAATCTACCAAAATAAAATTAATATCTTGACTACATGAAAACTTCCCTAGTATACATCATCTATATAATGTTACCTCTTAAGTTTTAAGAGCTAGCCACATTGAAACTACTTTAAACTTTTAAAATGAATCTTAAAGCTTCTCTGAATGATTGATGAAAGTGGAACTGTACTTTAGAAACTTAGGGATTATCAGAAAGAGTACGTCACTTTACAAAACCACCTCCAAAGTTTAGGCGAGAGAAGACAATATCAGAAGATCTAAAGACTGTGCTATACTAAAGCACTTTTGTGGGCCTAGGATTTAATATTTTGGTACAATTATATGCATTTTTCTATTGGTTATTCTCTAAAGATAAACCAAAGTGTTGATAAATTATTCTGTGTCTTTCTCCTAAAAACAAAACAAAAATACAACCCAGAATGAAATGCAAATAAGGTCCTCATAGTCCCATTATTCCTACTTAAAAAAAAAAAACAGAAGTAACCCTTTGTTTTTAAACAAATCATAAAAGCTAGCATTTCTATAGTACTTTGATGTTTGAAAAGTTATGTGTGTGTGTGTGTGTGTGTGTGTGTGTGTGTAATCTCATTAGATAAAATACAGCTACCACAGAATACAGATACCTTAGGGTTTTCTAATGCTTTCTGAGGACACCCTCACCAGACACATGATCAGCAAAAGTAAGGAAGGGGTTTGGAACCCATGGTGACATGGCTAACGAGTTTTTGATTTCATGCTAGAGTTTTTGTCCTGCTCAGCTCCACCTGGTGGAGCTTCTGGCTTCCTTCAAGACTCAGTTCAAAAATCTGTCTTTTAGAGACAATCATTTCCTGATGCCCTCAGCTACTTACATCCTCCTCCCAAAAATCATTCTGGATGTACTTTGTCTATACATTTCATTTACTTATCTGAGGGGACATTGTTCTTTCATTCCCCTAGGATGTCCTTGTAGGCAGGAACTGTTTTCTTTTGCTTTGGTCTCTTTATCACCTTCCTAGAACAGTACCTAATATATAATTTAAATTGAATAAATTTGATTCATCCACTAATTGAAAGTGATTTGGGGTAACAGCACACAATTATGTAGTTTCCCATCCATAGGAGTCCTAAGAGGAGAGTCACATAGGTGAAGCAGACATAGATGGGTTGGGATCTACATTGTGCAAGGGAAGACTCCAAGAAATGAGATCCTAGACCCATTGGAAGGAAAATTGTAGTAAATGGTTTAACTTCTTAGATAGTAGACAATACAGATTCTATGTATAGGGCTGCCTCAAGCTACAGCTGTCTTAATATACTCTCTGTGTGTGTGTGTGTGTGTGTGTGTGTGTGTGTGTGTGAGAGAGAGAGAGAGAGAGAGAGAGAGAGAGAAAGAGAGAGAGAGTGTGTGTCTGTATGTATAACATTTTACTTTTTGTAAGCTCCCTTGGAATGTTTAGATAATAACATCAAATTATTTTCTCATCTTTGGCACAATTTTAAAAATCGCATGGAATTTGGCTGTTTTGCCAGACAGAACACAAGAGTAGTTGCTACAAGTGGGTGTATTACCCTCAATGGCCACATCTGGATGATGAGAGTGAGGTACGTTTCATGAATGGAGGCAGAGAGGCTTGTGTGTTAATGGAAGCAAATGTAGAGATTTTCTTTCTGGATACACCAATGCAAGCCCACAGTCAGCTCCACTCAGAATTTTTGGTTTTGACGTAAAAAGTATTTCTGGATTAAATTGTTCCCTTCCCCCCCACCACACACACACACACACACACACACACACACACACACACAAAGCATTTTTGAAGCCAGAAAATTTCTGTTTTTTATTATCATTGTTTGACCTGTCTTTGACTTAAGATGGTTGATTAATTTCATTCTCTTTTATAAGCATAACAGTAATTCCCATGCAAACCCCGAGGCTGCAAAACCTAACTTCAACCAGTATAAGACCTGTAAACTTCTCGATGCTAGAGGTCACCAAGGGAATGCTGAGGGAGCCCTTGGTCCCAGCCACCATCTTGGGCATCAGCAAGAGCAGGGAGACTCTTGGAGCTGAAGCTGCCTGACCCTTGGATCGGCAGTTTGGCAGCAGACAGGCCGTCAGTGGCTTTCTCCGTCCAAGCCAACAGTACATTGTTTTAGAGTTACTTCTACACTAAAAAATGAACCAGAGCCCATACTTGATGTAGAGGCTAGAGAATTCTTTCTATTCAGCAAGATTGCAAAACATCTTCTTGTGCATGGCTGTGGTCTCCAAACATCGCCATATTCTTGCCCTATTCAAGCCTGCTTTGTAAATGGCTGGTGCCACATTTAGTGTGTGGAGCTTGGTTTCCAGGACTGCTTCCACTCTCACAGAATTTATTTAAAAAGTTATCCCAGAGGTGGCCTCTCTCTGCCCCAGGAGAAGCATACACACATGATGGAACTGATGCCTCTTAGCTTGAACTTTGGATAATTATTCAAATTGCAGGCAACTACCTTCCAAACATGTCTCAGGCAGGAGAGCCCAGGCAGGCATAACATGACCTCATTTCTAAAGGAGAACACAACCAATACAAAAGACTGTTCCAGTCTGATTCCAGGGAAGGACTCCAGGACAACACGGCTGCATTTCACCAGCAGATGGTCATCGAGGTGGGAACACATACATACACAGGACTAAGACAATGGCAGAGATTTCATTAGTGCAAATAACATTAACAATGGTATGTTCTTTAATAGGATTTAAATAAGGCTTCAAATAATTACACCACTACAACTAGCATTCGGTCACCCTATTCCACCTGGAAAGCTGGCAAGACCACCCTCCAAACCACACAAGATTGGCTTTGAGGATGATTACATTCAAAGAAATTGCTTCCAAGGCTACACAATCTGTAGCATTTCATCACTTTTAAAGTCCATGTGTTTTCATGATGGACGAAAAGAAGAGAAGCCCCTGTGGCCACTGGACAGGGAGACTGACCCAGGGGGAATGCCAAGGCATTTTCCTTCTCAGAATAGTTTCTCCAACATTCCAAGTGATGGAAGCTCATTAAAAACAAAAAAGCCCCCAGCAAAAATATACTTCTTCTCCAGAAGGGGATCTCTTCCCCACTGCCGCCAAGAGCTCCACACAAAGGAAGGGAGGGAGGGGAGGCAAAGATCACCAGAAAGAACCTGGGCATCTGCAGCTATGGCTCTAATCCTCCTTTGAAGAACCAGAGTGAAACTGGGTCCACCACCCAGCCCCCAACAGAACACCGACATGACAGTTACAAAGGAGGAAGAGAAAAAGCAAAGGCTGAATGTGAGATAGTAATGTCCTGTTGTAGAAACTGCACCATCTTGAAGACCCAGGAACCTTATTTTAAGCAGCTGTTCTCGACAGATCCAACCTGTGCTGGACACATAAAAAACAGATAGAATCCAAACACACGTGCACACACACGCACGCGTGCACATACACACACATACACGCATACACACATACACATACACATACACACTAAACACCGTGGAAATCTTAGGATCAAAACCAGAAAAAAAAAAAAACAAGTCAGTCAAAAAGCTCAGAAAAATTTATCATCGATTCTGAAATGAGGCCTGGTGACATCATCGGGATTGATGAAGACAGAGATGGACTTCCCTGGGTTCTCAGTCACCAGCTGCTGCAGTTTTTTGGCTAAGCGGTCATCGGGCTGGTTGGGGTCCCCGCCATCAGACTGGGGGGAGGGGATGCTGGTGGTGCTTCCTCGCCTCTGCAGCTCAAGGGTCAGGCGGTTGGCTGCCTTGACGTGCTCGATGGCAGTACGCAAATGCTCAGCAGGGTCGGAGCGCACCGAGGAAAGTTTGCGTGCATGAAGCATGACTGTCTCCTCGCACAGGTGCTCGAGCATGTTGCACTGAGGGATGAAGTAGTTGGGGCACATCTTGTTGACTAGGCAGTGCTGGAGGTCATCGATGAGGCCCAGTAAAAAATGTGCGGCGTAGTCTTCCTGGGCCAAATAATTGGCAGGGAGCCTGTCACAGGCCCAGAGCATCATGCTCCGCAGGTGGTATGGGCTGATGGCTTTGGGGCGGGAGAGGAGTTTGATGATGATGGCTTTGCAAGCCTGGTAGGCTTGCATGAGGCTACTGGAAATGCATTTCTTGAGCTGGACTTCGCTCCTGGCGAAGGACAACCTCCATTCATTGTCCTTTTTGCCTTTGTGGGAGCAAGCAGGCACTAAGTAAAAGCCGCTGATGACCTCTTCTTCGGTGATCTTCCCATCCCAGAAGTGGTTCTCCATGAGCCAGCTCTGGGCCACTGCAGGCCAGCCTTTGAAAGACACCACTGGGACAATGTCATATAGCATGCGGCTGCTGCCCACCCCGAGGATGATGGACAGAATCGTCCCATTTTTCTCCACTTTCTCCACTTTGGGCATCCCTCGCTGGGGCTTCTTCTGTATCTCAGAGAGGACGATGCTGATGGAATCATAAAACCAATCAGCCACTTTGGTAGGAGAGAAGAAGTAATTGGTGGCCCCGTTGATGTGGTCCACAATGGTACAGCAGTCTTTCCATTTGCTGATGGTGCCTTCATCGAAGAGTCGAAGGCTGAGCCAGGAGTGGCACAAAGCTGAGTGACGCATGTCCAGCGTCACTGGTTGATTTCGGTCATGCAGCTTCAGGGCTGGCACTAGCAGGGTGAAGTCCATGTCATAGTCAGTACCTCGGGCATAGACATTCAGCTCATCCAGGTCAAGGTCAACCACACCTTCCCGGACACCTCCAGAGAGGAGCAGGTACTCATTGGCCACAGGCAGCTTCTGGTCTAATTTCTGCACCATTCCTAAAACAGAAAAAGAAAGTTATTTTAGAGATCATTCCCATGTCATGAGAAGGTACTTCATAAGAACCCAAGGGAAGCTCAAAGGTCCTCTAGAGAAACTTTCCATTTTCCTGATGAGGCAGCTGAGGCCTAGGGAGGATAAGTGACCTGTCCCAAATCAGAGGCAGTCAGGGTAGAATTTGAGCCTTTCCTCTGTATCACACTGCTGTCCTTGGTTCTGATACAATAATGGCCATCAAGCTTTAGCACTCTGTCCATCAATAAGCAGGTAGGCATTGCCTTACGGAAGACACCTTAGCTGAGGGGACCCAGGTAGAAGATGAGAGGCTGTGGGTCAGCCTTGGCCCCAAGTGTATAGCTGTTTTATTTTGTTTTTCCTTATGGTGAACAGAAGGATGAAATTACTATATAGTGATTTCAAAGACAATCATACAATATTAAAAATGGTCATCTATAATGTAGGTCTTCTATTGGCTTCCTTTAAGTAAATACAGAATCAAATAGGAATGATCCACTGATAGTTTTAAAAACACTATCTTCTCTTTCTCTCTCTCTCTTCCTTCTTCCCTCTCTCTTTCCCTCTCATCTCTGTCTCTCTGTCTCTGTTTCCATCTCCCCCCACCCCCAGCCTGTCCCATCCATATATTTTGGCACCAATATTTATTTTACTTCAGAGTTGAATGAATCACCATGGCATGGGTATGACCCTTGGGTTCTTGGCAGACACAGTAGAAGAGAACAAGGATTGGCAGTTACCCTCTAGCCACAGCGCCTTCCAATTTGTTTGGGTGATGCCATCCAAGGACCATCTCAACTAAGTGCAGAGAGGTCCCCATCAGCTCATTCTGAGGATAAGGCACTTTCAGGCAAAGCCACTCTCCATTGCCCTCAGGGTTGGGAGGCTTATGATCAACATCAGTGGAGACATTACTAATGCCAACAAAATTTCAGAGATGGAAGCACTGGGTGTAGTATTCAATTGATTGACATCAAAGAAGGGTCCTTTCCTACTTCCTTGATTTTTGTCCCTACCCTCTCTTGAAAGGAACTCAAAGCACTTTCATAAAGACTATTTCAGTTTGGATATTAATGCTTTTTTTCCCATTTTGGGGGGCGGCATATTTCTCAAGAAGACCATGAAGCAACTTTTAAAAAACTAAATTTTAAGGTCTTATCACTCTATTCTCCTATTTAATTTTTCATTCAACCAATAATTCCTTAGAGTGTCATATTCCAATGTATAACAAACACCCAGAAGTGGAGCACAATGGTTAGAGGGCTTGCCCCAAGATCAGTGTGATACAGACTCAGGATTTGCATTTGACACATGACTTCTAAGAGTCAGAATTTATACAGCTTTGAGATTTGCCAAGTGCTTTCCAGAAGACCTTTGATAAGTCAGCTTTGGTTCATCATGGCTTGGTCTCAGGACTCTGCCCATACTTCCTGGTCAGTTCTGGCTATGTGCCTGTGTGTGCCCTCACAATTCTTTCAGTACTTCTAAGCATTTTCCCAAGCTCTAAGTTGCAGGGGATGGTCTGATCTATTTGGGCAGAGAGTTCCCCAAACCAGTGAAGTAACAGAACCAGTTCATGGATTACCCAGGACAGATGGTCCCACACAGCAGACGGAGGACCAGACCTGGACCCCATCCTCCTTGCAGATCTTGTGTCAGTACTCTCCAGCTTCTACCTGCCCCCACCCCAACCCTGATGCTTGTTTATATGCAGTTTGTTTTGTTTCTGTTTTTAATTTTTGCATCCCCTATGTCTAACCCAGTGCCTGGTACACAAAAGGTGCTGCATAAATGCTCAGTGAATTAAATGGATGAAAGTGAATCAGCATCCATGTAGGCAGCTCCAGGGCCAAGACTTCTAGATACAAGACCAAAGGGTCCTGAGCCACCCATATCACTAACCAGGAGCAGAATCTCACAGTCCTATGTGTCCACACAATCACAGACACAAAAACCAAACAAAAACAGTTCCACCTTCTAGGAGCAATGAGGGAGATGATGTCTACAATAATCCATGTGTAAGAGGCATTTCCAGACTAGATGAAAGACAGCTCCAGAAGGAAGTGCCCTCACTATTGGGGGATGGATTTTTGCCACTGCACTTTTAAGGATCACTGGGCTTTTCCATTGACCCTGTGTGCATGTGGGGGTGATAGAGGGGGTACAGTACCCATTGCATTGTGACTTGACTTTGTTGGCCTGAAAGTTACAGACACTCCTTGTCAAGGGCCTGACACAGATGACAATTATTTTTGCCACAAATAAATAAAATGAAGCTGAGAGAGGTTAAGGTCTTTGCCCATAGACACCCAATTGGTACATAATGCCAGATCTTCCACACTTGGCACCACATGGCTCCTAGCTTTATGAAATCTCCCTCAGGACCATTCAGCATGTTCTATATTTGCTCTACTGGCTTTTTTTAACTGACCCACAGTGATTCACTTTCTGCCTTTTCCACAGCATCCATCGTATAAGGAAATATCAACGTTAAAACACAATCTTTAAAATCCAAAAGGAAGAGTTGACTTATAGGCCTCTGAGCTAGGCCAAGCAATAGCCTTGACCAAAGGAGTCATCTAATTGATGGGAAGGCCTGACGATAAATGAGCAGCTGCTGGATTTTCTCAGATAACTAGAAGCTAGTGACAAGCACCTGGCACTGATGCCTACCCAGGGCCCTTTCCTGGACAGAAGCTTTAGTGCATTTCCACTTGGCATATTGGAAGGAAACCGGTCGGAAGTCCTACCCGATTTTCTTCCCGGTTCTTCCCATGTCCTCCTGGATCCTCAGCAGGTCCACCTTCCTCATATCAGTACTACTCCAGACCAACACATTCGCTGCAGATGAGAGAATACCTCATCCTAGGCACTTTTTTGGTTGTTTGTCAGAAATAAAAACTTAATTCAGGCTCAAACCCCAGTCAGAAGTAATTTCACCATAATGAGACAAGCTGAATCAACTGCCCAACTTTCTTTATGAAAACTATCCATCAAGGGATATTTTGGAGGCTTCAAGACCAGCCTGAGTCTCTACCCTTCTCCTGGGGCCATAGGAAAGAAGGGGGTGGGGGAATGAAAAGTTCCTAAAAACAATTAGGGAAAAAGATGATTTGAGATTACCCAGAGGACTGGGAGAGAATACAGATCTGAGGATGGCTTGCAAAGGAGTTGCAGTTTGAAATCAATCTACAATTTTACATTTTTTCCAAGATAAAGGAAATATCTACACTTATGGAATACCAAATAACCTGAAATGTTGACACAGAAGCTAGAGGACACAAGTGAGTTTTGTCTTCATACCAGGTGGGTTTTACTGCTGGGAAAGCTCCAGACACACCCCTTCTCACTCTGCTCCAGTGATTCTGATTTGGCCCAGGGAGAAAGGGGCAGGAATCAAGGTAGGCAGAGGGGGAAGGGCAGAAGGAGGAGAAACTGAGTGGATGGAAAATGCTCAGTGTGAACAGCCAATGAAAAGTGCAAACTGAACTGGAAAAGTCCTGAGGTCGTGTAATCAGAGGCAGATGTCATAGACGAGAGCTTTCAGCAACTCTGCAAAGATCCAGAGGTTCATCTGGAAAGTCCTTAGGGGGAAAGGGAAGCAAAGTCCCCAGGCCACAGTGTTCCTGAAAGGAATCCCTTGTGATACCTGCATTTAACCATCGTCCTGGTTAACCCATTAGAGGGCAGGTTTTCTTTCTTTTCTTTTTATTTCCTTTCTTCCTCCCTTCCTTCCTTCCTCCATTCCTTCCTTATCTCCTTCCTTCCTTGCTTCCTCCTTTCCTCCTTTCCTTCCTTGCTTCCTCCTTTCCTCCTTTCCTTCTTTCCTTTCTTCCTTCCTTCCTCCCTTCCTTCCTTCCTCCTTTTTCTACCCTCCCTCCCTTTCCTTCCTTTCTTTCTTTTTCCCCAGATGATTCCATGATTGCTTTTCCCCAGGGATCAGCAAATGGAAATATCCTCCTTGGGCACTTATAAAGGCTAAGCTTCAGTTAAAAATGAGTCCCCATTAGCAATGTGGGTGGATGGGTTTTAAATGAACTACAATCTAGTAATAATGTGGCAGTCAGGTCTGGAGATGGGAAGATCTGAGATTAAATCCAGCTTCAGTTGCTTACTGTTTGTCCCTGGGCAATTACTGCCCCTCCCTGACTCAGCTTCCTCGATTGAAATATGGGGATAATAAAAACACCTAGCTGCCAGGATTGTGGAGAGGATCAAAAGAGATATCATCATTATATTATTCATTATGGAAGTGCTTAGGACAGCACCCCACACATAGTAGGCACTATACAAGTATCTAATCCCATCCTTTTGCCTAATACTAATAACAGGGTGCATTATATAAAACTTTAAGCACTACAGAAATTCCTTACTTGTGTTATCTCATTTCACCGTCATAATTCTGGGAGGCTGGCATTCTTATCCCCATTTTGCAGATGAGGAAACTGAGGCATGTAGCAGTTAAGTGACTTGGCCAGGGTCCCACGTCTAGGAAGTATCTGAGGCCAGATTCAAATTCAGGTTCAATACTCCATGTGCTGCACCTGGAGCTGTCTCCCTTGGCCTACATTAAGCCAGGTATCCAAGAAGATGAGGATGATGCTGACTTATCTCATCGTTGACCATGCACTGTTCTCGGAAGGGAAGGGCAGTGCCCCTTCACTGAGCCTGCCCAGCTGATCATTCAGTTATTCCCCACACACAAACAGAAGGAATGCGCTTGGGCCTCTGGGTGCCTGCTGATGGAGTGACAAGGGAAGGTCACGTGAGTGGCTTCTTCTGCTGAGCAGATACCCGTCACTGCCTGGGACTCTTTAGTTACAAGGAGCCTTCCCAGAAAGAAGACTCAGCTCCCTTCCCTTTGGCTTTTATCTTACTGGTTCTTTTCTAGAAGAGCCAGCAGGGTGGGGTTGAAGGAGTCTTTCCCTCCAGTTTCCACTATTGATAACCTCAATTTTGCAGGGAAGTCGAGGCCTCCCCCACGGCTCGAGGCCAAGTAAGCGCCAATTTGCAAGTAATCAAGAATTGGCTGAAACTGTGAGTTTCCTCTGTCACTCTGGCTCAGTGTCAGGAGCTCCCACAGCAGCCACAGCTGGAAGCTTCATCTTCAGCTGGATTGTTTGGGGGAATAACCAAGAAAGGTCAGCTTTGAGTTAGGCTTTATAGCAGATGGAATCTCAGCTCTGTGCCCCAACTGCTACAAGCCTGGTGAGCTCTTCAGGGTCAGGGTTAGGGTTAGCTTGGGGCAGGTGGAGAGTATATCCCTGGAGGGCAGAGACTGAGGCATGCTTCTACCTCCGTCCACTCAGCTCTCTCATTTGCTGCCCTCACTTCTTCCCTCCCACATGCCCCAACACCCAGAATACGTGGCCCCTGCTGACCATCTCTCAAGTGCCTTAGTCAGACTGCATCCCAGGGACCATGTTCCCTTCTGAGTCCTAGCACCAACCGATCATCCACCACCCACCTCCAAGAATGTCCTTCACCTAAAAAGCCCTCCCCTCTCTCCTC
Source organism: Gymnobelideus leadbeateri (assembly GCA_011680675.1). Classification (NCBI taxonomy): domain Eukaryota; kingdom Metazoa; phylum Chordata; class Mammalia; order Diprotodontia; family Petauridae; genus Gymnobelideus; species Gymnobelideus leadbeateri. Next base: position 701,303 of record WOXC01009787.1, read on the forward strand.
TGCCTCTCAGAATATTGAGTTTCCTTCAAGGCTTGAGCCCATTGACACCTTCTCTAGGAATCCTGCTTGGATGACTCCAGCTTATGTTTCCCCACCCTCAGCTTACTCTACATTTAGTGATCAACCTAGACAGGGTGTCCCAAAAGTCTTCATGCACTTTTAAACTGTAATAGCTTTGACTTTGGGGACATCTGATTTTTGGATTCTGTCAGATATGGCTTGGACAAGATGTCTCTGAGGGCCTTCCCAACTCAGATGCTTAAAAAAATAGCTATTGTGTCTGAGTTACTGGTAAAATGCATATAAAAGTGGTATTTTTTTTTTTGTTAAACTTGAGTCTCCCTCCAGACACACACACACCCCCCGCAACACACACACACACACACACACACACACACACACACACACATTTTTAAGATACTTGGGAAAACTAGAATATCCCATTATGATTTCTACACTGAGAATTAAAATAAGTATTTTTCTTTCACTTTTATTTCATAAGAAAGAAGGTATAAGAAGAAAAATTCACACAAAAATGATGTATCAAAAGACATTTGTTAACCACTTATATAATGGATGTGTCAGAGGCTGTGCTGGGAACCGGAAAGCTAGAGATCAAAATACTGCTGGAAGACGGAGTCAGAGCAGAAGAATCCAATGGTTCCCCGTTTACATTGTGTTTCTGGACCTCTGCTGCCCATCCAGAGGAACTACCTTAAACACTCTGATTTTGGTGGCTGGTCTCCACACCCTCCCCCTCCATCTAACCTCTGTACATGACCCTGCTCATCATGGGGCAGAGGACAAGCTCCCCTCCTTAGACCCTACCATCAATACCATTTGCAAAGGGCACAGGAGGAAGTTTCCACGTAAGCCTCATCCTGCCTCACCCTACAACCTGCCAATTCTCACACAGCCCCTGGCTTTCTCTTTGGTGACCACCCTCTCATCGGTCAGCTGAACAGATATTTGAATGAGAGGCACCCACTCCATGGCTTAGCCTCTCTTGCCTAGCAGGTCCAGAAGAGCTGATCTTCACCAGCTTCTGCTCCAAGAATTACCTGGGTGCAAGATGAGGCATACTGAAGCAGAAGGAAATCCACCCCCTGCTATGGTCTCTCTAGGGCTCGTCCAGGCAGATGCTCCCTCCATGCCCCTCCACACCTCCCCTTTCTTGGGGACTCTTGTCCACAGCCACCTGCCAGCCTCCCCCACCCACTTGGGGACACAGGTCCAGCACCTGAGCTCTTGGTGATCACATGCTTGGAGGCTCTGACCTCTGTAAGGCCACATCGTGCTGAGGAGGGGACCCTGAGTTTAGTGATTGCTGTGACAGAGTGCACCAACCACCTTTACCAAGAAGGAATGGGTGTAGGTCTGGGTTGGGGGGCAGACTGGATGTCAAGGCTGGGTCTTGTGTTTGTGGAGACCGTGAAGCTGGTCACTGGCTGTGGCAAGATGGTGAATTCGGCCCTTTGGAAAGCCCCAGAACAAGGGAAGAGCGAGCATTTACAGAGCACATTAAGGGCCACAAAGCCCTCTGTGGGTATCACCTCGCGTAATAAGGCCAACAAGAACAGAAGCTTACTAGTACTTTAAGGTTTGCAAAGGGCCGTAAGTATCTCATTGAGCCTCCCAACAGCCCTGGGAGAGTGGGGCAAGCTGAGATGGGGCCGTGACCCGCCTAGGGTCACACGGCTAGTGGCACAGGTCAGACTTGAATCAAGGTGTTTGGTGCCCCCAGGACCCCTTAACAACAGTGGCTGACGTTTCTCTGGCACGTTTAGGTCCACAAAAGGCTTTCTATGCATTATTTCATTTGATCCTGACAAAAACACAATATCATAAACAGGTAAGTATTCAATTCTAATTTCTATAGGGGAAACTGAGACTAAGAGGTGAAGTCACAGGTCTCATAAGAGTGAGCAACAAGCAGCAGAAAATGAAGCCAGCTCTGGTGTGATTCCAAGTCTGAACATCGTTCCATCACATGACCTTCAACATACAAAATAAGCAAGTGGTGATGTGGAGCTGGGGAGGGGGGAGAGGGAGACAGCGAGAGAGAAAGAGACAGAGACAGAGAGACAAAGAGAGACAGAGAGAAGGCGAGGAAGAGACAGAGAGAGAGGAGAGAAAGACAGAGAGAGAGAGAGAGAGAGAGAGAGAGAGACAAAGAGAGAGAAGAAAAGAGGTGAGGAGAGGGGAGGAGAGGAGAGGAGAGGAGAGGAGAGGAGAGGAGAGGAGGGGAGGGTAGAGGACAGAGAGAGAGTGACAGAAAGAGAGAGAAAAAAGAAGAGGAAGAAGAAGAGGAGGAAAAAGAGGAGGAAGAAGAGGAGGAGGAGGAAGGACAGAAGTCACCATAGATAGAATAAGACACAACCTCTGTCTGCCTCATTTTACTCATCTGTAAAATGAATACAGTAATCACATTTATCCTTAGGGTGTTTTGTGGATTGAATGACATCATGTCTATAAGTCACTTTACAAACATTTAAACTATTATATAGACGCTAATTATCATCATCATCGTCATCATCATCATCACCCTCACCATCTACACAGAGCTGAAAATTGAGTCCATGGGAGTTGTCAGTGTGCCATGGCCTCCCTTGATGGTCTAGTGAAGCCCATGGACACCTCAGAATAAAGCTTTAAATACATAAGCTTAAATGCATACAATTAAAAAATCATAAAGTATCTCATCTGCCACACAAAGGAGCCTGTGAGTTAAGTATTAGAGGGCCTGTGTCACCTGGAGAGGATTGAGGGGAATATCAAGGGCTGTGTTCAAGTATTGATTCATTGTCCTACGGAGGGGGGCAGTGGGCAGAGACTGCAAAGGGGCAGATTTAGGTTTAATGTTGGGAAAAAAAAAACCTTTCTAACAATTTGAGTTGCATGAAATATTTTATCCTCATTTTTCATATGAGAAAATGGAAATTCAGAGAGTTTTAGAAGGACATTGAATGGACTGGGTGAAAAAGCTAAATATTAAGGTGTACACTTGCCCATTGAAAGAGCCAGTGCACCCCCTTACATGAAGAAAGGGCATTTGTCTGCCTGCTCAAAAATTAAACAGAGGTGAGTTAATGGAACAACAGGATAATTTTGTAAAGAGGTGAAGATCAGTGGGAATAATGATTGAGTGGGGTAGGAAGAAGAGGGACAAAGCCAAGCTCAGTAAGACCACTTTGGATGAAAACACAGGCTGTTCATGAAGATGGAGATGAGCTTGGTTGTGAAGTTTCCAGACTGGCTCTGAAGTCAACTTTAAAGGAGGAATTTTAGAAATGAACTAAGTATCAGAGTTTTTTCTTTCTGGAACTAGTGAACAGTTCTCCAAAGTGACTATGGTGGAAGACAGGACTCGTAAAGGCACAGGTTCTGACTACTGGGCTTATTCAAATGTCCATTGCTGGAAAAGTTTCTGTTTATCTATTCCTGATTGACTCAAGAAGAAAGGAACAGCCAGGAGACAAGGAGGAAAGAACTCCAGCCACATCTACAGTGAAGTTCAGCATGACAAAGAGAATGCAAACGGAGGCCAGACCAATGAACAAGTTAGGCTCACTCTCAAAGATGGCGGCCATCCCAGGGAGCAATGAAAAGAGCCAGCCATTGGTCAGTTAAATAACTAGAGAAGACTGTGCTTCCATCTCCCATGCCATTAATGGCATTTGTGTGGGGTGCACCCTGGTCAGATGACAGGAGTAGACATAGTAGCTGGCTCCCTCTGTTCTGCTCCTGGGGCATCTTATTTGGATCTTTTTCATTGGCTACCTGGGAAATGGTGTCCTGGGCCCAGATCAAGATAACTGAGAAAAGATTAAATTTTTCCTGCCTATGGTCACTCTAGTCCTTTCCATTAAGGTCTATTACTCATTAAAAATAGCTAACCTCGGGGCAGCTAGGTGGCGCAGTGAGTAAGAGCGCCGGCCTCAGAGTTGGGATGACCCGAGATGGAATCTGGCCTCAGAAAATGAGCACCCGCACATAAATAATGACTAGCCATGTAACCTTGAGCAAGTTACTTAAGCCCAATTGCTTTAAAAAAAATAGCTAACCTCTTTAGACTTGGGCATCATGAAATGTACCGATGAAGAACAATGAAAAAAAAAGTTATACATTACATATTTCAGTTTCTAAATATCCAAGTATTGTTACACCCATTTTACAGATAAAGAAAAGGTGTTTACAGTCACATTAAGTGGTAGATTGGGAAGAAAGAATCATACATTTATCAGTCAACAAGTCAGAAAGGATTGCAAAGGTTATCCACTCCAAGCCAGATATGAACAGAAGCCTCCTATATGATGGGTCACTGCGCACGCTGTCAGGGTCTGTGGCTGTACTGGCCTATCTGCTGAGCTCTCCTGACCATCCACACATCCCCTTCCTTTTTTAATGTATGGTTATTTTTTATTTTTGGTCATAAGAGATGGCTATCTGGACAAGGGAGGAGGAGAAAGGTGTGGGAATCAAACGATGTAAAAAACAAGAGCCATGGGGTCCAGGGTGAGGGGAGACAAGATCGCCCAGCATCTGCCATTCCCTGCTCATTAAACAGCTGTCCGTCCATTATTTAAGGACATGAAGACCTCTTGGACACAAGGCATCAGAACCACCCCCTTCCTTTCTGGGGCCCTTCATTCCACCATGAGAGTACTTGGATAACTCCACATGTGTAGATTGTATCTGGTCTCTCTAGGGCAGCTAGAAAACCACTGCAGAATGGAGGAAGACTCCAAGATTAGACATGACTCATTCCTCACCCTGACCTCCTCAGCTCCTTGGCACATTCTCCAAGACCAAGTGGGTCCTTCTGGTTTCCCATATATCTGAGGGTGGCAACACCAACCCAAAAGCTCTCTTGATGCAAAAAAAGAATAACCACATTCCAACAAATAAAGCCTTTCCTTTCGTTTTTTGAATACAAACAGTTCCTCTTGTGGGCAACAGATGTCCCCACACACCGCTTTATGCTCAGGGTCCACTCCAGCATCTACTTCACTTTTTTTTCCCTTCAAGAGTGAACCAGCTCCTGTGACTCCCAAGATAGCCCTCCTGCCTCCCAGAAAGAGCAAGCAGGAGGAAGGAAAAAGAATTCTGGCCAGAAGTCCCAGGAACAAGGGGCTAAGGAGAGCCACATGCCCCTGGGAATGTGGTAGGACAAATGCTGGTGAACACTCTAGGCCACACTGCAGGTTAGGGCATTGTGGTTCAGGGGAGGGAGGGCTGTTCTTGGGAGTCACAGGAGCCGAGTTCAAATCCAGCCTTCACTGCTTTTCATCTGTGTGAGCTTAGGCAAGTCCTTCCCCTTTCCCTGAGCCTCAATTTTCCCATCTTTAATATGGGAGCTCAGACTAGATGACTTCTGACATGCCCCTCTTCAGCTCTAAGCCTGTAGTCAAGCCCTCATTCTCTGGCACACCTCCACACATCCACACCAAGGTGTAGTTGTTGACTGGCTCTGTGATTTGGGGGAGTCACTTGCTCTCTCAAGGGAAATGCCATAGACTTAGAGGACTGAGCTAGATCTCTACCTTCTCTGTAGCTCTGACTTAGCATGTCCTTAGGGATTCTCAGGGCCCTCTCAGCTCTCTTATTCTCTGTTTTAGGAGCTAAGGTCCAGACACTGTGTTCAATATCCTCTTCCAGCTTTGACACTGGATGCTCTAAAGTCCTTCCCAGCTCTGGCATTCCACATTCTAGTCTCCCTCCCTGCTCTGTGTTCCAGGTACCATGTTAAATGATCTTCCTTAGATGCAGCATTCTATGTTCTATATCAAAAGCTCTCTTCCAATTCAAACTGTCTACTAACAATGTCTTTACCAGTCATGTTCCCATGTTCCAAAGTCCCTCCCAGCTCTGAAATTTGATGTTCTAAGATCTCATGCATCTGACCGTGCACACTCTATGAACAAGAGCTCCCCTTTCTCCTCCTTTACAAACTCTGCCTCCCCACTCTGCTATCCTTCCAACGCTAGCTAGCTAAGGAGGGGAGGGCAGACATGCCTTCTCACAGGTGGGCAGCCACAGAGACCGAACTCCCCAATGCCAGGACCTGCTTGCAGTTATTTTGACTATTAACCTGCTGCCCATCCTGAGCCCCAAGGAGGAAACACTTCTCCATCAAGTCCAGGAGTCTAGAAGCCTGAGATCTCCCTGGCTATGTCTGAGGGATGTTTTGTTACGGCATCATCATGAACAATTCATTCCCACTGAATTTTTAATGCACCCTAGCAGGGAAGGCAGCTTCAGATCACTGCATCTATGCCATTAAGAATTCATGAATGAACCTTCAGGTACCAGGAAAAGGGGGAGGGAGCGGCAGAGCTGGAGGAAAATGTCGGAGAATTTCCAGGCCCCAGGAAAGAAAGGGAGGAAAATCTACAGAGAGAGAGAGAGAGAGAGAGAGAGAGAGAGAGAGAGAGAGAGAGAGAGAGACAAAAACAGAGACAAAGAAACAGAGGGGAGAGAGAGAGAGAAGGAGGGAGGGAGAGGCAGAGGAGAGAGACAGAGACAGAGAGACAGAGGGACAGAGACTGACAGAGAGAGAGGGGGAGAGAAAGTGAAAGAGACAGGAAAGAGAGGGGAGAGAAAGGGGAGGAGGGAGGAAGAGAGAGTGTGCCCTGGAAGCTTAGGAGAAGCAACTACCTTAACTAACCACCCCTTTCCCTTCAAAATGACTTCCTTATTAAAAATAATAATAATATCATCATGGCATTGAAAGTGTTTAGAAAATGAATTACAAGCCCAGGGATGAGCCAGAAGGTGAGAGGCAGGATGTACCTTTTTTGATGCAGTGGAAAGAAAACAAACAAAAACCTTAAAGACTTAGAGAATGTGGAGTCAAACCAGCCACTCACTCACTGCCGGGCAGGTCACTGAGCTTCAGTAGACCTCAGTTTCCTCCCTTGTAAAGGGCCATTAGCTTAGATGATCCATGCTCCGCCTCTGCTCTGGAACTGTGAACCTGCCTGCTGCCAGCTCAGTCAGAGTGCTGTCCAGTCTCTGGGCACACAAATATCACTTGCCCATCACTTCCCAAGTCACATCCCCTCAGAAAGATCTGGAGCTCCTTGGAAGCAGAGCTCCTTCTCTGTAGTCTCTGCCTCCACTCCTTGAGCAATCTAATCCAATATTCATTCAACAGGATTTATGAAATATCTGCAGCGTGCCAGGGATCTAGCCTTGGATCTTGGGTGCAAAAAGGGAGAGGCGCCAATCCGTGAAAAGAGGCGAGAGAGATAAGCTTTCCTCTCCGTTGGATCCCTCATTGGCTGGCCAACAGAAGGCCACCATCTCATCACTACATTACTGGGTTGGGACCAACTGCCCACACCCAGAACTCCAAGCAAACTCCGGTTTGCTTGTAAACGCCTTATAGTCTTCAATATGCTCGTTACACGATCTAATAACAAGAATTACAGCCGATAATAATAGCTAGCATTTGTATAGTGCTCTGAGGTATCCTGAACACTTTACAAAAGCCCTGACAGGTAAGTGCTACTGTTACTTCCATTCTACAGATAGGGAAAAGAAGGCAAACAGAGGTTGTGACTTGATCAAGATCACACAACTAGTAAATGTCTGTGACTGGATTTGAATGTAGGGCTTTCTGATCCCAGGTCCAGTGCTCTTTCCAATGCACCACCAGGCTAGCTTTAAGTACAATGTTAATTATTACTATAGCCATAATACTAATTATTAGCAAATATTTATGCTATTGATTATTTTGTTTCAAAAGAAAAAAGTTATTAGAAATTCCTGAAAAAATACATTTTCTAAGAATCAGAAATAAAACAGACTATAGGATTGCTTCAATTTAATTCAACCAATACTTGCTGCACACTGGTTCTATTTTTCTTCTGTAAAGGATTCTGGGAAACTCCTGAGATAAATCACTCAGTTTCTGCCCTTTCATAGATAACAATCTGTTAGGGGTGAGAACCCATGGACAGGGGGGAAACAGAAACAGAAACTGAAATCACAACAGGAAAAGTGGGATAATTAATAGACAAGCATAGTGTTACATACAGAAAGGCATATGGAAGGAAAGCCATTGCAGGTGCCCCAGGTGCTCAGGGAATCGGAGCTTTCCTGGAGGAAGTGCTTTGACACTTTGGCCTTAAAGTGTCTGTAAAGTTGGTTTCCACAGGTTTGTTGTAACCATTTCTTAAACCTACTTACTATATGGGGCCAGCCACCATGATAAATTCTGGGACCTAAAGAAAGGCAAAAATCGACCCTCTCCTCAAGGAGCTCACTCTCTAATTAGGAAAACAATGAGTAGGCACCAGCAGGTGGGGAGAGGTCTCTTGAAGATGATGGGATTTAGCCTGGGAAGCCAGGAGGCAGAGGGAAGGGGAGAAGAATGTAAGCTCTGGGGCCAATCAGTATAAGTACATGGAGTCAGGAGCCAGAGGGTCCCCTGTGAAAAGCAGGAAATAGGCAAGGGGAGAATGTACTTGGACTGTGGAATGCACAAAGGGGAGGAAAGCATAAGAAGACTAGAAGGGGAGAGATTTGGAAGAGCCTTGAATGGCAGAAGTTTATACTGGATGTGGATGGAGGGAACTGATGGAGAAATCGGGCAGCATTTTGAACAAGCCCTTCTTCTGCCAGAGTCAAAGGGCTATCATTTTGAACACTAATATTTGTCCAGTAATGCTGTAGGGCTGCAAAAATGCCAGCCACATTCTGAAGGGCTGAGGATCAGCTGAAGGGAAACAGAGAGAGTCCTGATGGGTTCTGATGAAACGTGTGGCATCCCCGACTTAATATCCCACGAGGAGCAGCAGGAAGCATGCCAGCAGAAGTGCATAACTGGTCAATAGTGCCACCTGTGTGCCAGGCCCTGTGCTAAGAGCTGGAGATACAAAGGATGGTAAAAGACCCTTTGTCCTTCTTTGTAAGGTCCCAAGATAACACAGCAGACAGCATGCAGACTTCTGTGCACCGAGACACTCTATGTGGGAATACACAGGAAAGACCAGATGAATGAAGAGGGATCAGGAAAGGCTTCTTGGAGCCAGTGGGATTTTAACCAGGAATCAGGAAGCAGAGGGAAGGTGGGAAAGACTTGTGAGCATGAGGGACAGGCAGGGAACATGTATGGAGCCAGCAGAGGAGCACCTTGTCCAAGAAAAAGTGAGGAGGGCAGGAGGCTCCAGGACAGAGCATGTAGGCAGGAATGTAAGGGGAGAGAAGGTAGGCAGAGGTAAGGAAGCTGGACAGGTGCTAGGGGCAGCTTATAAAGGGCTAAACCAAAGATTTTCTATTGGATCCTGGCAGTGACAGGGAACTACTGCACTTAATTCACTTGTGGGTCCCACGATCAGACTTGTGTTTGGAGGAAGATAAATTTGTGGGCATGTGGAGAAGGGACTGGAGTCAGGAGACACTTCTATCAGCAAGCTAGTGCAGCACTCAAGGCCTGAGGTGATGTTCAGTTGAGGGGAGGCGCTTGAGGACCTAGAGGGCCATGTGGGGCCTCAGAGCCACAGACTCCCCACCCCTACCTTTGTCGCTCTTGACAAGACCAATTTAGACCTAGACAGGCCATCTACTCCTTCTCTGTCACTTTATGGATGAACAAATAGGTTTAGGAAGTTCAAAGCCTTTGTCAGGAGTAACTAGGTGGGGTAGTAAGAATCCAGCCTCCCCGAATCCAAACCCAGCACTCTCTCCCGGCCACCATAGGAGACTTGTCTCATCAGGGCCTCAGCAAAAGCCAGCCAGGAGCCACAGCTAGCCCACGGCAGAGACAACACTCACACCCAGGGCATTTGGACACTCCATCCAGTGTGGGCTCTGCAGGCCCTTTCTCTGGAGCCCATGGCTCCAAGGGAAGCCAGGCTTTGTCTGAGCTCACTTTTTTCCCCTCTGCAGGCCTCAGGGATGAAAGTTCTAAAGAGAGAGGACATGGAATACATCTTCCTGAATGCCCCAATGTGGGCTCAGGGATGGATGCTGCACCTTTGCTGTCCCCCATTATCCCACCCCCAGTCAGAACTGCAGCAAAGACTCCCCTTCCCTCTCCAAGGGGACAATAACCCAGGCTACATCTCTGGCCCGGGCTTAGTGTCTGGCTGGTGATTAGCTCAGTCTGGAACACAAAGTGAGTGATTGATGGTGGATGTGTACCCCAGAGCCAGAGCTGCTGAGCTGAGTGATGGACAGCTGCCCCTCCCCAGACCCTACAGCATACCCCAACAGCATTTTCCCAGCTTGGAAGGGTTGTCGCAGGTCAGTGGGCATCGAGCTCGGGGTTCATTTGGAAACATTACAACGAGCCTCCAAGTGATCGGCACAATTAGAGTTCAGGTCTCAGGAACCAAGAGAACGCAGTGCAAATGGGCTCTTACAGTCTCCAGGCTTATGTGTCTTCACTGCAGTGAAAAGAAAAGAATCCAGACAGAATGGATTAAATGCCCAGACACGGCTGAGCTCCTTTCCAAAACCTCACTACGCTAGATTTTCCATTTTGTTTAAAGGAAAAGAAAAATCTGAGGGCATTTTAATGCCTTTCTTTGCTTAGGAAAAGTCATAAAGAGGATCACAGAAAACAAGAGCCAGAATGAACTTGGGAGAGTGCCCACCTCCGCCCCATTTTCTCACTGAGCTGCCAAGGGGCACTCAGCCCAGTCCTCTGGGGGACATGTCACCAAATCCTACACTTGGAAAGGACCTTAGAGGACATGTTGCCTAACCTAGGCCCATACTAGAACCACATTTGCATTCACAACCAGGGAGCAGCTGGCATCTTCCTGAAGACCTCTGGTGATGGGGAACTCATTACCTCTCAAGGCAGCCTAGTTCTAAATATTGGGAAATGCCAAAAACTGCATGCTATTGACCAGGATCAAAAACCAGTGATACAAGGGGCAGCTAGGTGGCACAGTGACCAGAGCACCAGCCCTGGAGTCAGGAGTACCTGAGTTCAAATCCAGCCTCAGACACTTGATACTTAACTAGCTGTGTAATCTTGGGCAAGTCACTTAACCCCAATTGCCCTGCCTCTCCTCAAAAATCAAAACAAACAAACAAACAAAAACCAGTCATGCATTCAAAGAGGTTTTCTATACACAAGGATCTGACCAGGTTACTTCTCTGCTCCATCAACTTCTGTGACTCCTTGTGGCTTCTAAACCCAGTTCAGCCAATCTACTTTTCCAGCTTCACTAGACACTATTCCTTCCATTCAAAACTGGCCTTCTCTCTGCTCCTCCCTCAAAGCCCTCTATCACCACCTCCAGGGCTTCACTGGGTGTCCCCAATAGACAGGACTGCTCTCCAGCCTTAGCTCTGCCTCCCCAAGGCCCTCCCTCCCTCAGAGATGCAGCTCAGGTACCGACCTGGCCTGGCCTCCCCAAAGGCTAGGGCTCTCCCTCCCAAACTGTTCCTGTAGTTAGCCAGATGATGAAGTGCTTCAATGGGAAGACTGCAGTGGGGGTCCTAGAGCCAGCAAGATCTGGATTCAAATCCAGCCTCAGGCTCTTCCTGCCTGACTTTGGGCAAGTCTTGGCTTTTTCTTCTCTAAAATGGAAAAGTAGCTGCACTTACCTCACAAGGTTATTGTGAGGATCGCATATGAGAATGGATAGAAATGCTTCTTCAAATCTTCAAGTGCTACATAAATGCTATGATGAGGAGGAGGATATAGCAACTTTGAAATGTCCAACAGGTAGAGACCCTTGGGAGAGAGACCTAGGCTCAGAAATAGAAATCTGAGAATCCAGAGATGAGAGGAAGGGGGCAGGGAGAGAAGGAGGGAGGGAGGGACATTGAGAGAGAGGAGACAGAGAGAGAGAGAGAGAGAGAGAGAGAGAGAGAGAGAGAGAGAGAGAGAGAGAGAAGGAGAGGGAGGGAGGAGGGAGAAGGCAGGTCTAGGACAGAGCCTTGGGGGAGATCCAAGTTTAGAGGGCACTGTCTGAGCAGGTGATCTCTGAGGTCCTTTTGTAGCTTGACAGTTCTGTTATACTATGAACAAAAATGGGGGGTGGGTGGAGAAGAGGATACACAGCAGGGAACTGTTAATGGGCTCAGAGAATAACTGACAATTTGAAGGAGTGGAACATGTGGGCTCTAGAGACAGCTGCTTTCACTAAAAGCCCATAGGAATGTCTCAAGGAACAGGTTTAAAAAAACAAACCAGGAATGAGAACAAGCCTTTGTGCGTGATGATATAAAATGAGCAGCAGAGGACGAGATGTGTTTTAATTGACTGAAATGCAGCCGCTGATGGTGCCAGAGGTCATTTTGGATCTTTCACAAGTCATTTCCAGATCAGTCACCCTCCCAGGGTGGGGGAGAAAGCTTCGTGGAAGAAACATTTTTAAGGGAGTCAGTGAGAAAAGAACGGCCCCGGATTTATAGCCAGGCTGAGGGCGATTAAATGACCTGCCATCTGTTCCACAAGAATCGATCCGACCCTCAGACAGGCTGATGAAACAGCACAGCCGCCCTTTACTGAGAAGCCTCCAGCTCCCTGGCTAGCTTGGGCTCTGCAAGGACAAAGGCGCTTAAACTGCCTCCCCCTTTCTTCCCCTCCCTGCTGGGAACCACTAAGCAATCTGCAGTTCTGGAGTTTAGAGTTGATTTTCTGTCCCCATTCTGCCAGGGCTGGCTATGTTTGCAGAGACAGCAACCAAAAAATCACTTTGATGGTGGAAGGCCAAATGTCCATTCTTCCTTGCAGATCCATGTCAAGAGAAAACATGGCACCAGAGTCAAGTTGGTATCAGAAACAGTGTCTGTGGGAATTGCAAGAGACCATACTGTTCATCTAGCCCAACCCCCACCTTTTTCTAGTTGAAGACCCAGAGTTTCAGAGAGTCATAGAACAAAAGTCATAGGACCAAGAATGGAAATCTAGGATGTCTTTCCCAGATGCATATGCTCCCGTATGTTACTAGCTATCTCTAATAAGAGTAAAATTTTTGGAGGGAGAGGCTTTTAAGGTACCTTCTTTCAGACAGACAAATCTAACAACAAGATAAAAAAGAAGTTAAGAATCTGAATAGAATTTTTAAAAATACGTAGCTCCTGGTTGATTACTGAATGGAAACAAAAAGGAGTCCCCATATTTCTCAGCTGGGTCATAAATTTACCAAAAATTTATCATATGTAATGATATGGGCATAAGAACCCCATAAACAAATACAGAAAAGCTACCTCTAACATTCTGTGAGAATTCATGCTGTAGAATGAAAGAAATGACTTGGAGACCCTGGACCATTCTATTTATATTCCCCCTCCCATGACCACACTTTCCAGCTTATCAATGAGCTCCTTAAATGGTGGTGCCCAGAACTCAATGAAGGCAACTCCAGACGTTATCTGATCAGAGCATGAGGATGATCAACCTCATTCTGAACACTGTGGTTGGATGATTTAGAGAAAGTCCACTGAAGAAATAAAAAGAAAATGCCTTCTGGGAATATGGGAAAATTGACAAAAGAATGAAAGTTTGAAAAATGAAGATCTGGGTTTGAGAAATTCTGCGATTTCTGCCCCTTTCTGCAAATGTGTGGAGAAAAGAATGACTAAGATACCTCAGATAAAAGAGCTTTCAAGAAAATCAACCTCGGTATTTTTCAGTAGTTATCCCAAACACCAGCTGACTTCATTGCCATTCATGATTTAAAATGTGTGTGTTTTACAGTTTGTTGTTTTTTAATAGAGCAGCAGAATGTGTAGTTGAGTATGGAGATCTATTTTTCTTCCATTCTGTTCATGCATCAAGTGTGCGCATGGGAAGGGAATGGAAGAAACAGAGTATATGGTCATGGAGCTCATTGGTCTAGACAGAAAAATATAGATATTGAAAGATCTAAACTATGTGGGATAGAACCGGGCCCAAGTATGGCTGATCCAAACAGAAAATGCTACAGCAATTCAGGGACCCAGGAGAGGGACACATTCATATTGAAACAGGACAAATAATTTCCATCCCACAGAGCAGTACGGGGCAGTGGAAAGTGGGCTGGACACCAGGATCAGAGGACTGCCAAAGTCTGTCCCAGACATAGCTGTGTGATTCTTAACTTTGTTGGGTCTCAGTTTTGTCATCAGCAAAATGAAAAGGTTAAATTAGATCATGGGTTCTTAAATTTGTGTGTATATGACATACACTAATTCACTAATGCTATGGTGAGACTTATGGACCCCTTCTCAGGAGAAGGTTGCTGTTTAAACTCGACTGAAGGCAATGCTAAGTCACTTACAAGTTAGTGGAATTAAAGATATATTTTTCCCATCCAAGTTCACAGAATCCTTGGAGATCCATAGACCACATGTTTAAAACCCCTGGACTAGACCATCTCCAATGCTCCTTCTAGCACTAAATGGCTGTGTTCTTGGACCCTAGTAAACTAAACAAGGCATCCAATATACATGGGCCTGGTGGAGTCTTTCCATAAGCAATTACAGTTATGGACAAATCTTTGCATTTCCAGGAATAAAGTAACTCAGATGCCATAGAGGCAGTCACTGGCCAAGGCCAAGAATGACCCATTCATGCTGAAAGACTTACCAGTCCCTCCCGTTGTGGACAAAACATGGAGCTTCTCCCTCCCCTGAAACAAGAACTGAGTAATGCAGCATCCTCATCTTCAAGGAGCTTAGCCTAGGCCACAGGGCAGACCCCTCCCCACGCTCAAAGGCACCTTCCCCCATACACTGCCTAAATGCTGGGGGCTCATTTATTTTTTTTCTTTTCTTTTCTTTTCTTTTCTTTTCTTTTCTTTTCTTTTCTTTTCTTTTCTTTTCTTTTTACAGGGCAATTGGGGTTAAGTAACTTGCCCAAGGTCACACAGCTAGGTTTTTGTTTGTGCGTGTTAAGTGTCTGAGGCCAAATCCGAACTCAGGTCCTTCTGACTCCAGGGCCGGCGCTCTACTCACTGTGCCACCTAGCCGCCCGAGGGGGCTCATTGATTTAGACTTGAAATCCCCTACCACCACCAGCATTCACCACAGCCAAATGAAAGCTTACTTTGCATTAGCGAAGGTCCTTTTTAGAAAATGCCAAGGTCTATGCAGCCCTGTTCACATCCCACTGGCCTGATAGTTAATTGCCTCCTATCCACAAGCACAGGCCTGTATGTGAGGTAGGTCTCAAAAAATGTCTGATGAATCTAAAGGGTGATTTGAGTTAGGAAGAGGATATGGACCATTATGGAGCACAAAGCCCTCTTGGGAGGATGGGACGATGTGGGTAAAGATGCCGTGATGGATAAGTTAAGGCAGAAAGGGTGGTTCCAGGGCCTCTTGGGGAGCAAGGGACTGGGGCAGGACAGGGAGGAGTGAAAAAGGAAATGTCAGGAAGGGCATGCTTGATATTTTCCTGTTTCCACATGGGTCCTTGGGCCTTGCCACCCAAAGGTAAAGAGGCAGAAACTCCCCTCATCATTCCTGAAGGGTCTGTCAGCACCCAGAAAGCCTCCCTAGAGACAGTTCTAGCTCCTGGCTGCAGATCAAATCAACCTTTGTGAGCTTTCCTGGGAGCCCAATGGCTATTTCTATTTTCCCTCACCCCATGGGAAAACTTGTCCCAATTTGCAAGTTAGAGGCAATTGTGCTGGATTTGGGACCAGAGAGACCTGAGTTCAAATCCTGTCTTAGGCACTTAGCAGTTGTGAGAGGCTGGCCAACTCACTTAATGTTTCTCAGTTTCCTCCTCTGTAAAATGAGGAAGTGGGGG
Organism: Gymnobelideus leadbeateri; assembly: GCA_011680675.1. Lineage (NCBI taxonomy): Eukaryota > Metazoa > Chordata > Mammalia > Diprotodontia > Petauridae > Gymnobelideus > Gymnobelideus leadbeateri. The sequence goes on from WOXC01009787.1 coordinate 717,009, forward strand.
TTTCTGGATTCCAGGATAAATCAATGATCCTCTGAACTCACAAGCAAATTTGTGAGTCGTGGTCCAGTCCAAGCTGAGGGTGGCCTGGTTATTACTGGACACAGAAGAAATATGTGATTGCATTAGGAAAATGAGTAAGGCTTAATGACCACTTGAAAATGGCTGAAAAGGTTTGACCCATCCTCTTCCCAAGAACCACAGCAGCAAAAGGCTTCTGGAGTTGGGTTAGGAGGGTAGTAGCGGTGCCTGAAGCCCTGGGCAGGCTCTGTCCTCGGTGGGACACCTGGAGGAAACGGGTTCTGCCTGCTTCCCCCTGAGATGTCGGGGCCCTGAAACACAGCAGGATGAACCTTTATTTATTATACCAATGGATGCAACTCACTCGCTAAAGCAAACGTGCCAAATAATAATCACCTGGATGGAAATCTCTTTAAAGGGTGACTTTGGAAACGTGGCACCTGTGTTTACGTGATTTGTATAGTTTTGTTTCAAATAAAGTCACTGGTTTTGAAGACCTGGGAAATAGGCTATCTGGGAAGGCGGGCGCTGCCCCACCAGCTACAACCAAGTATCAGACATGCAATCCAGAGTTAGGCTCTGAGAAGCAGAGGCAGCGCTTCAGAAAGCAAGCCAGAAAAGTCGGATTTCACCTTGGGCTGGCTAGTGACTCCCTCCCTCACTTCCTTCTCTGTGGCTTTCATTTCTCTGTCCACAGCAGAAGTCACCTCGCCGGCAGCCGGCTGGGGAAGAATGGGCACAAATGGGGCAAAATCTCCCTCCCTCCCATCTCACTCTCCAAGAGTTCCCGTCCCCACTTTTCTCTACTTCTTTCTTCTCTAAATGAAGGAGCTGACGAAGCTCTGAGTCCTGGGTGAGCCCGTAGGCACATTTTAATATAAGCAAGTGAAGAAGAAAAGGGGAGAGCGACAGGTCTTGCTTCCTAACTTAGAAACATTAATGATGCAGGATAGAGCTGGCGTCCTTTAGTGAGATAACGGGACCCGAGAGGGGACTGGAGAGAGGGAGACTGGCCAGAGAGGGGGCTGGGGAGAGAAGGGACTGGGGAGAGGGGGACTGGCCAGAGAGGGGACTGGAGAGAGGGGGACTGGCCAGAGAGGGGGCTGGGGAGAGAAGGGACTGGGGAGAGGGGGACTGGCCAGAGAGGGGACTGGAGAGAGGGGGACTGGCCAGAGAGGGGGCTGGGGAGAGAAGGGACTGGGGAGAGGGGGACTGGCCAGAGAGGGGACTGGAGAGAGGGGGACTGGCCAGAGAGGGGACTGGGGAGAGAAGGGACTGGCCAGAGAGGGAACTGGGGAGAGAAGGAAGGAAAGCATTGCAGGAAACACAGAACTGGGTTCCACAGGGTATCAATCCAGGATGGAATGTCTGTGCCAACCCTCCCACGTCCACCCCCAAAACACACACGTAATTAGGTCACTCCATAAAATTGTGTCTCAGGCTCTAACGATGACAATAACTTCTAAAATGCCTCATATTCCTGAACTGAGGGGCTTTAGGCTGCACGAAGCACTTTACATGGATGATCTCATTTGAATCTCATAATCCTGTGGTTATTATCCCCATTTTACAGATGAGGAAACTGAGGCCCAGAGGGCTCCTGAGACCTATACAGAATAGATACAATGCACATCTGTTGCACTGAGATGGACTGATTGGTCTGTCCTCACCAGTTGGTCCATGTTGGAGGTGGTCCCTCTGTTCCACAGCCTCTCTTCACAAGAGTGTAAGCATACCTGACCAGATCATCCTTGTGGCTAAGGGCACAATACGCCCTTAGGCTGCTGGGGACTAGAGGAGTTTGAGTATTGACGGAGCCACAAATGCTGAGTTCTAAGCTCTTCATAACATAGATCTAGAGTTAGCATCAGTATTTAGTCTCAATGTGAAAAAAAAATCATGTGAGTTTCCTTTATGATAGGACCTCATAGTTTAGGCAGCTTGGGAGGACTTCATTTGCAAAATCAATGCCTAGACCCTGGACTTGCCACTCAGAACTACCACCGTATTTATGAAAGTCTTAAAGCTCCAAGGCAAACGGGGGGTTGCAAATACCTGTTTAAAATTCTATTGAGAAGGAACAAAATTTGATTTTCTTTAGATTAATGCTGCACAAAATTAATTCAATTTATTTTGAACACATTTTGTGTAAATAAATACCTGATAATCTCTGCAATGACTTGCAGCTGGAGAATTTCTAAGTATCTCTACTTAGGGTTTAAATAGATGCTTCCCTCACAGATGTACAGAATCCCTAAGCAGATACTGAAATCAGAAATGGCACAGAAGAGAAATGGAGCCTTGCAAAGTGGACTCTCTGGGATGAGCTCAGAGGGAAAGATGAGTATGTGTACACACACACACTCTCGTGCACACACACATACACGAGTGTGTGCATATATGTATGGACATGTATGTGTGTATATACATATATGTATAAATATATGCATGTGTGTTTGTATGTGAACAAAGGTCTGTTTTTTATACCTAGAAAGAAACAGAGATAGCTACATAGGTTCCTCTTTCCATCATCTATCTATCTATCTTTAGCAATGCATATTTGTTAGGAATCTCCTACAGACAAAGCATGGACCTAGACAATGGGGACACAGAAATAATGCCACTGTCACTGCCCACCCCTGCCCACCAAAACAAACCAGTCCCTGCCCTCAAGAAGTCTTCATTTCATCAGAAGATTACAACATACACAGAGAGAAGTAAATCCAAAGCATTTTAGAAGAGTCCTCTAATAACTTGGGAAGATCTCCCAAGCTGAGCCTTGAAGGGCACTAGGCATTCTAAGACACTGAAGGGAGGAGGTGAGGAGGAAGAAACTTTATAATTACTAGACAGACAGATAGAGAAAGATGCGGCTCCATAACAACCACAGTATCTCCCCTTGCCTGTTCCTTCATAGGGTTTTGGGTCTCCGTGCCTAGCACAGTGCCTGCCCTATACAAAGCAGATAGTGAATAAACAACCTGAATGGATCTCTTAACCAATCCACTGCTCTCAAAGAACAAGGCAGTATATTGGCCATGGGATCAAGACCTCAGAGAAACAAGAAGGGCCTGAAGGATGAACAATGGGCCCAGTGAAAACACATCACACATTGGGAAAATTCCAAACTCGAAGTCATTGGGACCCATTTAGATTCTCCTACAGTCTAAGCCTGTGTATGGTGGGGGGTTGGAGGAGAAGGAAATGGTCAGGGTACTGGATACAGACAAACACTTGTACACCCTTCCATACCCAAGGCAATGTCTTCTTCCATACTCCCCAACATGAAAACTTGACCACTCTCCCAATAGACTCACAACAATCCCCATTTTACCCACCCATGCCTTCCCTTTTATGATTCAGGCTGCCTGGAATGCCCTCCCCTGACTCTCTCCATGTACATCAATACTCAGTTCAGTACCATGTGTTAGGAAGCTGTCTCTTTCTCCATGATTATCATCATTATCTCCCAGACCACAAACCCGTGCCTTTCTAGTTTCCTGGTTTTAAGGTTACTCTGAACCTGGAAAAACTCATTCCTCCCTTGACCTCTTGGCCCCCAAACCTAAAGTTTTTCAAAAGCAAAGCAGCCACCCAACCTCAGTGTCTAATGAACACAGAACTACAAGGATGACAGTTCTGAGATTATGCCTGATGGACTGGGATCCCTTCCTCTGCAGAGCACAATGAAAGAGGGCTTGGCCAGGCTGGAACATGAAAGTATCGATGACAAGAGCAGAAAGGGAAAGACAGAAAAAAAAAATGGAGGAAAAACCAACAGGTGGACGACAGCACAGGGGCTGGTCAGTGAAAAGCAGCAGTATGGACCATGAAAAGCCAATATCAATGAAGGAGACAGAAAACAGTTATGACATGTCAGGGGGCAAGTAGAGACTTCCAAGATCCTTTCGAGCTCCCCATCTGTGATCTGATCCTACAGAATGCACATCTGGGGAGCGCAGGAGGGACAATGGGAAGGAGAGTGGATGAGTAAGGAAGAAGACAACTTCACTGCTCCTCTGGAAATTCTCCTTAAAGTCATGAACTGTCTCTACCACAGTACCACATGTCCAGGGTGTGCTGAAGTTACACAGGTCCTTTTCTCTGGTCCCTTGACCACTGACCAATAAAAGAAATTGATATGAGAGCAGCTAACTAAAATGGCATTAAAAAGACAGGCAGGAAATGGCTTTTCCTGAGCATTCTGCAGCCAGACTGGGTCCACTTAGGCCCAGGGGTTCATACTCAGCATCCCCTTTCTGCCCTCTTGCTGCCAGAGGGTAAAGAACTTTGTGGATGGAGAGAGAGTTGAGTGCAAAAGAGTGGATGAGACCTTGGGTTACATTTAGAGAGACACTAGGGGCGGCTATGTGGCACAGTGAATAGAGCATTGGCTCTGGAGTCAGGAGCACCTGAGTTCAAATCCGACCTTGGACACTTACTAGCCATGTGACCTTGGGCAAGTCACTTAATCCTAATTTCCCTGCTTTCCGAGAGAGAGAGAGAGAGAGAGAGGGTATATCCCAGTAAGGGTGGGTAATGAGCGAGGAAGGGAAAGAATTTGGAACTCAAAGCTTTAAAATCAAATGTTTTATATATATTTTACATGCAACTGGGAAACAAGATATACAGACACTGAGGTATAGAGATCCATCTTGCACTACTGGAAAGTTGGAGGGGGATGGGAGAGGATATAGGAGAGCAGATTAGGGGAGGGGGTATTCAGTGGGATCTCTGTTTTGGGGTGGTAGATAGCAGAAAGACAGGGAGAAAATTTGTAACTCAAAATCTTGTGGAAATGAATGATATAACTAAAAATTAACATAAAATTTAATTTAAAAGAGAGAGAGAGACACAACTTCTGGGAACAGGGAGGTAACAGCCCTGCTGTGTACTTGTCTAGTCACCTCACAGCTCTGAGCCCCATTGAGATGTACAGTGAGAGGGGGGAGAGGGTTCAGAGAAACCTGAGCTGGTGATGGCTGGAGGCCACCCTGTATGAGTTTGGGGTGCAGGGAACAATGGGAATGGACAGGCAAGAGGAGAAACACCGGGAATGTGACAGCCACCTCCAAGTATCTGACGGCTGCTTGTGGGGATGATGGTAACTCATAATGACAAGGTTTTAAGGCTTGCAGAGCACTTCACATATATCATCGCACTGGATCTTGATGATAATTCTGTGAAGTAGATACTATCATTATCTCTGTTATACAGATAAGGTAACTGAGGCTCATGTCACATGACTAACTGAGTGTCTAAGGCAGAATTTAAACTTGGGTCTTTGTTCTTCTGGGTCCTGGGAAGCTGGACAAAGAGCCAGACATCTCAGGGAGGAAGAGCTGGGCTTGACACAACCAGAAACAAATCCAAAACCAAAGACAGCTCCCTAACCATGACACCTCTCCTGGTTTGCCTCTCCATAAGCGTCCTCACCCCCACCCCTCCTGAAGGCTTTCTGGTGAAGGCTGGGTGACAACTCACTGGGGATAGCCCACAGGGGATATGCTCATTCCTGAGATCCCTTTCAAAATCGTGGTTCTGTGAGACCCCCACATGGGGTGTATATATTGGGAACAGCACATAACTCAACATGACTTTCACAGAAGAAAGTATATAAATGACCACTATCACTGAGGGAATGTCCAATTAGTAAAGGAAGCAGGAAAGTCAAGTGGCCTGAGAGAAGGATAACAGATGGACACCTTGGGTATGGCACCAGCACCCAAAGAACATTAAAAGAATACATGTGACCTGGAGGCAACTTCGTGAGGATGTGAGAGACCATGGGCAAGAATTGGAGATGAGAAGTCCTGGATGAACTGGCCCATGGGCCTACACATATCAGATCACACATCCATTGAAATACAGAAGAGAAGGAGAGGTTTTTATTGATTTACCATTGGAGGGAGTGTGAGGTCTCGTTCTCACTATTCCAAACTCACCAGAGGAATACTGAGGAAGGCAGAGATTAGTTGACTGATCCACAAGGGAGGCCATGCATTCCCAGGTGATGCCTGCCCAGAAGATGCCTCGTTCTCAGAATCCAAGGACCTGTTACCCCTCCCTCCTTGGAATCTGTTTGGTGACTCTGGATTCAGGGTAGACAGAGGATCTTGGTCACAAGGTTTGTCCCCCATCAGCATTCATCTCACTCCACTTAAGGCCTTCGTTTGGCATGCTTAGACACAAGGAAACGGAGAGAGAACCCGACCTGGAGTCACAAAGACTGGAGCTCCAATTTGGCCTCAGATACCCGTTAGCTCCGTGACCCCGGGCAGGCAGTCTCCCTCTCACTGCCTAAGTATTCTCATCTTCCAAAACCTGCCAGGGCTGTCGTGAGAAAGAAATGAGGAAACATTTCCCAGGTGTTTGGCAGACCTCAAGACTCTGTGTAAACGTTTGCTCTGACCGTGACCAGAGGAGAGCAGCACCTCCCCCAGGTCAGTGTGAGGCAAACCAAGCCTGACACTGCTCCCGGGCTCTTCTGTTCCTGGGCTCCCTGGGCTCCCACGGGGACCAGAACCAGTGCTTTCATTTTCCTGGACCCAAGAAGCCCCCAACACTGAACAGCATGACCAGAAATACAGGCACACATTCAGAGGGAGATGTGAGAGGAAAGACAAACACTCTCTCGTATTCATTGTGCTTTCTGCACGCTATCTGTAAATGGAATTTTAAAAATGGAAGCTGTTTGGAGCTCTCATTATATCTGGCCACTATAGTCCGTCCAAAGCGTCCTTCCTCCACCCCACGCCTTGGAGAGTGGCAGTGAGGAGCCAGCAGCAGCACACTTTGTACGCAGTCACAGAGCTCACGGCTCTCTCCTCTCCTGCCTGGCTTAGCAGGAGTTGCTTCAGCCTCGGCTGAAGCTCCATCAGAGAGATGAGGCCAGGGAGCCCAGGGTCTCGAAGGGCATTGGCAGAGAACCTTGGCCTCTGGCCTCTATGCCCCCATCCCCTCTATGACCCGTTTGGACAGCTCCCCGACTGCCCAGTTTGTGCTGCCTAGTTTTTGATGCTTCAGTCGTGGTTCGGAGTCGAGTCTGCTAAATGACAAGTCCAAGGGGGAAATGGGTGTTGAGAGAAAAAAGCTCTGGGCTGGGGATTTGGGGTCTTCCAGTCTAATCCTGCCTCTGCCAGGAGGCAATGGATTGACCTCATCCTGGTCCCAATCTCCCCGTGCCCCAGATTTCTAATCTTTATAGTGGGGATGGTGCCATCTGCTACCCCAACTTCACCATGTCTAATAAGCACAAGATGAAAATACAAAATGCTCATCTCCTCCTTTCAAAAAAGCAAAAACCCCACAAAGAGAGTCAAGGGGTCATGTGTTTATTGATACGTCCCTGCTTCTTGATGAGTTACTTAAGTGGAGATTAATGAGTGACATGCAGTGGTGCCAGGCACACCCATCCACTCCAAGCATCACTACACTGAGCTTCCTGCAGTGGAATCTGTTGTATCTACCACCATGACCATCATGGCACCCTGCCCACAACACCTCTGGAGGTAGGTCAGACTAGCAGTGCCCATTGCATAAATACAATCTGATGCATTTATAATCACATCTGTCTGCGTCTACATTGTCCCTATTGTCCATGATGGCTATGCTGGTCTTGTTACTGGTGCCAACATAGGGCCTGATACAGAGTCAGTACTTCATAAAGGTTTGCTCCCTGATCAATTGGGAGATGCAGTGACTTGGCCCTCAGTCAGGGAGCCAGGTAAATCAGTGTCAGAGTCAGGACTTGAACTCATATCTTATGGTTCCAGGTTTGGGGGTCTATCCGCTACAGAGAATGGGAATGTCACTCTGCTCCTGCCTTCCCTGAGATCACAGACCACCCCCTGTCAGAATCCTGTTCTCTGCAACACCTTTATTCACAAACCTAGGTCTTTAAGGATGATGGCTTCTGCTGAGGGCCCAGGGGGATCAGGAGACCCCTCCTATTTTCTGCAGACTTTCCTCTCTGTCTGTGTCCTCAGTAGGTTAGCCTGGGTCTGGCCAGGGATCCCTGGGAGCTCCAACAAGCTATGGGTCCATGGGTCCCCCTGTGCTATTCATAGGACTTTGATTCTTAGGGACCATCAAGTATTAAAACTCAAGGAGCATCTGAGTCAAAGGCAAAGGCTCAGGAACCATGGACAGGAAGTTTCTGGCAGTCCCTGAAGATGGAGGGAATGAGAGAAAGGAGGAGCCCAACTTCAGCCATATCTGCTTCTTGTATGCTAAGAATTCTGGGCTCCAGCCTCTTCTCTCCTCCCTCCTCTCTTCTGCTGCATCAAATCCCCCCACCACCACTCAGACTGCCCTCTGGCTCACTCTCACAGTCCTTGTGACGTCCAGGTGATGGAGCGCTTCGTGGGTCACTGCCCCCTGCCAGGACCTGTGTCCTCACTTAGAAAGGAAGCTCCCTGAGGGCAGATGCAGCTTCACTCCTTAAAGTACCTACCACAGGGTTCCTCATGTTATAAGCTCTTGATGATAGTGTTTCAGTCCTTCTGGGTCTCAGTTTCCACATCTGCAAAACGAGGGAGGAGGGACAGAGTCTTGGACCAAGTGATATGTAGCTGCCTTTAATTTCTGAGGCTAACCTGGCTAATTCTATCTTGCACAGATCAGGCACCAATGATCTGGCTTCTCCCTAAGTGCACAGGGATTGGGTGATGAACAGAAGCGTCCTAACCAACAGTGCGTGGCCAAGTCAGGATGAAAAATGCTGCCCCCCCCCCCCCCCAGGAAGCTGTGAAGCCGCCGGCCCACATGTGGCCCCTTCAGGATGGAGAGCCACCGAGCCACCTCTGAGGTGACCCCATCCTTCATGTCTTGGCTGGGAGGATATAAAGGACTCTCATCAGAAAGCTGGCATCCACACTGCAAGCCAAATGCCTGGGCTCCAGCACTGTCCAGCTGAGCACGTGTCCAGGACGTTTTGTTCTGGTTTCTGGTTTAAGCTGAGCCAGAAATATCACAATGACCAGCACAGTTTGCACAGGGACCCTGGAGGATGGGCAGAAAGGCTAACGCGAAGCACTCAGAGCCCTCCTCCCCCTGGGCTTCAGAGCCAGCTCCTCAGAAGAGACTTTGGAGAAGGACTGAGCCCTTCAGGCAGGCAGGGCTCACTCAATAAGCATTCATCAAATGTCTCCTACCTGCCAGGTGTGGGCAAAGTGCTGGTCTCCCTGCCTCCAGGCTCAGTGACAACCAGCTGGCCAAGAGCATACTTCTAGGAGTGAGAAGAAGCTGCAAAGAGACAGGCTTCTGCCTTGTACCAAGCACATAGTGAGTGTCCTGTCAAGCAGAGGCTGGACCGCCCCTTGTCATGTCTGCCATAGAGAGGAATTTTTATTTTATCAGGTATGGAGGGAGGAGGGGCCAAGGGACTCAGTGGCCTCTAAAACTCCTTCCAGATCTGAATTCTAAAATTCTGCTACCAACCCCCCACCCCCTGGAAGCCTCTGTTCTTTGACACCTTCCCTGGGATCCTAATCCCATCTTCCCTTCTGATCCTATCCCAGGGAGGGCCTTGTTATCATACTGGACAATAGCTACCTCTGACCCCTCCCTGACTGAGTATCTGTGCCCTTCAGGCCACAAGAATCATAGCCCACACCTCCCCCTCTGGCCACCCCCTAGCTTTTACTGGATATCTCCCTGGGGCTCACAGGTACCTCTAGTCCTCTTAGGCCTCCTCATCCCCTCCTCTGGCCCATCCCCCTTGAGCCAAGGTCTCAACACTGACCATCTAGTGGCTGAGTTGGCCCTGAGCTGGTTCTTGTCTTGACCTACCTTGATGACCCCCGCCTCAGCCTCCCTGTCTGTTAATTCCTAGACTACAGTAATCTATAGCATTCTGAGGAGGGTATCCAGGCCTCAGGGAGACACCTCAGGTATTGGTTGAATGCCCAAATGGCAGTCCTGGGGCCCAGGGCAGAAATTCCAACATTGATCCTCAGGTCTCCCTCCCCTCCCCCCACAAGGGCTCTGAACTACTCAGCTCAAGCTCTGGATGGAGGCTGGGGGAGCAGAGAACGAAGGGGTCTATAGCCAGATTGCTCAGGAAGGCTCTGAGATGTGTGTCCACACAGCCAGCCCAAGCCCTCGTGCCCTGGTGTCCTGGTGCTGACCAACCTGGCTGAGGAGTCACTGGACCATCACAGCTCCAGGGCAGACCGACTCCCCATGGGTATGGCTGTGGCAGCCTGCTTCCTGCTTTTCTGACTGCAGGAGGGGCCTGGGTACAGAAGGCATGCGGCTGGGCCTTGAATAATGCATGCACATTTCTCTCCTCTTAAAGCCATGGTCTGCCTGCATCCCCTTCCTCCCCCAAGTTAATTAACTCCCCATTCCGTACCCCCAGCTGTTGGGGGCTGAAACCAGTCCTTCCATCAAAACACACTCAGAGATGCAGTAAACTGCCCAGTTCATCATACTTGTTGTGGGCCTGGTGACCACCTCCCCTTCTGTTAACCCATCTCATCCTACCCGGGAAAGGCTGATGTGGCAGGCTCTGATTTGGGCAAATCACCCGAGCTGGTTGGCTGCTTGGCTTCCTCCCATCTCCCTCCATCACATATTCCCTGCCCATCTCCTGGCCATGTGGTTTCTGGATGGAATCAACACAGGCAAGTGACCAAACTCAGGGAGTGAAGGGCCAGGCTGGACCACTGCCCGGCCCTGCCAACACTGAACAATTCACTGGCTGTTTGCTGCAGAGATGAAAACACCTGACTCAGTTTCACTCCCCATGTCCCCATTTCACCCCTACACACACACACACACACACACACACACACACACACACACACACACACTACTCTCAGACACACACTCAGAAACACATTCACATCATCACATACACACACACACACAAATACATTAGTTTAAAAGCTTTGTGCACATTTCCCTGATTGAAATGTAAGTGACTCACTCACTGTGGTAAGCCACAACCTGAATGCACCTCTCAGTGCGAGGGCAGAGGCTGCACATGCTGACCCAGGCAGTGGACCTCAGCTTTCCCCACCTATGAAATGGGGCCACCTATGTCGGAAGGTCATCTGCGACAACAGGTGATAAAGGATGAATAAATTTGAAAGCCCCATTGAGATAGAGAACCACAAAACCTAGAAGGAGGAAGGGAAGCTCCCAAGTCCCCCACATGATACCCTCTCACCTCCCGGAATAGGAATCACAATCCTCAATTAGGAAATCACAAAAGCATGGTGGGCTGCCACCTCTGAGGCTAGCTCACCCAACTCCCTCATTTTACAAGTGAAGTAACTGGACCCAGAGAAAGGAGCCCCAGTCAGCAGGTAAGAGGAGGCAGGAGGCCACCCACCAATCCTCAATCTGAACCCAAGACTCTTTATTCGAATTCGATGAACATCTATGAAGCACCCATCACCAGGAGGGCAGAGGGATCTGCTAGGAAACAGGACTGATATAAAAACAAGGAAATTTCCATGAAAACTTCTCTGAGGAAGCTAAGAGACCATGATGAGGTGAGGCAGGTGCTGACCAGGGGGTGGAGATGGACGGTCCACTAAGACGTGGGCCTGCCCTCACAAAGCTTCCACTCTGCTGTTACACACTGAAAGAGGACATTCACAGAGGATCCTAATGCACAAATTAATTATTTGTGTTAGAATGATGCTTTAAAAAAAAAAAAGCACGCCACAGGGATAAAGCCATTACTTACTAGAAGAAGGGCAGGGCTCCAGCCAGGAAAGCCGGGAGGGAATGTTTTAGGCACAGGAGCCCCTGAGGTTGTAAAGCACAAGGTCATTTGGGGGATTGCTTGATATTGGTGGGATGGGGGGTTCATTGATTCCTCTCCAGTGAAGCTGGAGGGATCCTATGAGCACTAGAGAATCCAGCCCACAACAGATTACAGGGAGCTCTTAATCCTAGACAAAACCTTTTAACTTTACATGGAAGTTGCCTGGGAGCCATTGAAGGTATTTGAGCTGAGGAGACACATAAGCCAGTTCTGGGGAGGGTCATGAAGGATGAATGGACAGGGCAGGGGAAGGAGAATAATCAAGGCAGGAATGATAGTCCGTGGGCTGTTCCAATAGTTGAGAGAGACAATCACCATCATTGCCACTGGAGGGGCAATGGTGAGAACAGAGAGAAGGGCTCAGAGAGGGGAGCAGCTGCAGAGATCCAGTCATAGAACACAGGCTCCACAGGACGGGCCTCAGCAGCCATCCAGGCCTGCCCAGGCCATGATAAAATCCACTCCACGCAAGCCTCGTGGGAAGATCTCACCTAATAACAAGAATAAGACATGGGTAGCATTGGGAAGTTTTCCAAAGGCCTTTTTCAGAGTTTCTCACAGATGTCTCACAAAGACCCCATTAAGGTTCTATTGGGGGGTGGTAAAGGGAAGAGTGAGCCCAGGGAAGGGGCGATGGCCTCACGATTTCATGGATACAGGCACCTCCTGAGGAGGAAATTCAGACGTAGACTCTTAGTCCTCATAACAGCCCTGAAAGGAACCCTCTCTTACAGACGAGGAAACAAAGGCCCAGAGGGGGTAACCACCCTGTTCACACAGCCAGAAGGAGCTGAGGTAGGATCTGAACGCAGGACCTCCTGACTCCAGGACCAGCTGAGCCCTCTCCCCAGAGCACCACCTATCCCTCTCATCCTGACCTATGGCTCCAAACTTGGGTTATAGTGGTTTTCCCACAGGCCCAACCTATTTTGCATGAATTTTAGATTTTGTCTTTAAAATTACAAATCGTAATTCCATTTGATGAGATTTTTAAAGGCTTAAAAAATGCAACTTTTTCTGGGCCAGAAAACACATTTCTAGCCTCCTTTTCCCTATTTTATTGCTCTAGAGACGTTATTTCTTTCTCTCCGTTCATCACAAGCTTTAAAGAAAAGGTAATAGAAACACTCGACTTGGATCATACTAATTACCTCATTGAATCAAAAAGAATAATAATGTATATAAGGCACTTGGCAAACATTATTAGCTAATCACATTAGCTATGGTTATTACCACAATTACTAATGGCCGATGAGAAAAACCCATGCCCTCTGCAGCTGCAGGGTCCCTCTTCCAAGACCTCAGCCCCCCCTGGGGGCACTCAAGAGGTGAGAAATCCATCCTCCCGCTGACAGGTGTAGGCTGCCTCAGGCTGGCGAACTCTGCAGAATCCACAAATGGGGGTCTGAAGTGAATCCAGCCAGGGAGTATATGGAAAGCATGCTTAACCACCCCAAGCTTCTCACAGAGGGAACGGAGCTAAATAAATGAGGTCTTCATGGGCCCCCCAAGTAATGCTGCATTCTGGAGTGACCAAAGGCTCTGCCCCTGGGCAGACTGAGGAGCTGCTGCTTCCTAGAAAGCCCTCGATCACCAAATAGGCTGGTTTTTATTACGCTATTTTCAGAGTTTTAGGACAACAAATGAGGAGTGGTGGGGAAGGGAGGGGGGCCTGCCATCCTCTGAGATGCAGAGATTCATTCCAAGATAGCTTCAAATCCGGGACCTGAGACCGTCAGGACTGGTAATCCTGGAAGTAATACCTATCACCAGCCAAGCCCCCCTCCTCACCTCCCCCACACCAGGGACCTGGGGAGAACTGAGGGTCTGGGAAACTGCAGAGTGGAAAGAAATGATGGCCAGGACCCATGTGGTGGAGGCTTTAGGGCCAAAAGCAAGCAAGTAAACAGACCATTTAGAGCCCCCTGTCCCTCCCCAGCTGGGAGATTCTGCCTGCTGGACATCTCCCCCTGGAGACCCTGACTCCCCTTTGTCACACTTGGAAGCCCCCAGGTTAAACTCATCTCTCTCACAGCCCCTTCTAGCTTCTTCTTTCTGTTGAGGGCCCTCCCTGCCTTCCTCCAAAATCACCTCCAAGACCAAAAGCCTCAGGGTTAGGACCACTTCTCCTTCCCTCACCACCTCCCATCCAAGCAGCTGCCAAAACCTGTCATTTCTACCTCTAAAATGTCTCCCCACCCTCCATTCTCTTCCCTCACTCCTTTACTGGCAAAGCGCTCAGGACAGGATGGGCACATGGTGGGGGAGATACCAATGCCTGTTCCCTTTCCCTTCTCTGTCCGAGTTCAGGCCTCCAGTCACCCCCAACTGCCAAAATAATCTTAATTTATTGATCTGAAAATAACAGTGCCCTTTTCAACAAACTGCTATAACTCCCACTTGTCCCCTGGAAAGCACTGAACCCAAGGAACCTTAACGGCCCTTGGGACCCCAAAGGATCAGTGGCCAACCTTGTCGGGCTTATTTTCTGTTCTGGACCTTCACAGACTCCAGTTCCATCCTCTGCCAGGCCCAGCCCAGGGGCTGTCTCCTCTGGGAGGCCTTCCTTGATCTTCTCAGGTGAAAGTGACTTTCTGTTGCTGCCTTCTGAGTCTCTAAAAACCCTTATTCCAGAGAAGGCTGCATCCTCTGCCACCCCCACTAGATTGTAAGCCCCTGAAGGACAGAACTGGGTTATCTTGTTTTAGGTAGAGTAGGTGCTTCAGTCGTTTTTCAAGAGGCTATGAGCTCTTCTCTTTTCAATAGAATGGAAGTTTATTGATTTAATTGTCCCGCTGGGGATGATTATCACCTAGAAACACGTTCTGTGGGGATCCCCTCCTTCCAGCCTTGAGCTGTTTCCATAAACGTGTTCAGAGGTGCCTGTGGGTCCCTAAGAGGGCTTAGCAGACCAAAGATTCTATTTAAGTTAGTGTAAAGCATCCAATTAGTGGACTCCACTACCTGGGGATCCCCATTAACAAGAGGGGGAAAGAGAAATAAAGAGGGAAGGGCAGAATGAGACAGAGGCAGAGACAGAGAGAGAAGGGAGAGACAGTAGGAGAGAGAGAAAAAAAAAACAGACAGACAGACAGAGACAGAAAAAGGGAATAGAGAGACAGAGAGGGAGAGAGAGAGACAGAGAGAGAAACAGTCTCTGCATCTTGTGGAAGCTCATTAAAGCTATCTGATCATGCCACTAAGACACAGATAGGTCAGTAAAGATCATGCTTCAAGGTTCCACAATAATCCCACTCACTGGGATTATTTTTAAATGCTTTTGTTGGTGGAGTTGTGAACTGATCCAACCTTTCCGGAAAGCAATTTGGAACTATGCCTAAAGGACCACAAATCATACCCTTTGATTCAGCAATACTGCTTCTAGGGCCATATCCCAAAGAGATCATAAAGAAGGGGAAAGGACCCACATGTGCAAAAATATTTATTGTAGTTGTGTGTGTGTGTGTGTGTGTGTGTGTGTGTGTGTGTGTGTGTGGTGGTGGTGGTGGCAAAGAATTGGAAATTGAGGAAATGTCCATCAATTGGGGAATGGCTGAACAAGTTGTGATATATGAATGTAATGGAACATTATTGTTGAATAAGAAATGATGAGCAGTTGGATTTCAGAAAAACCTGGAAAGATTAATATGAACTGATGCAGAGTGAAGCAAGCAGAACCGGGAGAACATTGTGTACAGTAAAAGTATCATTGTGTGATGATCAACTTTGATAGACTTAACTCTTCTCAACAATGCAAGGGTCTAAGGCAATTCCAAAAGACTTATGGCTCATGCTAACTGCCTCCAGAGAAAGAACTATGACGTCTGAACGCATATGGAAGCAGACTATTTTCACTTTTTTATACTTTTTGCTTTACTCTTTCTTGTGCCCCCCCCTTTTATTCTGATTCTTCTTTCACAACATGACTAATGTGGAAATACATGTAACATGATTGTACATGTATTACCTATATCAGATTGCTTGTCATTTGGGGGAGAGGGGAGGGGAGGGGAGGGGAGGAGGGGAAGGGAGGGAAGAAAGGAGAAAATTTGGAATCAAAATTTTACAAAAATGAAAGTTGAAAACCATCTTTACATGTAATTGGGAAAAATACTATTAAGGAAAAAAGAAAAGAGGAGAAAATGAGATCTATATTCAGAGAAAGAACTGCTAGAGTCTGAATGCAGACCAGAGCAGGCTATTTGCACTTTCTTTGGTTTTTTCATGTTTTTTTTCCTTCTTTTTGTTCCATTTGTTCTTTCACAACAGGACTAACGTGGAAATGTGTTTAACATGATTTGACATGTATAACCTAGATCAGATTGCTTGTCATTTGGGGGAGAGGGGAAGCGGGGGGAGAGAAATTTCGAACTCAAAAGTCTTATAAAAATGAATGTTGAGAACTCTTTTTACTTGTAAGTAGAAAAAAAAAATAAAATGTTATTTGCATTTTTAAAGAATGCTTGTTTGCCTGTTATAAAAAGGATGCCCAATATAAACCAAGCCTCCCTAAAGGATTTTCCCTGCTTCCACAGATGGGAGAAGCATCCCAGGGTCAAGGTGGAGCAGAGCACCATCCCCTGCTAGAATGAGAATTCTCAGAAAGTCAGCAAGGAAGACTCTGCCTCCCTCTCTTGGAACTAGGGACAATCTGGGCTCCCAGGAAAGCTGCCCCCATCAAGGCAGAGCACACACTGCTGCCTCAGAATGGTCATTACACATTCTTGTAAAACATTCCTTTCACATTCTTCTCCCTTTCAGTCCTGCTTTTCAGAAAGGTCCAAGGAACCCAGCCCTTTGGGGTAGGAGGGTCGGGGTGAGCCTGTCAGCCCTGAGCCATGTAGTATGAAACCACCCCACGGAGATAACTGGGGAAATGTCCCCCTGTAGAGACTGAACAAAACAACAGAATATTGAAGAGATTATCAAGAACTCTTCTCCCAACATGGTGGGAATTCCCTCTTAGATACAAAGCTCCTCAAAGCTATGACCCCTGAGAGAGGACGAGGAGAAGCTAAAGGCCCATACAACCTGGCTCCCTCGGGAGGCAGGCAGTACAACCCCACCTGAGAAGCCCCAGGGTGCCCAGGCTATAGGACCGAAGGGTCTCCTCGACTTTCAGAGACCAAAGGAAAGAGAGGGGATGAGAAGCACTTGTGGGGCCAGCCTGGTGTGAGAGGGGAGAGCAGTGTTGGATGAAAGAAATAAAGAAAAAAAAAGCATTGGAAAGCCGGCCGGCACTGCTCAGAGCTTTGGGGGCTGCTGAGGCTTCCTGGGACAGGGAGGTGTCACCATCAGAGGTATGGCATGTGCTCTGACCCCAAGCTGGCTGAGCCCCCTTGCCTGGAACCCAGAGCCAGCAGCAGCACTGTGGTCCTGAGAAACGCTTCCTAGGCTCTTCCTGGGTGTGAAAAGAAAGGTGGAAAAGTCCTAACCCTTCAGTCTCGGAGGGACAAACAGAGCCCTCGAGGCCGCTGAGTCCAACCTATCTGTGCCTAATCACAAGTCTACTGGGCAGCATCTTGGTAGCTTGAACTCCAATTTCGGCTCAAAGACCCGCACAGACCAGAAACTGTCAAAGTAAGGGCGTGTGGTAGAGGAGAACCCTGGCTCTACAGTCAGGGACCCGAGTTCTAGTCTCACTGAGCAAAGCATTTACCAACCTGAGCCTCTGTTGGAAGGTGTTGGACTTTTGGCCCTTGGAGACCCCTTTCAGCTCCAGATCCGGGATCCTAGGAGCTCAGAACCCGAAGGCAGCCGCTTCTATGGGACTAAGGGTATAAGAGCGGACAGACTCGGCACATGGGGAGAGGGAGCTTCTCGACCCCCCACAACTGTATTCTAGTCCGAGGGCAATAGTTGGCAGATTGTTCCACTCTAAATCTCCATAATCTCCTGGACTCAAACACCCTGGAGACAGGAGGGTAGTGCTGTGGGCAGAGCAGGAGACTTGGAGTTTCAGACCCTTAATAGTCAAGTGCCTCATTTTCCTCATCTATAAAATGGGGTAATAATGGCAATTACCTGGCAGGTAGGGTGGGGATCAAACACATCTGCAAAAGCCCTTTGCAAACCTTCAAGGGTCACGTAAATTCAGGCTGCTATCGAGGCGCATGAGCCTGAGTGAGCATAAGCTCCTGGCAGCCAGCGAACCCCAGTGCTTGGCACACCGTAGGTGCTTAATAAATGCTTTTCCATTCATTCTTTCAATCCAACCTCTTCCTTTTACCACAGAGAGACGAAGCAGCGTGTCCTCAGAGATGCGAGCAATGCCCATGCTCTTTCAAAGCCTACAGCGTCCTGGAAAGGTTCCTCAACGCCATCCATCATCCGCAGATCCGCTCTTGTCTCCTCACAACAATCATAGGAGGAACCGTGTGCGGTGACTGACTGACTGACAGCCGTTTGTCTCTGCTGTGATGCCCGTCAGGTGGCTGCAGGCTCTCTGTCCCTGCCAGGCCCTGATCCAAGAACCCAGGAGCCGTCACAGCTGTTCTCATCATCCCCACTTTTACAGAGGGGAAACTGAGGCTCAGAGAGCCGGTCTGCACATCCCCAGTGCTCTGCAAATACAGGGGAATCAAAAAGCTGAGTGAATCACACAGAGCTAGGGAGTAGCCAGTCCATGCTGCCAGCACCTGGTGGGCAAAGGCAAAGAGGACATGCTCCAAGGAACGTGCGTCCTACTGGGCAGGCAAGAGGCCACCTGGAAACCTAAGGAGGAGGGGGAGCGAGGGCATACAGAAGCGGGGAGAGGCAGGGCGATTGGGGAGCTGGGGTGCATGGGCAGCACTGGAACTCAGTCCCTTTGAAACCAAACCCAGGAACCTTTAGACTCCACTAGGCAATATCTTCTGTTCCTTTGTCTTTTAAGTATCATAATTCATTCATAAGATGAACATTTCCTTTAGGCAACGCACTGCCACTACAAAATTAATTCTATAAATAATGTGTAGGTTGGAGATGGAGAACACTGGCAGATGAATGGGCTTTTTCATTCCTTTTAAGCCGCCTCAGGCTAAAGAGTGAGGGAGGTCTGCCACCATCTTGGAAAAGAGACTGAGGCCCCGGGAGACCCTGTTCTCATGCTGTTTGGCTCTACTTATGGCTCAGCCTGTGTGACCTGGAGAATACCATGCCACCTCTCTGGGCCTCAGTTTCCATACCTGTAAAGTGAAGGGAGAGCTTAGAGCCTTCTGATGGTCCCTTTCAGGTCGAAATCCTATGATCTTTCCTATACAGGCCTGGGGAAGAAAGTGTTGAAATGTGCAATATTAGCATGCCCCGCCTAGACAAATCTCATGGTGGAATGAGGGGAAACCGGGAAGAGCAAGAGAAATCGACTCCCCAGGTCCTGCCAGAGCTAAGCTGCTGTTAAGGTGAGCTCATGGGACTCCCAGCAGGCTCCCCCTCATGGGCACAAACATCTCCAGTGTCTGAACATCTGGAGCAGATGGACCACCAAAATCCTGACAGGCTGCTGGAAAGAGAGCACCAAGGCTGCACAGCGTCCACTCCCCACCAAGATTGCAGGAGGCACCTGCTGGGGGCTTCCAAAGTCAGCCAGAGAGGGAGAAAGGGGAAGGAGAGCCCCTTGCCAAGAGTCTTCCTCAGTTGGGGAGGCTAGGTAGTGCAGTGAGTAGAGCACCAGCCCTGGAGTCAGAAGGACCTGAGTTCGAATCCGGCCTCAGACACTTAACACACACAAACAAAAACCTAGCCCTGTGACCTTGGGCAAGTTACTTAACCCCAATTGCCCTCCAAAAAGAAAAAAAAGTCTTCCTCAGCCCAGCCCTAAAAGAGAATAGATGTCTTGAGGAGAGAGGCCCACACAGTCAGTAAACAAGTATTGGGTACCTTCTGTATACAAGGCAAGCTGCAGAGGAGTGGTGCTCCATCAATCCCTGCCCTCTCTCTGGGGAGGTGAGAGAAACCTGCCAGTGATACCCACAATCACAAGTGATAGGGGGAGATAAAGAGCTTCTGGATAATCCTGGGTGGGGGAGGCTTCCCGCAGGGGGTATCCCTGCTCAGAGCTCCCAGCCTGAAAGGCCAGATGCTCAGGAAGGCAAAGGACAGTCAAAATCCAAATTCAGTCATCAGTCAGTTAGTCAACAAGTGTCAAGGGCATGAAGCATCCCAGGGATGGAGCTAAGCCCGGGGATACAGAGAAAAGCAAAAACCCATCCTATTCCTGAGGAGACGCCATGCAAACAACTATGCCTATGGTACATGGATATTCTAATCTGGGCACAAAGGCCCGGACCTGAAGCGGGCTGCACAGGGATACACAGGACAGAGTTGGGGCCTCAGGCAGCCTCTGGGCCTCAGGGAGAGGGGCTGAAAGGAAGTCTTTCTCTGGCACAGGGAGGAAACTGATATAGCCCAGTCCTGCTCCAGGACAAGGCAGGTGGGTGGCAGGTAGCCACCAGACACGGCCCATCTGATGCACCCCTGGGATTTCAGATGCTCTTTCTGGATCCTGGAGCCATCTGGCAGCAGGCTGGTGAAGTCCAAGGACCCTCCTTAGAATGATATTTTTACATATGTGAAATAAATATATAGAAGTGCAAAGGAAGCCAATTATATTGAAATACAGTTGGCAATTTTTTAATGGATCTTGGGTTAATTTTTTTTTCTCTAGAAAAGTAAATAGGGTCTTGGAAATCAGGTCTGAAAAGGTGACAGAAAATCTAAATACACTTCGACTTTGTTTAGGAGCAGGGTGGGGTAGTGTTTAGAGCTGACCTTGGAGCCACTAAGCCCAGCTCCTTTGGGCTCCTCTAACACAACACCCATGGCCAGTCAACATGATGCTCAAGGCCACCCCCAGAGGCCAGGCTCTTCAGAGGGGATGCTGGCCTGAATGGGAGAATCAGGGTATCTCGTGACAGGTGAAATCCCGAGTCCCATTTCTATCCCTTTATTTAGTGTGTGTGTGTGTGTGTGTGTGTGTGTGTGTGTGTGTGTGTGTGTGTGTGTGTACACGCACTCACAGACACATAAACACATGTGTGCCCACTGAGATAGGCTTAGGATCCCACCCGGACACTCTTTCCATAGGGCAGAGTGCTCAGGGATTGTGAAATCAGGTCTTTTCCTTGCCCATAAAATCTCATAAAGGTAAGCTCACCCAAAAGGTCCGCTTTGGGCAAAGACCTGATGGGATGCCGACTGCAGAAACATGTCCCTCTCCCCCACCAGTGTCCTCTTCTAACAGCTGCCTGAGGCGTGGGAGGTCCAGGTGTAATGGATGTTCACTTTACAGATGCAAACTAAGACCCAAGGAGGCCAAGGGACTTACCCAAGGATACAAAGCTGGTCATTATTAGCCTAGCCCTGACTCTTCTCAGCATGACAGGGGTGGCCCATGGGTGGGCCCAGCTGCCCGAGTGGCCTGGGGCTAGGCCTTGGAGACCAGAACTCCTCAAGCAGGGCCCTCCTCCTCTTTGCCCTTGGCCCCATTTCCTGTTAGTTCCTCTACAAGGACACACAAGCAAACCAATAGCTGTACTCAACGTGGCGGAGGGGGGCGGAGGGGGCGGCTGGCTGATAGCCTTGCAGAGGTTCCCATACCTTCGTGGGTTGCCACCTGCTTCCCTCAAGTCCTTCCAGGGGGTCAAGGCTGGGACCTTCTGCTCACAGCCATTTCTAACAGACAGTTAGTGTTGTTGTCACAACCCCTCTAACGGGATCCCCCAGCCCAAGCAGACTGTCTCTGCTCAGTCAAGGGATGGGGCAGCTTTGCCCTGCACTTCAGAGGGGAGGGTGGAGGTTTCCAGCCAAGAAGCAGGGCACCAGTGCCATTCTTCTGGGTAATTTATGGGGTGTTCTTTCTCTTCCCCAGAGGGAGCCCATCATCCACTTTCTATGTCAGGAGCTCAACAGAAAAGCTGGCTATTTGCTTAATGACAGGCCCCAGCCAGCGAGCAGAGCCAGCAGAGCTTCCAAGGAACAAGGAGGTGTCCTGTTCACCATTCAGTCCCTTCTTTGTTTATTGTTTGGTTTCTTTGAACTAGAATCCTTCTTGCCCCCTCTAGACAGTCTCTCCCACCCTTAGGGCTTTTCTTTCTCTGGAGCTGGCAGACAGGGGGGCACCACAGTCTGGCCCCCATCCCCTGCCCCAATTCTTGGAGAGATGAATGGTCCAAATGGGTTAACTGCCCATGGGAAGAACCCCTTGGGGGCTGGGGCTGGGGTCTGAAAATGAAATGCATGGGAGAGGAGCCTAGAGAGAAGCCAGGAGAGAAAACAGAGGTGGAGAAAGTGTGCTGGAGGGGGAAAGGGGGAAATAAAGTGCCTACTATGCGCCAGACCCTGTGCTAAGCCCTTACAGCTATCTCCGCATTTAATCCTCACAGCTCTGAAAGGAGGCTGCCACCATTAGCCCTGTTTAACAGCTGGAGAAAGTGAGGCAGGCAGAAGCCACGTCACTGATGCAGGGTCACCCAGCTAGCAAATGTCTAAGTGCAGATCTGGGCTCAGCTCTTCCTGAATCCGGACCCAGCACTCTGCACTATAGTGCTGCTTGGCTGCCTGGGAAGAGCTGGACGAGGAATCAGAAGGCCTCTGACCACAGGAGCAGCATGGAATCTCCGAGCCTCAGAACGGGAAGAAGCCCCAGTGGCCCTGACCACTCCCCCTTGCAGATGCCAGCAGCTTAGTCCCATCTCCCCTTCTTCACACTCAATGCCCCAGTTCTTTTAGCTGATCACCACACGGCATGGGACAGAGGCCCTTCACCCTCCATGTGCACTTCTGCTGGTCCAAGTCCTCCTGATAAGGCTAGTCCATCTCTTGTCCTGGACCCAGGATCCACCAGCCCTCCAGTCCAACCACATCCCACAGGAATCCATACCCTACCAGCCTTGTCCCGAGGGGACTATCTTCACAAAGCAACATGGTGTAACAGTGAGCCTGAGGAGTGGGCCAGGACATTATCCAGCGCCCCTCACAAAGCTCAGGGCTGAGCCTCCAGCCAAGGGCTCTCACGATGGGGTCTGGCCACCTGCTGCTCAGCCAAGCTTCTAGCAGGGCCAGAGAGGCCCCATGACCAAGGGCACATGAGTCAGGCCCAGAGCCTCAGTTTTCTTCTCTATAAAGTGGGGATATTGATGTCTCTAGTACCTTCCTCACGAGAATGTAGGGAAGTTATAGGAGAAACTAGTGACTATCCAAATGCCTGTCACTTTATTGCCATTTTCACGTCATTTTGTGCCCCCATTTACCAATGGGGAAACCAGCACTTAAGGGCTGCCTAGCCAGGGCCGCAAACAGGCTGGGGCAATCTGCTTAAGGCCAAACCAGCACATGCTGCCCTGGCCTCGAGGACTCTTCCTGGAACCTGACTTTGGAAACAGCATCTACTCACAAATTGGGTCAGTCAGCAAACCCAGGGGATTAACTCAATTGTAAAGAAAAATCATCAGACAGGAGAAAAGGCCAAAGAGCTCAAGAAGGCCATTTAATTATTAACTGGGTTTCTGAAACTCCTGTTTGCATAGAACTTTTGAGCAACAGAAAGTACTAACCTCATAAAATCCTTTTTTAACAAATGAAGACACTGAGGTCCAGAGGCTTTGCCACTTCACACCCGTGTGACCTTGTCAGCATCACTTAACTTTCCTCACCCAACTCTGTGTTGTAAGAGCACTGTTCCGATTGGTCCCAGGAGGAGCCAGTGAATGGAGGCTGGAGCCATTCTAGGCTGGCTGAGGCAGAAAGGGGTGTCTGGGTGGGGGGTTCCTCACCCTGTCATGTCTTCAAGAAGAGGCCGGATGATCATTGGCAGTTGTGGTACAGTGAGGACACATGTTAGGCATAGTCCAGGTGGCCATGGAGGTATCTTCCAACTATGAGCTCCACTGGCTCTCTAGGCCTTGTCTTGTATCTCAGAACTAATTGACATCAGAGGCAAGTCTCCAAGACCAGAGCTCTCCATGCTGCTGGGCTGGGCTGCCACATCACTCCATGAACAAAGGCACTTCAAAAGGCCAACCCCCACAACTGTCAGCAGAAAACAGAGACCAATGCCCCTTATAGCTCATGGCCAACTCCCCCCATCGTCTGCTCTCAGCACTTCCCCAGCGCTGCCTTCCCTTGTCTTGTGGTATTTTATCAGAAATAAGAGCAATGAAGACAGTAATAAAGGCCACCCTTGGTGAAGAAGGCCCAGTCAAGCCCTGCCTTTCTGTCTCTCTGTCTCTGTCTCTCTCTGTCTCTGTCTGTCTCTGTCTCTCTCTCTGTCTCTGTCTGTCTCTCTCTGTCTCTCTCTGTCTCTCTCTGTCTCTCTCTCTCTCTCTCTCTCTCTCTCTCTCTCTCTGTCTCTCTCTCTCACACACACACACACACACACACACAGCAGACACACTGCCATCAAGGAAGTCACAGACTAATGGGGCAGACAGACAATATGCAAACAACTCTGTACAAACAGGAAAAATGCAACATAAATTGGTGAGGGGGCCTGGGAAGGAATGCCTGAAGAAGGTGGGTTTGTAGCTGGCACTTGACAGGAGCAGGGAAGCCAAGAGATTGCGATGAGGGAGGGGAGTAGCCCAGGTCCAGGGGGTGGACAGCCAGATGGAATGAGGGCCAGTCAAGAGACCCAAGGTGCTGCTCTGGGGAGCTTGGGGAGGGGAGCATCCGGAGGCCACCAAAGTGCAAGAAGACTGACTCACTGATCTACACTAATGTGATATTAACAGCAACAACAGCAATTGAATGGTGGGAGGAGGGATAAGGAATCTTTCAGTGATTGAGAAACAGTGTAGGACCATTGAGAGCTTACCATCCTTGGAATTCAACAAAGATCTGTGTTCAAATCCTGACAGAGACTAGATATTTGCACCTGGCTGCAAATCCCTAGACCTCTTTGAGCCTCAGTTTCCTTGTGTGTAAAAGTAAGAATACTAATGCTGGCTGTTGTGAGGTTCAAACGAGCAGACGAGTTTAAAAGTCCTAATGTTTGGAATATTAGCTGTTTTAATTAGGAATTAAGTGGTTGGAATCCAAGAAAGAAAGAAAGGAAAGAGGAAAGTAGGAAAGAAGGAAAGAAAGAAGGGAAGGAAGGAAGGAAGGAAGGAAGGAAGGAAGGAAGGAAGGAAGGAAGGAAGGAAAGAAGGAAGGAAGAAAAAAAGAAAGGAAGGAAGGAAGGAAAGAAGGAAGGAAGGAAGGAAGGAAAGAAGGAAGGAAGAAAAAAAGAAAGGAAGGAAAGGGGAAAAAAGTAGGTAGGAAGAGAGAGACAGAGAGACAGAGACAGAGACAGAGAAACAGAGAAAGGAAACACCTAAAGCCTTTCTCTGATTGCACAGAACCTAGCACATAGCGGGAGCTCCATAAATAATTGATTAGCTTGTCTCTCATACCCTTTTCTGCTACAGAACTCCTAAGAAATAAAATAAAGAAATTAACCACAGCCCATGAATTTTGCCTTGCTCTTTCCGGTATGTCCTCAGGTGCTGATGAGCAGACACCTGGTACAAAAGCAACCTGAACCCTCCCACCCCCATCCCCATCTACCACCCAAAGGCCCTGTTCCTGCCGTCTAGGGCCAACCCCATCCAAGGCTGATTCTGCTTCCACCAGACCAGCCCCAATGCCCGGAGCATCCTGGTTGCCTGGCCCCTCACCCATCACCCACCACTTCAGGTTTTCTAGTACACCTCAAGGTCAGTGTTTAACCTGGCCGGTTTCTCCTGGAGGTGCTGGGTTAAAGTACACTGATAGTCACTGGCAATGGTGAGGCAGGTGGGGAGCCGATGCGCGGGGAGCGTTGGCAGGGCAGCTGGGCGAGCCCACAGAGGCGGTGCGGCAGGGCCGGGCTGGCGGCGCGTTCTCAGACTGACGTTCCCATCGGCAGCGGCTCGTCGGCATTCCCAAGCCGAGAAGCGCTTCCCCATCTGCTCGCCCGGCTCCTGTTTTATACTTAAAAGGCTAGCTCTCAGAGCGTACGAAAACAGAGGGCTGCTCTGTGTGGGCGGGGAGGGAAGGAGTCAGGCGGGAAACATGCCCAGACGCTGCCACTCCGCTTCCCGCTTGCCGGGACATAAACCCCTGGCAGGATGGCAGACGGCGCTGTGCCCTTCCATCCCGGCGCGTGAAACGTTTTTAAACAAGGTCCGCGTGCACAGGTCTGTAGTTTACTTTTCTTAAGACAAGAGGTATTGCTAAAGGACACGTGTTGGTGCGCTCCTGCAAAACAATTGGGAAAGAGGCATCCCCGCACCTTGCTCCTGCCCGAGGGCCCCTACACGTGGCGGCCGAGATGGGGGAGGGACTGTGGAGGCCCTCGGGCCGCAGAGCTGGGAGGGGGTTTACCCGATTTCTCCGGCTAATGCTGGTGGGGACTAGAAAGGCACAGGAGGACATCATGGCCCAGGGATTGGGAGAGTCTATGTCATCTAGTCCAGCCTCCCCTTTTACAGCCCAGCGAAGGGGAGCTGCTTTGCCAACATCCTACCTTCAGAAGGAGAGAGCCCTGGTTTTGAGCCCAGCTCTCTCCCTTCTTCTATGAGCTGGTACATACTGGGTCTAGGCCCGGCTGGGGCTGCTAGCCTGGGGGTTCCTTTGCTAAGTGAAGGATGTGGGGGGACCCTCCATTTGTGCAGCCGTCCCCAGATCGTGGGCACCGCCATTGCTTCCAGTTCTAAACTCGCACAGAGCAAATCAGCAAAATCCCACCATCATCACCATGTCAACGTAGGGTCTGCTCTGAGCTAAGCACTTCCCCCTTAATTTCAGTCTTCACAACAGCCCTGGGAGGTGGGAGGAGGACGCTGAGACATACAGAGGTTATGTGACTTGCCCAGCGCCACACAGCTAGGAAGTGTCTGAGGCTGGATTTGACCTCAGGTCTTCCTGACTCCAAGCCTGGCACTCTATCTGCTGCACAGCTGGGCTGCCTCTTGTAGAAAAGGGGGAGAGCACCATCATTAAAAGGACATCAGACTCTGGGTAACTGAAATTCAATACCAGCCCCAGGACAGAGGCAACAGAACAAACCTCTCCCCTTGCACCAGAGGGGCCGGGAACCAAGCACTCCCGTAAGCTGCCACTTACAGCCACGGCAGCCGTCCAGGCTGACTGCACTGGTCAGTGGCTCTCCCTTTGTTGAGAAGGGGTCCCTGGGCTTCTCATGTATGTTCCTCTTATACCAGGTTATCTTCTCCCTTATAGGATGTAACGCCTGAAGGGGGAAGGGGGAGGCTTCATTTTGGTTTAGTATTGGGTCAAGCACACAGTAAGCACTCAATGCTTGTTACATCACATTATACGTCAAGACTGAGCTAGTGTTCCTAGGGATCTTCTCCAAGGCCTCACATAGCATGCTGACTAATTTATTTCAATTCAATTAGTAATCGAGGTTCGCCCTATGCCTGGGTCCTACCCCAGGAGTGCCAAGGACTGAGTCTGCTGGGCTCTCCTCTGACTCCAGGAATCAGCAATGACATGGGCCAAGCAACTAGGCCAACCATCCCCAGGATCAGCAAAACAACCAAAATGAAGCCAAGAACAAAAGTCAGATTGAAAATGCCACTGGGGCAGCCACAAAGGCCTCTGGCCCACAGCCTGAGGCAAGTGAGGTCAGACACAGAAATGTGTGGAGTCAGGTAAGGGCAGAGCAGAGAAGCAAATGAATGGGGCTGGCCTCTACCCTCCTCTCTGGCTAACTGTGACCTCCAAGCTCCAGCTGTTAAAAGCTCATTCTTCATTTCGATTAACAGGCATTTAATTTCTCTCCCTCTCCCCCCTCCCCAGTGGGGAAGAAATAAAGAGAACCCAGACCCTTGTGATGCACATGTGACACCATGGGCCTCAGTTTCCTGATATCGCTGTTTCTGGGTCCTTGTCCTTCCTGCCAGCTCTTGAGCATTTGACACTGCTGATGACCATCTCCTCTTGGACCCGATGCCCCACTGGGTCTCGGTGCCTACACCCGATTAACTCTCTTGGCCCCTTTCTTCCCAGACCCCCATTCAGGTCATGCCAACTCTTGGGGCCACCCCAGCCTGGCACGCTCTCCTTCCTCACCCAGCCTTGGCTCCCTTT
Source organism: Gymnobelideus leadbeateri (assembly GCA_011680675.1). Lineage (NCBI taxonomy): Eukaryota > Metazoa > Chordata > Mammalia > Diprotodontia > Petauridae > Gymnobelideus > Gymnobelideus leadbeateri. The sequence goes on from WOXC01009787.1 coordinate 744,859, forward strand.
CTTCCAGGGCCTCCTTCACGATTCAGACATTTTTCCCTGTTTAAATCACATATGTTGTTTGCATGTTGTCTCCTACACAAGACTGTGTGCGCATTCCTTGAGAAGTGGGACTGGTTCAGGGTTGGGGTTTTTCCTTTCTTCCTACTGCCAGCCCTTAGCACAATCACCGAGGCTTGTAGGTGCCTAGTGACCCATATCCCATCTTCAGCCTCCGCTGGTCCCCAGCCTCTCCTCTCCATGAACTGCGTATGTGTCTTTAAAACAAGATAACGTGAAAAGTGGAAAATCTGAACTAAAATGATAACTCTCATCAGACTCATTTATCTCATAGGAGTCCAAGGAGGAGAGACTTTTGTTTTCATCCTTCTTTGTGGGTCTAGTGCTCAGCATACAGTAGGAACTTAATAAATGTTTGAAAATAGTGATTATCAGGGTTATCTCAAGAAGTAAGTGGAATAACACCGGAAAGCACTCTGTGACTCAGTCAGCTTTGTTCTCCATGTAAAGAGAGAACCTGGCCTAGGGGCCAGAGGGGTGACCTGGGCTCTAATCCTGCCCCTGGGCAGCCCTGGGCCTTTCCCTGGACTCTTTGAACCTTGCTGTATCTGGGTTTAGGCTGGAAGGTCAGACCCATCATGCTGCTGGATAAGCCCCTCCCCATGGCCAACAGGAGCATCACGGCTAGGGTTTTGCTGAAGCTCAATGCCAGGGAGATGCTTCTGATAAATTCTGATGGAAGGCAAAGCCTTGGGCACAGAGCTTCCAAAGCCCATCTGTGCTGGGGTTGGTGCTCCTGGGTAGCAGACTGGAGACAGACAAACACCTGTGGTTGGATTTTTACAGAGTCAGTAGAGGCATGGCTTTCAAGGACACTAACTGGCCTCCAGGGAAACGAGGGGTGTGGTCAAAGGCAGACTGGCAACAGAACATGCCATCCTAGATCCCTGCCTTCTTAGAGTAGAGGGAGAATCAGAGCGTGAAGCCCCCTCCTTTGTTGGGTGCAAACTGAGACCCATCAAGGGAGAGGATTTGCTCAAGCTCCAAACCCCTCATTCAGGGCTCCCTCTGTGCCCTGCCCCACACTGCTTCCGGTGCCTTGTTCTGCAACAGGTCAATGCTGGGCCTTGGGGGAAAAGACCAACAAGAAAATACTTCAGAGGAATCAGAGCCCAATGCCAGCAGAACATGGAGTCCCAGAGAACAGAGGCAGATGCCTTCACTTTACTTATTCCCAGCACCTAGCGCAGGCCTGGGCCTGAAAGGCACCCAAATAAGCTGATGGAGCCATGATGGCAGGCCAGCTCACTGACTACAGGCCCAAGTCCAATGTGGCCATGATGTCCCCCTAGTCTCTGCAAGGTAAAAGTTACCTTGGAACTCCTGTCCCTGAAGGAAGCTGCAGACACATCAATGAGGCAGCTGCTCCATGCTGGGCCACCGAGAATGATTGAAGGATCCTCCCAAATGCATTCAGCAGCCACAATGCCCCCCAGTCGTGCCCCCCACACTGTCAGCTCCTTCATTCAAACTGAGGCTCAGAATCTGCCAACCACTTCCCAGTGCTCAGGCCACAGCAAGAACTCGACAAATGTATTTTGGGCTGTTCGTTCACTCATTCACCTTCACACCGCCTGAATTCTTGGTCAGAGACCTGTCCATCTTAAAGCTACCCCTCCATGGAGCCTTGGTGAGACATCTCCAAATCTGTTTAAACTATCATGAGATAAATCAGTCGCCATGATTCCAATCACCAAAGGTACTGTTATTCACAGAGACTGTGGGGCATAATGGACAAAGCTAGTCTTGGAGACAGCCAACACCTGGAAAAGCAAGGTTTCACACTAGAAAACCAAATTTAAAAAATAGAAGTTGAAGATGATGAAGAGCCAGAGGCATAATTGAGAATCTTAGTGCTCAGGAAAAGAACGGTGACAAGGAGGCCATTGGAGAAATGGGATGTTGGAGCCCGCCACGAAGTAGGTGGACAGAGATGCTGGGGTCCCACTCCAGGCTGCCATGGGGATGGCCATGGAGGGAGCATTGGATCCCACCACAAAGTGGGTGGAGAGAGATGCTGGGGTCCCACTCCAGGCTGCCATGGGGAGGGCTGTGGCAGGGGTATGGGGAGACGAATTAGTTCCAGGATGCTACAGGCTACAACCTGCTGCCCTGCCCTCATTACAGCCTGAACAGAGTTTTCACCAACCAACAAATCATTCACTGAGTTCCTACCAAGTATCTACAACATCCTAATCAGGAGCTCATCACAGGTCAAAAGTCATAGGTCAAAGGACTTGGAGGAAGAAGGGACCTCAGGTCTCCTAATTTAACACCTTCTCGATATTTCTAAGGTAGCTGAGGCAGAGACGTTTCTCTGCTGTTGTAGTACTGTATCTCCTACAAGGAGCTATGCGGAAGCACAGATACAGCATCTTGTTGGGGAGATCAATCTACAAGTACTTATTAATCACCTATTATGTGCTGGACATTGCAATGATCAATACCATTGATACAAAAAGGGAAGCAGATGGCACCAAGTTCTCTACAGAAGGAGACGATGCATCCATAATTAAACCCACAAACACTTCTGAGCCAGGCAGCAATAGGGCAGGCAGAGGTAGGAAGTGCCAAGGACATGGGAGAAGGGAGAGGCTCATGGGGGATGGCGCTAGGCTTCCCCGGACCTTCACGGGCAGGTGGGCTGTGGAACCGCTGAATCCTGAGCGGGAGGACGTCAGAGAACATCCAGGTTCATGTGTCATTTTGCAGATGAGTAAATCAGGTCCAGAGAGAGATTTAGGGACCTACTCTTGGTCATGTAGTGGCCCAAATGGGGCCAGTACTGGGATAGCCATCTACTTTCCTTCTAGCCTATGACGGGGCAAAGAAAAATCTTGGCCAACCACTGAGTACCACTGGATAAACAGGCTGAATGCCTCCAGAACATCTGTGCCCTGTGGAGCTTGCTTCACAACATTGTTGAGGGGCCATCAGTCCCTTACAGCTATGCATCTCCATCCTCCCGGGCCAGCTTTAGCATCCCAGTGACAGGACCTTTGGACCTCCAAACTGGCTCAGGCATCACTGCCACTGATGGGATCAGATCCTTCCTTAGACTCAGCGAATCCAGCACAGGGATTCTTGTAATGTCCCTGGCCTTTCACACAACACTCTATTCAGCACAGACTTGCCTGCTGGACTATCCCTGACCTATTGATTCTACTAATAGTACTCTATGGGAGAGAGGCCAGAAAAACTTTGCCAATGATGAAGAGCAAGGGACTTTCAAAGACCATTTTCCTATTAGGATTCACAGGGTTATGTATGTGCAGGTCAGAAAATTCTACCAGTCATGGGGGCTTTTTTATTGGGGAATGCGCGTGTGTGTGTGTGTGTGTGTGTGTGTGTGTGTGTGTGTGTGTGTGTTTTAAGTTATAAAGAACTAGGTCTGGAAAGCAAGGACATTTTCAAAGAAGGGGAAAAGCCATTAGCACACATAAAAATAAAGGCAGTAGAACATTGATGGTAGTAATTTAGGAAATCTGGCAAAGTCTATTGCTCAGGCTTAAAGGAACTGGAAAGGAAATCAAGTCCACATGGTATATTACTGAGAGACAAAACGGCCTCGGGGTGCAACCAGATGGTGACTAGAGTCCTTGCCCATGCCTGGCAGCCTGGTGAGCAGCCAGCCCCAGGGAGTTTTGAAAAGAAGAGGGGGGAAGAGCAAGTATTTACCTGAGTCTGTCCCACATCCTTCCCACTACCTGTATGCTAGGCAGATCAAATGCCTTCTCCTTCTCTATTTTGTCCTTCTGAGACCCACATTCTGAGCTCAGACCTAAAACTCTTTTCATCAACATCATCTGGGGGTAGAGGCCCCTGTTTAGAAATGGGCCAATTTTGGATCAAGAGGGTTCAGGTCTGTTAGCAGTTATAAAGCTGTCCCTTTATAGAGAGCCCTAAGACCAGATGCTTTGGACACCTCTATGAGCCACAGAGAGCACCATGGGAATGAAGACTGGTTTAGGGGTGGAGAGATCTGAGTTCCTATCACACACTGTGTCACCTTGGACAGGCCAGGTAACTTCTCTGGAAATCCATGTCAAAGGGGAGGGGGTGGGAACCAAACACTTTCCAGGGTCCCTTCTAGCACCAGCCATCTCTTCATCAAGGAGGTCTGGCCCATGGCCATATGGAGAATGCCTGTTTCTACAATCCTGTAGAGTTGCTAGGTTGTTTTTGTTTATTTATCCCCCCCCCCAAGCCCAGATACTTGGCAGTTCATCAGCATCATCCCCCCTCATCTGACATGTACACACAGAGTCTATTATCTTTATCCCTTTTCAAGATTTATTGTGACACAGTAGCTCGTGCTTCCCTATCTTTCTCTGACCTAGTTCCTCCTCCTCCAGCTTGGCTCCTACACCACCAGGTATCAATGATGATCTCAAAGCACATACTCAGTGCTGGGGGAAAAAAGAGCCTGAGGATCAAACAAATGGCTTTCCCTTCCCACAAGAGGAACAAGGGAACATTTCTACTCTTAAGTACGCCCTGGAGAAGTGGAAACAGAATACACAAGTGGGTAAGGAGCCAGCATAGAATCTAGGAAGGCTGGATGCTAGACCTGCCTCCAGGAGATGTGCCTTCTTCCATGAGTGCTGGCAAAGTAGCTCAGATTGGTCCAAATGCTTTGGCCAATGTCATCCTTCTTCTTCGACTTCCATGCCCACTGCCATCAGGCAGCATGGAGCCTGCCACACATTCTGTGCACACAGAAGTCCCCAGGGAGCCCCCATCCATCCCTCTGCAGCTCCTAACAGAGTGGTCCTAGTAAATGTCAATTTATTGGCTCAAGTCCTGGTGATAACCTGATTGTCATCCAGATTTGGCAACCACCAACCTCCCTTGCCCACTCTCTCAGTCTCATGTTGGCCACAGATTTACTGGGCAAGCTACTGATGATGTCAAGCCATGGACAAGACAGAACAGCAACCACAAGCACCACACCAAAACCCATTGGCCAGACCAGGAGCCCTGGCTGAGAGTCCTAGCTCTGAGTTCCTTAGCCTGAAGTCTGGGGTTAGACTTCAGGAGATTCGTGAACTCAGGGGGAAAGACACATCTGTAACAATCAGTCTTCGAAATCCTATGTATTTTAGTTCACATATTCAGAAGCTATATATTATAGAAGTTTATATAGACTTCACCAACCACCCAAGGAGGTCACATTAACGAGTGAAGAACTCCTCCTCTAGCAACTGCCTACAGGGTTGGGATCAAAGGGAGAAGACCAAGAAGACAAGCTGCAGGGTTCCATGACGGGACTGTGGGTGAAAGAGATGGCTTTTAGGGAGGCTTGCAGGATCCAGACTCCAACACAACATAGACCTCAATAGCCCGTGTCATTGATCATCTGAGCTTGACCACCCTGGCAATGTTGTAAAAATATGACCACAAGTAGCTGTCAGGAAAGCTCTAAGAAGCCCAAACAGTAGGTGAGGAAGTATTACCTATAATGGAGCCAGGGGCCTGATCCACAGACTCCACAATGCCCTTCTGATTTATCTTTTTGAAGAGTTCTACTAAACTATGTCTTGTTTCCAAGCAAACTTAATGTTATGTGGACTATTTATTCCTGACTGTGTCAGGGCCTCCTTCCAAGTTCCTATTGGTCTGATCAGCCACAGTTGAACACACTGTACCTTGCCCCAACAGAGTGATGTCATTTTGGTCCAACCAACCAACCACTAAACCATGTCATTTCAGCTCTGATAAAATTGTACAGTTCCCAGAATGAGGAAGCACGGGGCTCTGAATCCATGAACACACAGGGGATGGGAATCCTTCAGTATGCAGAGCTCTCAGCGTGGAAACTCCCTCCAAAGAGAGAAGTGAGAGCCTTTCTCTGACATAATCAGTAAGCTGGGGAGTCACTTGAGTCCAGAGAGTGTAAGCAACTTGCCCAAAGTAGAGCCATTCATTAAGTATCAGAAGCCAGGTTTGAACCCAGGCTGTCCTGATGCCCAAACCAGAGCTCTACCCCCTGCCCCACACTGTCTCTGGGGACTCTTGGGCTGACAGCATGATAAATGCTCCTAATCTGGCAGCTGTGTATTAATAGTAAGAGATTTTCTTTGACAAAATGACCTACAAATGACCAGGCTTCACAAAATTAATAAACATGCATCTAACACTTCATAGATGAAAAAACCATTGTAGGCACAAAGCAAAAAAGTGTGCTTCTGGAAACTGGGGAGAAAGCCTCCAACACATGGCACATTTAAATTACCAGGATGAGGGAAATGTTAAAAATCTATTGGGTGACATTTTCTGGTGATGAAGTCTCTTGTTATTTCACTAGGGTAAGAAAGCCACAAATGGGGAGGGCTGTTACTTCAGCAACTGCCCACTCTATAAACTCCCAATATCATTCTGATCTCAACTCACTTAATCTGCCACATCTGAGGATATAACATAGCTCCCGGAAGCCACAAGTAATCCTACTGTGAATCTTCCTTAACCCTGTAAAAATTTTACCCTAAATCAAAAAGGGATTTCAAAAGGATTAAAAGGCAGAAGAGTAGGAGTGGGTGTGGGTTCCTATATACACGGGATGTCTCTGGGCTCCCCTCCCAAGATGCTTGCAATGGAGAAGATTCACCGGAAACCCCGAGAGAAGAGAAAACCCATCTAGCCCCTTCCCTCCCCCGGCCTCCCTCCAAAGGGCAGGCGTGATCCCTGAAAGCTGAGCCTGGAAACAGACCTATTCTTTCAGGCAGAAAAAAATAGTCTCCTATGTCCCAGAAGGGAAAGGCTCCAGAGGCTTCGTGCTCAAACACTGACCCCACCTCCCGACTGCTGCTACTCCTCCTGGGTGATGACAAATTCAACATCAGATCATTGTTGACTTCTCCCTCCCTGACACCAGCAGCAAGAAAAGAATAAACCTGCTGTCTCTTTCCTCTAATCTTCCTCGGTCATATTTGTGTGTGTGTGTGTGTGTGTGCAAGCGAGCTCCAGATGGCGTGAAGCCGCAGGTGGGAGGAAGCTAATAAATCCAGAGAAGAGTGTAATATTAGGATAGGAAATGGCTGACCTTCAAACACACGTCAGCTGCCAGCTAATTGATGGGGAGCCTGAGGAGGGTGAGTCGCCATGGAAAGAGGCACCTGTGCATGTCAGAGTAGGAGGGTGGCTCCCCAACCTTTGCTTCTGGCCACAGTAGGGGCCCAGCAGTTAATGAAGTGCTGGGCAATGCTCTAGGAAACAGCCTGGAAATGTTCTGAAGCCACTGGGCTTCCAAATGCAAAGGCAGGAAAAACTCCTCTTTCTCTGATGCTTCCTAGAATGTCCATTCACATGATCAGCAGAACATAAGTGAGGGGCCTCCCACTGACCCCCACAGCACAAGACTGGGGGGATGGAGTGAGCCTGTGTGGACATCTTCACAACAAAGAATCCAGAAGACAGAAAGGAGGTGGCTAAAAGCAAGGATGGCCCTTCAGAGAAGCAAATGGAGGCATTCGTAAGATCATACATGGTAGCTGGAAGCAACCAACCAAGCCTCTCGCCCAATGCCCAGTGTTAAAGATCAGGAATCTAAAACTCCAAGGAGTTAAGGACCTGTCCAAGGTCACACAGGGAGAACCAATCAGAGGGGGATTGGAACCCAAATCTCCAAATTCAGAACTCTGTCCACCATGCCAAAAGCAACAAGAAAAATCATTTCATAGGACATTTGTTCATTTCCTATGGCAGGGCTTATGATAAATTTGTGCCTAAGAACCACCACAAAAATATTTACAGCTTATTCATGTATGAGGTAGAAAACTGTCTAATACTTAGAAGCACTCAAAGGAGCCTGGAATGTCTTGGCTTCCTTCCTCAGAGATGCTCTATTTTCTTCAAAGGAAAGAATCAGTGGCAGTGACCATGGGAACTATTAAATACCATCACAAAGAAAGGGACATATTTTAACAGACAGGGAGTTACTTACTGTCAAAATAGAAGCCATTCCTGGATCAGCAGTGTGTGTACACTTACATACACATATACATATGTGTATACAAATATAGGCATACACCCACACATCCATCCACATATGTGTATACAAATACATGCACATACCCATACATATGGGGGGGTATGTTTGTACAGGCAAGTGTACATAGGCATATAGACATGCATGTGTGTGTCTATATGTGTATGTATACACATACAATTGTTAGAATAAAGGCAGAAGTTAATAAAACCTAGAAGGAATTTGTTTTAAAAGTATAGAGGGTATATCCTGACCTATTTAACCAAGTCATTGATGCTGATAAATGGGACAGAGATGGAGGAAAGGACGTTGACACTGATGACCACAATTTCATACAGAAATTTAACTGCTCATCAATGACACTAAGGAGTTTATCCAAACAGTCTGAAGCTGCTTTACTCAACAAACTGTCTTCACTGCCAAATGACAGCAAAGGGCAATAACTGTTTATAGAATATAAACTCGTTGCAAATGCTTCTGGAGAATGATGGTGGAATGTTAGGCATAGCATCACCTCCTAAAGCCAAGAGAAGCTGCAGAGTGTCAATACAGTTTAACGAAAGTTTGGAGAAAGACCTAACAGAGCAAAGTTATCACAAAGACTCTTAAGAGTGAGACTGGAAGGACAAAGACTGATGAAGGATGGCCAGTGCATCTCAAGACTGTTAAAAACAACCTCTTTACCATCAAGAGTGAAGCCATCCCACACAGAGTCATACCCTATAGGTCCAAATGGGCTTATACGGGAGGCAGAAGTAACATTGAATGGAACAAAGATGGGAAAAGCAGATGGACTGAGTGATCTGTACATAGGGATGGCCCATCTATGCTGGAGGTGACACCACCATGAAGTTAGAGGGGAGGATCACTGAGTATCAGGAAGAGGAAGAAGATACGAAGAGGGAGGGGGCAGTCTCCAACCTTATTATAACCAAAAATGCATGACCAAAAGATCAGCAATTACCAACCCTCCCTCCCCCTCCTCCTCCTTCCCCTCCTCCCCCTCCTCTTCCTCTTCCTTCCCCTCCTTCTCCCCCTCCCCCTCATTTTCCTCCCTCTCTTCCTTTCCCTCCTCCTCCCCCTTCTCCCCCTAAAAGGCTAACCCTCTAACAAGGTCTCCTCTACACAATTCTGCGAAGTCTCTAACAATGGGCAGCCTCTGCTCAGTGTCAGCTGAGGCTTGGCACAGGAGCCATATGCTCTCCAAAGGTGGGCACTTGTGCCATGGAGGAGATCCAGCTTGGAGCTCAAGCACAAGAGGCTTTCCCTACAGGTGGTGAGATCCTCCAGGTGCTCTTAGAGGATGACTTGGCCCAGATGGCACCATGCCTCCAAAGATCATAGAACCTCCTCAGGGAGGCCCATGGCTGCTCCAAAGAGAGTTTAGCCTAACTAGCTCAGGAGAATCTCATGGATGAACACTGCCTATTGTCCACTCTTGGACTCAGACTCGGACTTGGGCATCACAGTTTGGGGGTAGAAACTGCAATGAATAAAAGGGTGGGAAAAGCAGCCCAGATTCCAGTGGGTGAACAGAGGGCCCAGAAACTGAGGCAGGCAGAGTTCAGTGACTTGCCCAGGGTCACACTGCTAACAAGCATCTGAGGTTGAATCTGACCTCAGGTCCACTGCACCACCTAGCTGCCCCTCCCCAAAGATACTGAATCACTCCTCTGACAATGAGCAATTCTGTGTTCCTGTACCAGTAGTTACTTCCTCAGGTCTGTTTGCTTTGTCATAGGTAAACTAGAGGCAAGGGCTGATCTTTGGCCTTTCTTTGTATCCCCAGAACTCGGCATAGTGTTGGGCACAGTAAGCACCTATTGTTTCCCAAGACCCTGGCTCAGGTCCACAGAGAACACCAGTTGGGCTTAGAGATTGGGCAATCATATTTCCTTTGGAACAGTGTTGTGCAATCATGGCATGCAGACAGGCCAGTGGCTAAAACGTACATTCCGGCTCTCTGCATCTGACTGGTGCCCTCACCAGTGCCCCTCAGGAACAGTCCGGACAAGTCAGGGAGGTCTGGAGAAGCAGGCCACCTCTATATCCAGCTCGCCCAAGGCTTGTGTTATCTTCTTACCTCCCATTGATGCAGGGGGGATGCTGCCTCCTGACAAGCCGCCCAGACTTGGACTTTAGAGCTGGGCTCAGATTGAGCCAAGATGGGGTTTGCTTCACACCCAACTTGACTTTGCTGTCAGAGAGGCAGGAGAAGCTCCTGACCTGCTATAAGCAACAAGTCCCTTCCTGCCTTCAGAAACGTGTGAGCTAACTGGCCAGGGACATGGGGAGTAATAGAAAGACAAAGGATGCTCTGCAGCCACCACCAGGGCCAGCTTGCTGAGCTTCTGCAAGGACAGCATCAGGCACTGGGCAGCAGGGTGGTAGGAGAAGCCCTCCAGCTCTGTCACCTCCAAGCTGCTTCTGCTGGGTGGCAGCCCCGCCAACACCTCTAACAAAGCAGGAGGGAGCCAGGATGGCACCCAAGGTTGGTATTAGTACCAACAGGTCTGGGCTCTCCAAGGCTTACAGTCACTTATCTCACCCTGAGCTCAATAGTGAGAGGCCTGCCAAGTTCATTTTACAGATAGGAAACTGAGCTTCTGAGCAGGTAACCCATAACCATCCAGCTGGTGAGAGTCAGAGGCTGGATTCAGCCATCTCTCACAGGGCTGGATCCTGGGATCGTTCCTTACCTGTTGTCTTCCCCCTGAAAATATGAGCTAGCTCCTTGATCACAAAAAGGGGAAAGGTCCCATGTGTACACATATATTGATAGCAGCTCTTTTTGTGGTGGCAAAGAACTGGAGATAGAAAGGATGCCCATCCATCGGGGAATGGCTGTGGCACATGAATGTAATGGAAGACTGTTGCACCATAAGAAATGATGAGCAGGCAGCATCAGAAAAACCTGGAAAGACTTTCTATGAACTGATGCTGAGTGAAGTGAGCAGAACCAGGAGAACACTGTACACAGTAACAGCCACAATGTGTGATGACTAACTTTGATAGACTTAGCTCTTCTCAGCAACACAACAATCCAAGACAATTCCAAAAGACTCGTGATGGAAAATGCCTTCCACATCCAGAGACAGATCTATGGAGTATGAATACAGATCAGAGCAGACTATTTTCATTTGGTTTTTTTGTTTGTTTTTCTTTGCCTTTTCTTTTTTCTTTTCACTTTTGTTGATTCCTCTTTCACAACACATGGGAATAGGTTTAACATGATTTGCATGTATAGCCTATATCAGACGGCTTGTGTTCTTGGGGAGAGGGAGGAAAAAATTTGGAACTCAAAGTCTTACAGAAATGAATGTTGAAAACTACCTTTACATGTAATTGAGGAAAAATAAAATACTATTAAGTGGGGAAAAAAAAGAATGTGAGAGCAAAGACTCTCTTCCTTTTCTATCTTGCATTCTCAGCACTTAGCACAGGTAAGCAATTAATAAATGCTTTATTCATTCATCTTCCCATAATTCCCTGCTGCCTCCTCTGCCAATACCACCCCCACAACAACAACCTATTTATGGCTTGTTTTGTCTATATTTGCATATTGTCCCCTTCATTTGACTGTAAGCTCCTTGAGGGCAGAGATTGTCTTTTGTCTTGTTTGGATCCCCAGTGCCAATACAATGCTCAGCATACAGTAGGCACTTAATAAATGCTTAATGAGCAAACAAACAACAACAACAATAATAGTTATGTTATGGCTGCCACTTACAGTGCCTGACAGTTTGCTGTTTCACATCATTGTGTACCGTTTTATGCTCAGGACCTGAAGGATTATCTCTCTTTTATAGATGAGGAAGCTGATTCCTACAGAAGTTACATGATTAGTCCAGGCTCACATACCTCCCAAGGTAAGAGGAAGCCTATGGACACAAGTCTAAGGACAGCCCAGTCCGGCCTTCTATTGATTAGGAGAGGCCCTTACCCCACCCCAGGGCTGCCAGGATGAAAAACAGCAGCAGGCTGTCTATACCCTCTCAAAGGAGAACAAATCTCCTTTCCTTGGTCACACAGCTACCTTCAGTGCCCAGGATAACTATAGAAATGGCACCTCCAACCACTCCATCATCAGAAAGCTTCAACTCCATTTTGGAAACTTGTAGGAAAATCCAAGGGTGGCTCGGGTCTTCTGACCCCCCAGAACATGACCTTAACAAGTCAACATTGGTGTGGCTTAGGAGGCCTGTGGCAGGGAGCTCCAGACTAAGCCAGAGTCACAGTCATGCTTCCAGCTCCGCCTTGGTGCCCTTTCTGATTTTCACCTGCTAGAAAGAATGCTTTGTTGCTCCCAATACAGGTCAAACTTTCCCCAAATTCGAGTTCCCTTCAGGTTGGAAGCCTCAAAGGAGAATGAGCTCTTTATCCTCAAGCGTAAGGAGCTCCAGTTTTGTGTTCTTGATTGGTGGTGAAGAGAAAGGCTCCCCTGAGAATAAGATTCTATTGTGGGGTGTGCTAAGCCATTCAAAGAGAAGGAGACATTTCCTAATACAGGAAGGCTATCTGGGGATCTTTTCCTCTTAGGTACCCTAGTTTTTTGGGGGGAGGTTAAATTAAATTATGTTTAATATTTCATTTGTTTCATGATATCATACCAGTATGATTGGTGGAATCCTGAAAGGGTTGGCACTGGGAGACACCTTCAAGGCCATTTTGGCCAACCCTGCACTTTATCCCCCTTCTGAGTGATATGACATCCCCAAGTGTCACAGCCAGCTAGAAATCAGTCTCTGTAAGGTACTTAAACTGTAATTAAGCAACAACATTGGGACCAGCAGTGGATCTGTAGTCAAAAAACTCCATGTGACCTGGGGCAAAGCACATCATTTGGGGGGGAGGGTTCCTCATCTATAAAATGAGGGAGTTGGCCCAGATGACTACCTAACTCTTCATTCAATATTTAGAGGTTCCCAAGTCTCCCAGACCCTGAAGGGAACCTGAAGAGTAAAATGTGGTCCCTCAGGGTCCTCTTCTCAGCTCCCCTGCTTGTGCTGAGGGGACTGCTAGGTTTGGAGCCCACCTGGAAGCAAGCCATCATGGAGCCTTCCCTCCCCCTGCTCCTCCCATGTCAGGCCACTTGCTGCCCTAGGACCTTCCTCCCATGTTCCCCTTTCTCCATTCCCACATCCTCTGCCTTCTGCAACAGCCTCCCAAGTGGTCTCACTGCTTCTAATCTCTTCCCCTTTCCAATCTGTCCTGGACACAATTGCCAAATTCATATTTCTGACAAAACAGGCCAACCATGTCTCTCATTTAAAATCTTAAGACTCCCTATTGCCTCTAGGACAAAATTACAAAATCCACAGCCTGACATTCCCTCCCTTCCCCTTCTTATCTTATTCCATGTCATTCCCCTTCACATGACTTCTACTTTAGTCACACTGGCCCACTCCCAGGCCACTGCAATCTCCGGCTCTTCTTTATTTTCTCATGTGAGCTCCTACATAACCATGATGAATTCGTTTTGCATGTGTGCAGTTGATTTGTTTTAACCCAAGCACAGGATTTTAACTTTATCCCTGTTAAGTTTCGCCTTGTAAGATCTGGCACATCAACACCGTCTGATGAGATCTTTCCAGTTCCCAGCTCTACAATCTGCCATGACAATTCCATGCCCTTTCCAGTTTCATCAAACTCACAAATTTGATAAAGATGCCAACTATCTGAGCACAGCAGGGCCGACAACTCCTTCTAATGGGATGAAGCCATCCTCTGGGTCTCCCTGGCAGCTCCCCACCCTTGCTCCATCCTCTTCACATATCTTTCTTTCATTTGAATTGGTCAGTGAGTTCCTAGGGCAGCCACACTGGTCTGCCCCACTCTTCTTCTTAAGAATAATTTCTATTTTTAAGATGAAAAGTTCAGTTCTCTGGAGCTGCATTCTCCCCCCAAGACCTTAGAGCATGGGAACATGCTTCCCTTCTCCGTCTTTAAAATCTGCTCTCTAGGGGTGGCTAGGTGGTGCAGTGAATAGAGCACTGGCCCTAGAGTCAGGAGGCCCCAAGTTCATATCCAGCCTGAGACACTTTAACACAAAAAAACTAGCCTCTGACCTTGGGCAAGTCACTTAACCCCAAATGCCCTCCCCACCCCCCTCTGAAAAACAAACAAAAAATAAAATAAAATCTGCTGTCTAGATGTCACTGGATAGGTCTCTTTACCATTCTTCCACACCAAGACTATCCTCCTAAAGGTTCCTGCCACTTCTGCTTTGTTCAGCAATGTCTCCTTATTCATCCAAATGAGGTTGCTTCCAAAGCCATGTGGCGCTCTAGTTATTCACTGCCTAAGCTTATCCTCCCTGTCCTCCTTCTGGCTGGGTGGTTCTAGTTTACTCCCAGCACAACATCAGGTCTGTTTCTCCATCCAGACATTCTGCTTCATGCTCCACCCTCATGACTGAGGTGTTTGGGTTGTTTTTTGGACTAGACATGCAATTTCATTGGTATGGGGAATTCCAACAGCAATAATCCTGTGACCAATGAAAATTAGCTCCTGTTCTGCAATTTATAATCTAAGGGATTTGCTGGGGAACAGAGACATTATGACTTTGCCCAAAGTCACACAGAAAGCTTCAGGTGGGGTACGGGAGGGAGGACCATATCATACTATATCCTTTTTTTACCTAATCTACTTTTTTAAAATAAGGTCTAACCTTATATGATCAAGTACCAGTCCTGGGTTGCATTTTTCTACACTCTGGTGACACCCAATGGATTCATATTGACTTGTGTCCTTGCATTAGGAACACTAGATTCCTTCCTGATCCACACTCAGATCATTTGTGAGGGGACTTCTGAGGCCACAAAAGATGAAATTGCCCCTCTTCCTGACTATCTGACAACTCATTGAGCACTGGTCCTTCAGAGGCCACAGAATACACAGGGGAAGGAAGTTTCCCCACAAATTCACGCAATCAGACATCTCACTCATTCACCACCCTGTCTGTCCCAGCACAATCTTGTGATTACCAATTCAACACGGAGATATCTGCCATCATTGGACGCCAAGACTGGGCAGAAACTTGGCATGATGCGTGACAGACAGTCATCAAAGAGCCGGCTGAGCTGTGCCTCCTGCTCCTGACAAGGATGACAGGCAGGGGCTTCTAGAAGGGGGCACTCTTCAGCACCCAGGGATGATGAGGCTGGAATTAATGGCACTTGGCAGGGCTCCAGCCCAGAACATCCAAGCAAAGGCAGAGCACAGCTGCTTAGCAAAGCAACAGCTTCAGAAGGACAGATAGCCTGGGGGTCTGGAGCACCTCTGCTCTCACTCTCATCCCCATAAAGTGCAGGAAGCAAGGAGCATATTCAATCCTAAGCCTCACTCCTTCTGTCTCTAAAACAAAGCTATAAAGCAGGAACCTCAGGCAAAGCAGGATGGGACAATGGAGACTGAACCCCAGGCAATCTTGAAGCCCCCCTCCCATTCCGTGGCCCGCCAGCTCTCATTCTCCAGGCTGTCATGAATGTTCCTTTTTTCTTCTCTGCTAAGCTGTCCTGTGTCCTCTAGAAACTGTTGTTGTTCAGTCATATCCAGCTCTCTGACCCCATTTGGGAGTTTTTTGGCAGAGAAACTGGAGTGGCTCACCATTTCCTTCTCCAGCTCATTTAACAGATGAGGAAACTGAGGCAAACAGGGTGAAGTGACTTGCCCAGGGTCACACAGCTGTTAAGTGTCTGAGGCCTGACCAGTCTTTCTGACTCCAGGCTTGGTACTCTATCCATTATGCCACCCAGCTGCCCCTTCTTAAGAGAGGAAACAGGAATGCAGTCCAGGTGCTACAATTCCATTGGGCAATAACCGGGACACTTACTTCTCCATACAGGTGGGCACCTGGTGGGGAGCAGAGAAAGAGCAATAGGACAGAAGGCAGGGTGAGGCATCAATACTGATGAAAACCTCCATAAAGTCCAGGAGGCAAAGAAGCACATGTGAGCCCTGGGGTGGACAGGCCATTGAGTCTGGAATTACTGGTCACTGGGGTCACCCTCAGGCTCTTCTTCAGCTTCTCGCTGCCTGTGTGACTGTGAGGAAGGAGCTTCACCTTTCTAGGCCTCGGTTTACTTAGCTGTAAAAGGGGAGGGTCAGACGGACTAACCTCAAAGGGCCCCTTTGGCTCTGAACCTTTGGTCAGTCCTGCGTGGACTGCCAGGGAATAGCCAGATATGAAGGATGAAACTGATGATGAAGCCTTAGACTGGAAACTCCCTGAGGGCAGGGGGTATTTCTATCTAGCCCTGGCATCCCCAATGCCAAGCATTGAGTCAGCACACTGTGGGGACAATGGGCCAGGGATGATGTTTGGAGGGATGGTCTCTGGGAGGGAGAGGAGGGAGAGAAGTAAATGATGGAAAAACCAAAGACAGCAACAAAACCATACATAAAACTTGAAAAACAAGTCTCACTGACTCCACTGAACCGAATAAGGAGCCTGAGGGCCTTAAGCAGCCTGCCCCAGGTCATGCAGAGGGAGGTCTAGGGCCTGCAGGGCCCACCCCACACTAGCCGCCAGCCAGCCACCATACCCCTCAGACTGAGGCCCAATCTGCAGCCCACTCTACAAATACAGGAGTCTACCTTGGGTGAGGTCATTTCCATCCCCACCAAGTCAAACAAACACAGCAGGCATTTCTGAAACCACCACACAGGAACCAAAACAGAGCTATCTTTGGCTTGAACAAAACTGTCATGACCTACAGAGAACTGTATGAAACTAAGGAGGGGTTTTCCTGGGCCTTAGCCCAGAGGCAGACAGACTCTTTGAAGCTAACCCTGATTTTCTCCCGCACATGGATATTACAGAATGCTGAAAATTTTCCACTGAGCTCGAAAACCACCTGTCTGACAGGGGCCCCATTCTGGCTGGAAATGCTGGAGCAGAGTTCCTCCTCCCAGCAGATGTTGATGGGGCCTGGTCTCCCCACCTGGGTTGCATCTGTTGGCTCCCGTTCCAATTGTTTGTACTGCTCTTGGGGCAGTAGAAATGAGAAAAAAAAAATAACATCGGCCCCCCCAACACAAAAGAAGAGTCAGACAGTGGCTTTCCCTTACTCAGGTAGAAGATATCGTAGACTTGGGGAGAGAGAGAACAAGCTGCTCTGTGATCGGCAAAGGGCCAGTGACCATCCTGGATGGGTTGTTCGGGGCTGCTTCTTGGACCCTGCAATCTTCCTACATGGGGATGGAAGGCAGGTCCTAGTATCCCATCATCCCCCTGCCTCAAGGTTACACAGCCTGGAACCCCCTTTCCCTCTGGTCTGTATGGATGAAAACAGAGATTCTCCTAAGCAAAAGGGTCCATGCCATTCTGATCACTGAAACAACAAAAGGGCATGTATCTAGTGTGAGCCAGGCAGGGGGCACTGAGCTCAGTGGGGGAGGAGATAGTCCCTCCCCTCAAGGAGGTCAACACAAGCACATAGAAACAGGCTTCTACTCTGTACATGGTGCCAGATTGGGACCGATCCAGCCCCACCCAGGCCCTACCACATCATGCCTAGGAATCCTTGGGCAAATTAACACTTCCAGGGTGGACTAAACCCACAGACTCTGCCCCATGGAGGAGCTCAGGACTACTTATCAGCAATTCCCAAACTGGGAAGCCCAGCTCACTCTGAGTCTTTGCCACTGGTGATCACAAGAGCCGACAAATATTCTCTTTCCCCCTTTAGCCTTTGCCAAAGGCAACTTAGCCGTTAGAATGGATTGGACTGAAATGGGCAGGATGTCAGCAGATGAGAATTCAGCTGCTGGATGCCCCGGAGTGGGGGGAACCCAAAGGAGCTGTGTCCTCCATCCAGGGGTGCTCCTCCTGACTGCCTTTGGGCAAGGAAAGCAAGCCTGCCCCGGACATCTCCTCCTCCTGAGCTCAATTCCCTGCTGCCAAACTTAGTGACTATACCAGGCCATTGGGGTGGACACAGATGAGAAAGTTTACAGACTGGCTTTCTCCCTGAAGAAAACTGGACAAGAAATAAAAAGCCAGATCATCTGACTTTTTTTTTTAACTCTCAAATGTTGATCTCCTGGCGGGCTCTCATCTTTAGAAAGCAGGACTTTTACATAGGGGTCTCTGGCCCTTTCAACTGTGACCAATTTGGAAAAGGCTTTGACTTCCACTCAATAAGCAAATGGGGCCATGATGGGCTCAGCCAATGCTAACAATGAGGTGTCCTCGGATGGCCCAGCCTGCCTGTTAAGGCCCATCTCTCCCACCGATCCCAGGCCTGTGCTGAGGAGACAGATTTGTGCATCCCTGAGTCAGCAAGTGGGCAAGTAATAGGTGCACACATACACACACATACACATACACACACACACACACACACACACACACACACACACACACACACACACACAGGAACTGGGGAGGAAAGGGGAGAAGAAGGGGAGAGGAATGCACAAAGCTGGCCAAAGACCTTCCTTATCATCCAGGGACACAGAGGCCTCTGAAGCACAGAACATTCAGATTTAAAATGAGATTCAAAAGACGCCAGAAATAGTTGTCAGAGATGGAAGGAGAAAAAAGAACACCAATGTGCCCTTTGTGCTTCACGAGGACTCAATGAGTCCAGGAAGGAACTTGAGGGAGGCTGAAAGCCAGGGGCCGCTCCCCAGCACAGCAGCCACAGCCTTGAGGAGACACCGCGCACAGGGGGCCCAGCAGACAAGCCAGAGGGAGGTGCCACTGATCTCCCCAGAATCTGCCAAGAAGCAACACATGAAAAACAAATGCAGAGGCAGGCTCAGCCCACCCCTTCCTCCCCTGCAACTTTCCCTCCCTCCATGCCTTCCTTGGGCTTCCCAATCACAGAGCCAGCCTTGGAGGTGATAAACGTGATGGACATTCTGGCAGGATATTAAGGGGGGAGGGGGGGCGGCCAGTGCTGCTAAAGGAGCTGGAATAGCCCAGACCCAAATGCTCCCTCCCATCCTCCCTCCTTCACTCTTTCTTTCTTCTCTTCCTTCCCTCCTTCCTTCCCTCTTTCCCTCTTTCCCTTCCTCCCTCCTTCCTTCCTCCCTTCCCTCCCCTTCCTTTTCTCCCTCTTTCCTCCCTCCCTCCCTTCCTTCCCTATGTCCTTTCTTCCTCCCTCCCTCTCTTCGCTCTTTCCTTCCTCCATCCCTTTCTTCCCTCTTTCCTTCCTTCTTTGTTTCCTTTCTTCCCTCTCTCCCTCCCTTATTACTATCCTAGTAGTTTGGGAAGAAAGGGGTGGGAGAGCCCTGGGGACAGAAAAGAGCTCTCCTTCTCCCTGCCTCCTTAGACTTTCAAATCCAGCAGAGTATTGGGGTCACAGGCTCCTAGAGCTCGGCTTACTTGCTGAGTACCAACACACTGAAGCCTCTGTGCTTTGCCTAAGGCTACATTCCTGAAATGCCATGCAGCTGAGGCCATCTGCCACTGGGTGGATGACTGGAATGCTCTCCTG
The DNA here is from genome assembly GCA_011680675.1 of Gymnobelideus leadbeateri. Taxonomy (NCBI): domain Eukaryota; kingdom Metazoa; phylum Chordata; class Mammalia; order Diprotodontia; family Petauridae; genus Gymnobelideus; species Gymnobelideus leadbeateri. The sequence continues at coordinate 764,350 of WOXC01009787.1, forward strand.
TCTGGAGGAGAGAGGTGTATATTCATCCTGTGGCTAGCAGATTCAGAGACCAAGGATCCCACACTCAGGACCAAAAAGGAAAGGGCCCCACAGCCAGACCTGAGGGTGGACCTGGGGTCACAAGATCAGCAGAGCTCACCAGTGGCCCTTAGTGGTAGAGCCAGGCCCTCAGACTCCATGTCCAGCCCTCTCAGACAGGCTGTGCAGGTCCTCCATTGGTAAGAGATGAAAATGCAGGCCCCCGTTCTCAGTATGAACCTGCTAGGCCAGGAGATGCCCATCTACCAGCCCAGCCGAGGTCAGCCCAGCCGTGGGAATGCCTTGGGCTCAGTGAACATGACTGGTCCTGACTTACTCATCACACACTTTAGAGCTCCCTCTTTCGATACTCTGCCTGCTGCCCTTCAATGATCTCACTTAGCACAATTTCATGGTCAGGACATCACACTGCCCTGAATCACAGACACTCAGGGAGCCAGCAAGGCTCTGAGGAACCATTTCATCATGGGAGCTGTTTGGAACTGAAGACCCCGGACAGCCATGGCCCCTTGGCAGGTGGGCATGCAGCCTCTGCCTCCCTCTCTGACCAGCTCACGATCAGCAACTTCCACTGTTTGTTCCCAACATGAAACCTCAGGCGGGGCCTCTATGTACCCCCATATCTCACTGCCACTCTGCCTTCTGGGGTGGAGCAGATGAAGGGGAACAGCCTTCTGGGGTCCTGCCTTCTCTGGGGCTTCTCCTGTTGCTGGAGCTTCTCCAGTGGATAAGGGAAGGAACCAAGACTCAGACAGAGGGCCTGTTTTCATTAGCTGGAGATGAGTAAACATCATGGGAAGGAATCGAAGGCTTCCTGGAGTCAATCTTGGAGCATCAGTTGGACAGAATGCTGGCCTGGGGATCAGAAGCCCTGAGTTTGTATCTTCCCACCCCCAGTGACTCTGAGCAAGCTACTTAAGCTGTCACCTCCAGCTTCCCCTTCTGCAGGCAGGGATAACAGTGACACTTGCCTCCCAAGGTTTGGGGGTAAAAATGACATGATAAAGCTTTCGAAAACCTTTAAGTGCTAAGTGCTAGCCCTTGACCCACACAGCCACACTGCTTCTTTCTTCCATTTATGCCCTCCTTCAGACCCCCATCCCCTCTGGCCTGCCACCCAGGCACCTCTCACAGCAGAGCCAACGAGTCTTGGATTTCAGCCATGGCTTCCACAGCGTCTGCTCTTGGCTGTTCCATGAGGCCTTTTTATCATGTGTCTGAGGGCTTGACTTGACTCCTTGAATTCTGGACCTGCCGGGCTTCTCCCTCCTTCCTCTGAAGAGTACAGAGGAACAAAGATGGCTTTCCCACAGAATTTACATGTATAAGTACAACTCTTGTCATTGCTACATGAGTAAGTGTAAGTAAGACTCGTTGGGTAGGTTCTTTGTGTCACGGGAGGTAGCCTTGCCCACCTAGACTCCAGAGAATGGCTACAAACATACACAGGCACAAAGGGACACACACACACACACACACACACACACACACACACACACACACACACTGTCTCAAGGCCTTTATATCCCTCCTATTGTCTGACCTGGGATTGCTCAGTATCCTTCCTCTGAAAGTACATCTCAGTACTGAATCCTGTTACCCAAAGAACATCCTTGCAAGACAGGTGGGGCACAAGTTAGTAACTTGGAAAGGTGGGAAAATAGCAATCAGATGAAGAGGAGGGCCCTACAGGCACTCCAACAGGGGCTGAGCATGGCTAGCCTTGGTCAGATTATGCCCCACATAAAAAGGGAGGTGGAGAAATTGGGGGGGGGGGCAGGTAAAAGGGGCAAAAACATAATTAAAAAGTTAAAAAGTCCTAGCAGGAAAAAAAATCACAAAGGTGGAGAGAGGTCAGCCTGGGACAAAGAATGACTTAATGGCATCCTCCAGAGTCAGAGACTAACTTTACTCCTAGGAATTTTTAAACTTTGTTCATGTTTTCACTAATTCTCATTTGTGTTCAGAGTGGGCAGCAAAGAGGATTTAAAAGCCCACCTGCAGCTGACTGACCGGCTCCACTCTGCTAAGTTAGAGAAACATCTCTGTGAGCTGGAAGAGAGCGCCCCCACCCCCATTTTACAGGGAAGCCCAGAGAGGTCAGTGCAGCTGAATGGAAACCCCTCATTTTACAGATGAGGGAACCGAAGCCCAATGACGGTCATGGAACCTCTGCAGCAGAGAGCAGCCCCCTTAGCTTCCAGGTGAGGAAACAGGCCCAGGAAGCCCAGAAGTGACACTAATGGCACCTCTGACCCTAGGCTGGTGCCTTTTCCTTTACCTCCCATTTTTTCCCAAATACCTGACCCCCATCCCATGCCCTTCCCTACCCCCATGCCATACCTTTCCCTTGAAGGCTATCAAGACTAACTCTTGTTTTATAGCTAAAGAAACTGTGGCCCAAAGATACTAAGTAATTTGCCCAGAATTACAAGACTACTAAGTATTTGAGGCAGGATTTGAACCCAAGCCATCCAGATTCCCAAGTCCAGAACTCTGGTCACTATGCTACACTGCCATCATCTGTAACATAGATTTTTAAAAAATAGTTCAGCAAAATCAAGAAATAATTCCACAACATTTAATAGCGTATGTAACATTTCACACATAAACACACACACACATACACACACACATACACATACACACACACTCACACACTCACACTCACACACATTCCCACACTCACACATACACACACACATACATACACACACACTCACACACACTTATACTCACACACACATACTCACACACTCAAACACATACACACACTCACACACATACACACACTCACACACACACACACACACACACACACACTCTCACCACTTCTCCAACAAAAAGAGAGTTTTCACACCTCTTCTCCAGGGCCAAGCTCAGACCACCCCAATTGCACATTGTTCACTTCATTTGATTGTTCTTTCAGGCCACACTGCAGGAGTCATTTCGTATAAGGTGAAGAAAGGATTCAGCTCACAGGTGATTCCAAATGAAGTCGATGGCTAGCATTCTGCCAAGGTTCATGACACGAGGCAGTGATTCAAGGGCAGAGGTGTGCCCCAAAGAATCAGAGAAGGGCAGTGCTATGGGAGCCTTGAAGACCCAGCCCCATTGTTTCTGCGGGGGAGGCTTTTTTTGGTCAAATAGGCTCTTGTTATTCTAGTCACACTCAGGAATCAATAAATATTTATTAGACACCTCCTTAGGCAGCTACATACTCATCGAAAAAGGCAGGGCGGATTCAAGATGGTGGAGTAGTAACAGCATTTCCGCACAGCTCCCTCTCCTACCACTTCCAAATTAATGTAAAGAACCTCTGGAGCTCCAGAACCCATAGAAAAACACAGAGAAGTTAACCTCCCACTGAGGACAGACTGGCAGCCTGGCAGGGAAAGGCCAGCGCAGCACTCTGGGAGCCAAGCCCAGGCCTATGTGAGTCGGAGGTTTTAGACCCAGGGCGGCCAGACCAGCAGGCAGCTGGAGGGACCCCAGAACACCAGCAGCTGTGGCATTTCCAGAATTAGCAACACATAGATGCCTAGGACAAAGTGAGAGGTCAGTGTCCTATGGACTTTGGGATTGGTTGGGAGAGTGCATCAGCCTCTTTCCCCTAGGGGTGAGAAGCCACTGATTAGGCGAGATGCAGTCTCCAAGTTGAAGGTTCAGTTCCTGGCCTGCAGATTGTTGGGGGATCCGGTGATCAGTCTTGGGGGGTAATTGCTCTTGCTTTAACCTGCTTGGATCTGGATTGCTGTCTAGGGTGGAGGGCTTGGGGTGTGTGACTAGCTTGCCAGAGCTTGTGGAGGCTTCAGAGAGGGCACCCAACTAATAACTCCAGCAGCTGAGAAAACCCCAACATTTGGGACAGAAGCACCCTTGGTTGGTGGCAGAGTCCTACTGTGGCAACAAGCCCAAAAGTCAAGTAATTGAATGGCAACATGCCTAGGCAAAGAAAACAAAATAAACAGAAAAATTAAATGTTAGACTCCTATTTAGGGGGCAAAGAGGATAAAAGCATGGAACAGGAGGTCAGAACTCCTGCACCAAAAGCCCCAACTGAAAATACAAGCTGGCTACAGGCCATAGAGGACCTTAAGAAGCAGATAAGAGAAGTGGAGGAAAAAATGGGAAGAGAAATGAGAAAGATGCAAGAAAAGTTATGAAATGAGAGTCAACAGCCTGACTGAAGAAAATAACACCTTAAAAAATTGACTAACTCAAATGGCAAAAGAGGCTCAAAAAGGCAATGAGGAGAAGAATGCCTTAAAAAGACAAATTTGCCAGATGGAAAAAGAATCTCAAAAGTTCACTGAGGAGAATCATTCCTTCAGAATTAGACTGGAGCAAATGGAAGCTAGTGAATTTATGAGAAATCAAGATGCTGTTAAGTAGATCCAAACAAATGAAAGAATAGAAGGCAATGTGAAATATCTCATGGGAAAAACTATTGACCTGGAAAATAGATCCAGGAGAGATAATTTTAAAATTATTGGACTACCTGAAAGCCATGATCAAAGAAAGAACCTAGAAATCATCCTTCAAGAAATTCTCAAGGAAAACTGTCCTGATGTTTTAGAACCAGAGGGCAAAATAGAGGTTGAAAGAATCCACAGATCACCTCCTGAATAAGATCCCAAAAAGAAAACACCTAGGAATATTATAGCCAGGTTCCGGCACTCCCAGATCAAGGAGAAAATATTACAAGCATCCAGGAAGAAACAATTTGAAAATTGTGGAAACCCAATCAGGGTAACACAGGATCTGGCAGTTTCTACACTGAGGGATCTAAGGGCTTGGAATATGATATTCCAGAGGGCAAAGGAGCTGGGATTAAAACCAAGAATCACCTACCCAGCAAAACTGAGTATGATTTTTCAAGAGAAAATATGGTCATTCAGTGGAATAGAGGACTTTCAAGCATTCTTGATGAAAAAAAACAGAGTTCAGTAGAAAATTTGACATTCAGACACAAGAAGCAAGAGATGCTTGAGAAGGTAAAAAGGGAAAAGAAATCATAATGAACATATCAAAGTTGAACTATTTACATTCCTACATGGAAAAACAATAACTGTAACTGATGAAACCTTCCTCAGTATGAAAATAATTGAAGAAGGGTATATGGGCATATGAAAACATATGAGAATGTGTGTATATATGTTTACAAGTATACATAGATAGAGGGCACAGGTCAAATTTAATAGGAAGGGATGATACTTAAAAGGTGAAATCAAGAGGTGAGAGAGGAATATAAGAGGAGATGGGGAGAGACAGAATAAGGTTAATTATCTCATATAGAAGAGGCAAGGGAAAATGGTTACAAGGGAGGGGAAGAACAGGAAGACAAAAAGGCAAAACCTTATTCTCATTGAATTTGGATCAGGGAGAGAATGACATACATACTAAATAGGGTATCTCACCCTACAGGATAGTAGTGGGGAAGGGGATAAGAGGGGGATGATGTAAAGGAGGGCAGGATGGAGGGGAGGGAAGTTGGAAGCATCCACTTTTGAAAAGGGATAGGATCAAAGTTGAGAATAGACCAAGTGGGAGGTGGGATAGGAGGGAGGGAAATATAGTCAGTCTTTTACAATATATCTACTATAGTAATGTTTTGCATAGCTACACATGTACAACATATACTGAATTGCTTATCTTCCCAGTAAGGGTGGGCAACAAGGGAGGAAGGGAATGAATTTGGAATTCAAAGTTTTAAAATCAAATGTTTAAAAATGTATAAATACTATTCTTAATACTATTTTACATATAATTGAGAAATAACATATACAGGCATTGGGACACAGAGATTCACCTTGCCCTACTGGAAAAGTTTTTTTTTTGTTGTTTTTGTTTTTGTTTTTGCCTTTTGGAGGGCAATTGGGGTTAAGTAACTTGCCCAAGGTCACACAGCTAGGTTTTTTATTTGTGTGTGCGTTAAGTGTCTGAGGCCAGATCCGAAGTCTGGTCCTTCTGACTCCAGGGCCGACTCTCTACTCACTGCGCCACCTAGCCGCCCCCCCTACTGGAAAAGTTGAAGGGGGTATGGGAGAAGATATGGGAGAGAGCAGATGGGATGAGGTGACACCCTGTGGGACTGCTATTCTGGGGTGGGGGGGTAGGGAAAAATGGGGAAGAAAAACTGTAACTCAAAATCTGATGGAAATGAATGATATAAACCAAAAGTTAATAAAGCATTTGGAAAAAAAAAAGTGGGGGACCTGGAGCCTACAAGACCTTAGTTGGAATCTTGCTTTGGACACTTACTGCGATTTAACCCATAACATCTAGGTGCCTCAGTCTCTTCATATGAAAAATGGGAATGCTAATAGCCCCTACCTGGGAGGGGGCTTGTGAAGACCAGATGAGATAGCAAACCCTAAAGGGGACAGAAAGGCTAGTGATGATGGATAAAGATGTGCTTGGCACTGCCCTAGGCAATGGGGGGGGAGAGCATCCCCTGCTCTCCCAGACCTGCTCCCATGCTGAAATGAGAGACAGTGTGTACACAAACTACAGTGTGAGTTTCTGGACACCAGGACCACTTTCACTTTTCTATTTATATCCCTAGTGCATAGGACCATGGTGCTTTGCTTAATAAATCTTCATTTATTCATTCAAGTATATACAATGTCTCTATAAAGAAAGTCCGGCTACAACAGCCTTCCTTGGAGGACATTCGTCCCTTCATGTTTTGCCAAAGGTAGTAAATGGGCCTACCATGTCATGGCTGGGTAGCTCTGACACCAATGATGGAACCATTCCGGAGCACAGGAAACGGGAATGAACTACTCAGCTCTTCCTTGAAATCATAACCAGATAAGACATAAAAAATAAAAACCACCTGTCATTGAACAAATTCACAGAGCTAGAAAATGAAAATTCCAGAAATAATAATGATTAAGAAAAAGAAGGCTCCCACAAATTAAATCTTGGTGAGCATTCACAATGGCTCCATCCATTCTGAATGACACTGGCTGAATGGCTGAGGGTAGGGTTGTTTCTCTGGCCCTGCCTGCCTGCTGCATTTGGAAGCCACAAAGCTAATAAGCTAATTTAAAATCCTGTTGCTCCTCCAACAGACCATCTCTACTAAATGTCATATGGCAGAAGCAAATGCTGGGCTTTTCAGGGACAAACCGATCACATGGGACATGTTTGTGATGCAAAAACAACGCTGTATGTCCCATAAAACCCAAACAAAAAAGAACAAGCCAAGGCTTTCCTCACTTTCAGAAAGCCAAGGAGAGGCAGAAAGTCCTTGAAGGAAGCCACTAGCCCTCAGGTTGGACAGACACCAGATAGTACAGCATCCCAGACTTCACAATCTGAGACAGGAAAGATGTTGCTACATTGTGAAGGGTCCAGGTGCCTCTTCCCATCACCAAGCCCTGGCTACTGCCCATCCCATTCATGTATCCTTGGGCAGCTTGAAGAATTCAGTCCAAGTGACAATGAGAAGGAAGGCCTGAAATAGTCACGATAGATGTTATCAGCTAAGGGAATGACGAGGCTCTTTGAAGCAGAGATTTCCTACTATCCCAGCACCAGAGGGGGCAGAAGCCCTCAATCATCTAAATACAGTCTTTCATGGTATAAATGACCCTTGACCTTCAAAGACCCTTGAACTTGTTTAGACAGAGTGTCCAAAGTCTCACAGCAGCTAAGATGGGATTTGAACTCAGACTGCAGTTTTCAGACATTTTTCAACTGTGTCTGACTCTTCTCGACCCCACTTGGAGTTTTCTTGGCAAAGTTGCTAGAATGGTTTGCTATTTCCTTCTCCCAGAAACTGAGACAAACAGGGTTAAGCAGCTTGCCCAGGGTCATGCTGCTAGTGAGTGTCTGAGGTGACATCTGAAATCAGGAAAACGAGTCTTCAGACCCAGTGCTCTATCCACCAGGTGCCATGTACCTGCCCATTTGAATGCAGGCTCTGACTCCAAAGCTCCTTCCAGGTCCTATCATCATTCCTGCCTCAAAGTCCTAAGGACCACCAGGCCTATGCTCTCTCCTCTTTTATCCAACCCTAAAGCCCATCTTCCCTGACAGTGAAACTTCCTATTTCTACTGTCTCTATTAGAATATGAACTTCTTGAAACCACAGAAAAGATCCCAGAAGATTTCTGATTATGTGAAGTTAAAAAAGTTTTTGCACAAATGAAAACAATGCAGTTAAAATTAGGAGTGGAAAAGGTTAATTTTGAAAGAGCTGTGCAGCAAGTTTTTCTGATGAAGGTCTTGTATTCAAAACATACAGGAAACTGACTCAAATATATGAGTAAAACAGTCAAAATATATGACCAAGCAGTTCTCAGGGAATTAACAACTATATTTAAAAAAAAAATGTTTCAAATCACTAAGAAGAAAAACACCAATTAAAACAACTCTAAGGTTCTGGCTCCTCCCCCTCAGACTAGAAAAGATGACAAAGCAGAGGACAATTGTTGGGGCAGTGGGAGGCCAGGCCCACTCATCCCCTGCTGGGGGATGGGCATTGGCCCCACCACTCTAGAGAGCAATTCCAAACTATACTCTTTGACCCAGTAATACCCCCACTAGGCACATGCCCCAAAGAGATTTAAAAATGATACAAAGAGGGGCAGCTAGGTGGCACAGTGAGTAAGAGTGCCAGCCCTGGAGTCAGCAGGACCCGGGATTGGTTCTGGCCTCAGAAAATGATCACCCACACATAAATAACTAGCTGTGTAACCTTGAGCAAGTTACTTAACCCCAATTGTTTTTTTAAAAAAATGATACAAAGAGCCCACATGTACAAAAATATTGAGAGCAGTTCTTTTTTATTATCGCAAAGAACAGGAAAGTTGGGGTCCAGAGGACAGCTGGAAGTATGGCATATAGGCGGGATGCAGTGTTCTTGGACCATAAGAAATGAGGAAAGGGAGGAATTTAGAGAGTCCTGAGAATCTTCATATTAACTAACGTGGCCCAAAATGACCAGAACAGTTTCTACAGCAGCCACAACACTGTTGAAACTTGAGAACTCTAATCAACAGAAAGACCAAGCAGGACCAGGCAGTAGATGCTGAAACCTGCCAGCCCAACATTTTCAGACAAGGACAATGCATGTGTCTGTTTTACTTCATTCTGCTGATTTGGTACAAGGGAGGTTTATTTTTCTTTTAATTTTTGGAGAGAATGAAGAGGAATGATGCTAGGGATTACAAAAAAAGGGGGGGTGGAGAAAGGGTAATGAAGCCTTTTTTAAATGCACAGGAAATAATAGGAGGGACGGAGGAAGTCAGGCAAGCAAGTCAGCTGGGAAAGTGACTTAGGAAATGTATCCCATGCACATAGGCTATCTATGATAGAGACCCTCGGTTTCATATGGAATACTCTTCTGTTCTCATGTTTCTTAGTGTATGGCAAATTCAGAATTGCTAAACAAACAAATGGATGAATGACCTAAAGAATAAATGAATAAATAAACTGAAAATTAAAAAAAAAAACCTTCATCTTTTAATACAGCCAGGTAGTGTTGGGATAAAGTCACACTCTGTTATTAGCCCTTAGGGCCTCCTTCCATCGCATCCCTCAGTGAGTGACCACCACTAAATTTAATGGGGACCTCCATCCATCTCTGCCACTGTATGAATGAGCACTCGGGAAGAAGCAACATGACCTCACCTTAATCACTGTCCCCATAATTCCTTTCGCCTAACCATTTTACACCCTCTGCTATTTCCCACATGGGCCCACACCAACAAGGCATTTGGCCCATGCAAGAGAGTCCTTCTGCAAATCCTCTTCTTAAAGTACACTAGGCACAGAGCTCACCTAAAGCTTTATTTATTCAATTCTCATTCAGATCTTCACCTGGAAAAGGATGTGGTCTCTTTAAGGATAAAAGGGCTATACAATAAAACATTGGGACCAAACTCTCAGATGGCCCTGGGGGGAGTTACCTGTAGAACCTCACCCGGCTCAGGGTCAGGTCACCATAGACTCTATTTCCTGACTAGGAGCCACTGAGCAGAGATGGTGCAGCCAAAACCATCCCATTGGCTGGAATGAATGGCCAAAGCCTAAGCTGGCCACCCCAGCAAAAAGCCTGGCCAATGGACCCCTGGGGGTCCAGGGCTCAAACAACCCAGCATCACTGGAGAAGACAAAATCCCTTAAAAGGCAATTAAAAGTAAAACTCATCTGAATAAAAGGAAAGATGAGAGGCACTCAAGCCTGTAGGCTCCTGAAAATTTACCAGACCAACCCAGTTCCCATAAATTCATACTTGAAAACACTCTCTCAGGATCCCAGGTCTCCAGCAGGTAAAGGGCAGTCCCACAGATGTCCAATTCTGCTTGGCCCAGAGGACAGAACAATGTCACAGAACGATGTCACAATATTTCAATGAGGCATTTGTAATGGGAACAATCTCCCGACAGGCTAGAATGTCTTCCTCCCCTCTCTTCCCATTCCTTAAAGCCTAACGACGATTCTACCTTGTCCAGAAGGCCTTTCCCCACCCACCATTCTAGGAAAATTCAGCTTTCTGGAAAGCAGGCCTGTCTTGTTTTTCTATTTCAAAACCCACCCAGTATATGATAGGTACTTAATAAAGGCTTGTTAACTGATTGAATTAGAGCTATCCAAAATTAGAATGGGCGGTCTAAAGAAGTTACTCCACCCCACTCCACTGGAAGGCACTATGGCATGGGGGACTATGGAGGGATTCCTTTATCTGGGATAGATCTGACCCTATAGGCAATAGACCCTTCCAGTTCTGAAGTTCTGTGAGTCTACAACACACAGACTCATTCCTGTGATCATATATGGCATATCATCCACCAGTATCCTCTGGGTGACAACGCTGGGATCTATCTTTTCCATAGAATAAAAACTTCAGGTGACTCCAAAGGGTCAGAGAGGGACATCTGCTAGAACCTGCTGCACTCTAAGCATGCAAAAGGTAGCTTAAGAAACCTTGTTCAGGAAAAGCAGGATCAGGAAAGGAGGAGGGCCAGTCATGCAACATGGGCTTGGGATAACCAAGGCTGGGGCTGCACCTGTGCCACAGAAGGCAGGCCTCATGAACACAGATTCCTAGAAGATGAGGACAAGAGTTAGCCAGGATTTGAGGGCAGGGATGGACTGTGATCTGTCCCAGGGGATGAAGTGCTCACCTTGCTGAGATCATAGATCCAGGCAAGTACTTTTCCAGGAAACATTTTGCAAAGCCATCAATGGAAGAACTAAACCATAAATCTACAGGTGCCAGGGTTCACCACAGGTGTTCAATACATTGTTCAATGAATGAATGTGTCAAGAGTTCTTTAATGGTGGGTTAAAGTTTCTCTCCTGAAATATGACCCATGGGTTTCATTTTCCCAATACTTCGATAAATGCCCTGAAATAACACAAAGGCAAAGAATACCATGATCTTTTACTGTATGAAGCCCAGTAGATGAACTTAGAGGAGTCTGAGCCACACAGCCTGAACTGTCAGACTCTTGGGCTGGGTGGGCATGACCAAGAGAGACAAGTTAGTAAGCCACGGGAGTGGCTGTTGAGGCTCTTGGATTTGGAGCAGGCCCCCAGGAGTTGTTCCTGATGCCAAGGCCACTCCCTCCTGGCCACACTGCTTGGTGAGTCAGCCCAAATACCCAGTCTCACTCATGTGTGCACCTTATTTCCCTGGTGACATGGCATATGCTACATCGTTCTCCCGATATATCCAACTCCCCCATCCCAACCTAGTCTGGTGTATGTCTGTGATGTAGTTCAACTTGAATGCAAACAGGGTCCAACCTAGTAGGGAAGGTCACTAACCCAGTTCCTTTCCTTCAAGTGGCCAACAAATCAAGGGTCTCTCCCCAATACTGCATTACAAATCTTTGAGCTACATACTTGGGCCCATCAGGATTCATTTGGCTCTTGCAGAAGCACTATGGTGATAACCTTAGGCCTCAAATGTGCCTTCCAGTGAAAACCAGCAGCTTAATTTGGGGAGGCTGTGACATGGCACTCCAGGCTCACTGTTTATTAATGGCACTTAAGGAAAGTCTAATGCAATTGTTTCTTTTGGAAGAGAGGAAGGGGAGGAAGAAACTGATGAAGAAATCTATGGCAGGATCAAGGCGAGACCCAGATACACCAGAACTCTCTATATGAAGGGGACATTAGACATTGTCTAATAGTGCTGATAGACCAGTGCTATCTAAAAGGAAGGAAGGAAGAAAGGAAGGAAGGAAGGAAGGAAGGAAGGGAAGAAGGAAAACCTCTGAAACAACTTCATTGTAGACCAAATAAAACAGACAGGGGGATGGATATGGAGTAAGGTCACACAGACACCCTGCTTATCTCCAGATGAACCCAGGGATCACTCAAAGTCAATGGAAGCGGTAGCTTAGCGGGCCAGGGTCTCCTGAAAGGATTGATGTAAAAAGCAAAGCATATGGAAAAGGGCAAATCACTTAAAAGGGGGCAAAAGGCAAAGACCTCTGGTACCAAGGGCTCTCATGGGAACAGGAAGTAACCAGCAAACTAATCAATTAACACAAGCATTTATTAAGCTCCTGCTGGGTGTCAGGCCCCCGTGCCAGGTGTCAGGGCAGAGAACAAGCACAAAGAATCCCTGCTCTACAGCAGCTTCCACTCTAATGGGGGCAAGAACAGGCAGAAAGGTCCTAAGTACACCTCTACTAGACTGAAAATAAATACAAAGTATCGAAATACAAGGAAAGGGAAAGGATGGGAAGGGGAGATGACCGCGATAAATTACAGACAAAACGATGGCCCCTCTCAACCTCCAAGTGAAGAGCACTATTCAATGGGACACTAAATAATTTTTCTTTTTTCAAAAGAGAAGCAGAAACCTCTTCATCAGATTTATACAAAGTATCTTAGTGGCCTCTTTTGAAAGGAAGCCAAGGATTTCAAAGCTATCTTGATCTCCATCTCTATATATTTCAAAGGATGTCTCTATGGGGTATCTGTAAAAAGTCTGCTGCTGAAAGATACCAAGGATGCAGGGGACTAGAGGGAGAGGAGGGGGAGGGAGAAGGAGGAGGGGGGCAGGAGGAGGGGGGGCAAGAGGAGGAGGAGGGGGAGGGGAAGGGGAGAAAGAAAAGGAGGAGGGGAGGGGCAAGGGAGAGGGAGAAAGAGAAAGGGGAGGAGGAGGGAGGAGGGGAGGAGTGAGGAGGGGGAGAGGGAGAAGGAGGCTCCTCAAGCACCAGGTAAGAGGGATACCTGACTGCAGGACAGCTCTTGATATTCTGGTATCAATAGGATCCAGAGAGAGACTGGCAGAGAGTTGGGTGGATTTATAAAAAGACAAGGACAAGAATTGTACAAGATGACTGAGGCAAGAATATCCTGCAATCTGAAAACCCCAGTGATGAGACAAGATTCATTCCAGTGTCTATTAATTGATATTCTGACCCTGGCTTCCCTACAACATGAGTTTAATGTATAAAGAAACAGGTACCCACCACCCATGAACCAGCCACCAAACTCACTCACTTTCTCTCGCTGTGTCTCTGTCTCTGCCTCTCTCCACCTTTCCCTCTCTCTTCCTCCCCTCTGTTTCTTCTTCTATCTCTTCTTCTTCCTCTGCCTCTGTCTTTCTCTTCCCTTTTGTCTGTCTCTGTCTCTTCCTCTTCCTCTATGTCTCTGCCTCTCTTCCCTCACACTTCAATAGTATTTTCTGGTTACCAAGTGCTTTCCTTGCAACAAGTAGTTGGAAGCCAGTATTCTCATACCCATTTCACAGATAAAGAAACTGAACATAAGAGGTACCAGAACTGGGATTATAAAATTAGTCCAACCCTAGACATAAGCATGGCTCTTTTCATTAAACAGTATCTTCCAGATCTTTTAGGCCTGAAGAACTACTCCACCCAGCATGGGCGAGCACATTTACACACACACTTACACACACACACACACACACACACACACACACACACACCACATGCATGTTCTCTCTCTCTCTCCCCCCTCCCCCACTTGCTTTCTGTCGAAGGTTTTCCCAATCTCTCTTAACCTCAGGCCCTCCCTTCTATTTATTACCTGTTTCATCCTGTAAACAGCTCATCTGCACACAGTTACTTGCAGGTGGTCTCCCCCATTATATTGCAAGCTCCTAGAGGGCAGGGACACCTAAAGGTTTAGCACAGTATTTGGCACATAGTAGGTGCTCCACAAACACTGACTGGCACATATCCCTACCTCCAAGTACCACCAGCTCCCAGGAGTGTCCATTTAAAAAAAGACTGATCACACCAAATAAAAGAATTCGTCCCTGAATACTGACCACGATGATACTTCCTAAAAAGTGGTAATTCATCAAGGCACTCAATTTGTCCACAAAAAAAAAAGAAAAGAAAAGAAAGGAAAAAGATTTCTTTACTGCACTAAATAGGAAAAAGTGTCTGACAGAAGTTGCCTTGCTGAGGATCTCCTGATCTGTTACTTACGTGACAACATTCAATTCATCTGAGACCCGGCATAAAGGAGCCATCCCTTCCCCCCCAGTGATGTGAGACTGTTAGTCGGCTAGACCTCTGTGAGCACCCAGGACCACAGCCGCCCATCAGCTCTCAGGCAGAAGACCTTCTTACTGAATCTACATTGATTTGGGAAGCCATCTAAGTCTACTTCTGGTATACATGAGGAGAAACAAGCTGCAGTCTCTGTATTAGCCACAGTAAACTAGCATTTGGTAGGAGGGAAGGCAAGTGGGGGTGGGGTGGGGTGGAAGGGAGGCTCCCATCTCCCCAGGGCCAGCACAGATACAGCTCAGTGAAGGTAACTGGGAGATTCCCTGGCCCAAGAATGGAGGAGACTGATATCCCAGGATGCAGGTGCAGATTTCATGGGCACCATCGATGGGGAGAGATGGGACCAAAGGCCTTGGAGATTGCTCAAAAGCCTGGGATTCCCTCCTGAGCACCCATGCAGGAAAGACCCAGGCTGCTCCCAAAGCAACCTAAGGAGCTTCTCCTCCCCAGCTCCTCACATACCACCTTGGGCATTGGAAGTGGCCTGCTGAGTGGTGACAAACAGGAATCCCTCCATTTTGCTAAAGACAGATTCTCACCCACAGACAGATTTCAAGTTATAGGGTTTCGAAGGTCTAACCCCTTCCTACTTTACCGATGAGTGACTGGGAGCCCAGAGCAGGGAGGGACTGAGTGGGGGAACATGGCAAAATGGGCTTTGGGACTCAGCTTCCTGAGACAAGAAAGTCCAATACACTTAGTCCCAGTCTAAGATAATGACGCCCCAGGAAAGGATGGCAAAGCTGGGAAATACGCCAGTCCTGGAGCTCACCCCACTTCACTAGTACTCAAGTAAATTCAGAAATTCCCGGAAATCCTTCAGGAGGCTGAGTGGCCTCCTGGTGGGGAACTTCTGGGAAACACACAGGACAGGTGGCTGAGCGGCAATCTGTGGCACGGAAGAGGATGGTTTACAAGGACTACCACTTACAGGAGATTACAGGAGATGCTGAAGGTCATGAGTCAGAGGGAACACTGGAACCCAGGCCTCTTGTTTTCTGAGCCTGTGTTGCCCCCACTGCACCACACTGGCCGCCAGCAGTACTGAAGAAATGCTTGGGAAATCTTTGCTCTGAGAGCCTGGTGAACAATTGCAAAATTTCAATAGTGAGCTTATTAGCACAGCCAACATAGGGAGGCAAGGCAAATATCACTGCAATTAGAAAAGAGAAGGCAGGCCCATAATTATCCTAACGTTTCTAATAGACCCAGACAATGGACACTGAATTACATGCACGTATGCAGAGATTGGAGCCCATACTTCGGAACCTTTGAATTGAAATTACTCTAAATAATGGCAAATGAAGGGCATTTTTAAAAGATTAAGATAAATTTCCCATTTGGAGGCCTAGCACGTTTGTATATAATTGCTTGGCAGTCAGCTTCAGGGTAAACGTGGGACGTTCTTGGGGCCGGGTGCAGGAACAGCACTGAACTGGACTAGATTTGAGAGGTCAGTACCCTTCTCAGTGAGCAGTAATTTGAGGCCACACTGTCCAGCCCCCAAAACCTCCCCAACAAGGTCAAGCACCCTATGAAAGGACACTTGACCATGGTGAGCCAGAAAGCAGAGACTGACCCTGCCTTGCCTTGATACTCAGCAGGTCCCATCACAAAGGGTAAGTAAGGTCTCTGAAGGACAGGGCAGCAACCAAAGGTGTCACCACTGTCGCCTGGGATGAGACCTTCTCTTCCAGGGAAGGCCAAGGGTGACGGGTCTGGTCTCAGCTTCAGAAGGTGCCAAAGAAAGCAGCTGTTAGCACAAATGCCATTATTTGCAAATAACACTCTTAAGGCCTCTGCTTAGAGAGCAGACCTCCCTCAGCAGCACAGGGAATGGCTGGGCTTTAGCCCCTGCTCCCACAGTTGTCAATGAGATGATGGCAGCTCCTCAGGAAGAAAAAGTCACTGGATCCAGGGGAAATTCACCCATGGAGGAGGCAGCTTTCCAGCCAGGATGTCTGCAGTCAGGGAGGACTTTCCATAAGCAGAGACACTGTTGCCCATGACCCAAACCCTCCCAGATGCCAGAGCTGAGATGACTCCTGTTGTGCAGACCCCTTCAAAACTCCAGAAAAGACACTCTAAGACCTCGTTTCAGTATGGGAGACTGGGCCATTTGGCTGAATCAGCATTTTCTCCCACATAGACCAGAAGCAGAAGGGCACTGAGCAGCCAGAAATAATTACAACGAGCATTTAGATGGAGCTTTAAGGTTTGCAAAGATCTGTGTTAATGCATCAAAATGTCAAGTTCAGACACGAGCAAGGTTTCAGTCTGGATGGAATGAAGATTTGGTGTAAAATAAGATGGTGACCACATTGGCAGATGGGAGCTTGGGGAGGGTCTCCCATGCCAAGATGAGGACTTCCTAAGTTAGATGACAAAGAAAGGGTTCAGCTGGTGGTGTGGTCAGACTTTGGCCTTAGGGGGAGTATTTGAAGTAGAGGACAGATCTGAGAGAGACCAAGATTGAGGCTGGAAAGTCAGTGGGACCCCCGAGTCAGGACAGCACCATGTACCTTCTTATGTTTCCCCAATGCCTGACACATAGGTTTTTAATAAATGTTCACTGACCCTTGACTGACCATTGAAAAGTTTGGACTTGGGACTGCCCAGTTCAGCTCTGTGCTTCCCCCTTGCACAAGTATTTCCCAACCTCCAGCATCAGGGGACTTCCCAGAATAATGCTTACTCTGGACTCCACCATCACAGTCAGGATGCTCTGCCGATCTGCCCCCGAATCCCTAAACCTGATGGAATAAAGCTGCTGCTCTGGACTAAAAAGCCGAGCTGACAGACCACAGACCATTAGAGCAATCTGCTCCTTCCTATTCCTTCATACTAACTATTTTCTCCACTGATGCTAAAAATAGTCACCATCACACCCTAGTAGAGCTTTTTGGCAACCAGTCCTGCTTCTGAAATTTCTGGCCCTTGTGCAGGTGGGCGTGTCTTCAGAATGTGGGAAATTAAGGGGCCCTGAGTACTGCTTCTCTTGGCTTTTGGGTCCCAGCTGGGGAAGGAGGGGTGTGCGAGGTGACCATAGATCAGATCTCCTTATGGGAGAGACTCCAGAGACCTTCTCACTCCCAGAACCATTGGCCATTTCAGCTCCTCAGGGGTAGCCCTTCTCCCCAGCCCACACAGAACTGCTCCTCTTGTGGAATTCTCATCCTGATCCTCTCATAGATCCTGCATCAAGGACCCACTCGAGGCAGCAGAGGCTTATCTGCAGCTCTTCAGACATATCATGAACCTCCATGGAGCCTTCAGGAGGCTTCTCCATCATCCCACCCTTCTACAACATGACCCACCCTTCTTCATTGATGCTACAGCTCCCGGGTGATATTACAACTACTTGTCTACAAGTCCCATTTCCATTACACCTTATAGACTACTCCAATCACACATGATGGGCCCTTTAAGTCACCCCAAATTCTGATTTTATTTTTTTTGGAGGTGGGAGGGGAGGGCAATTGGGGTTAAGTGACTTGCCCAAGATTACACGGCTAGTTTGTGTGTGTGTGTGTGTGTGTGTGTGTGTGTGTGTGTGTGTGTGTGAAGTGTCTGAGGCTGGATCCGAACCCAGGTCCTCCTGACTCTAGGGCTGGTGCTCTACTCACTGCTCCACCTAGCCACCCCCACCTGGTTACAATAGTAGCATCGAGGTGGTGTAGTGGACAGACTTGGTCAGGATTTAGGAGGTCCTGAGTTCAAATCCCACCTCAGACCAGCTGCCTGATCCTGGACAAGTCACTTCTCTCTGAGTTTATTCATCTTTAAAACAGAATAATAATCAGACCTAACTTCTAGCATTGTCGTGATAATCAAATGTGACAATGTTTGTAAAGCACTTTGCAAAGCTCATAGCACTCTATAAATGTTAGCATTTGTATAATTAGCATTATTAACATTGATTGTGCAAAGGAATGGAAGCTGAACAACATATCACAGCAAAGGGTAAAAATATAAGGTGACCAAGTAGCCAAAGCTCCATCTTAACGGCTCCATGTAGAATTAGCTTGGGCATTAGTGTGCCAGTGACTAGGGCTAGGGAGATGTCCATGGCCAGTGGAAAGAGGCCAGAACAGGCCAATATTGAACATGGAGCCTGGGAAGGAATTCTCACTGTGCCACTTAATGGCCTAGGTAACGGGGAGCAAAGTCTCCTCATCTGGAAACTGAAAGGTCAAAACCCTGTGATTCCCAAGCCCCCTTCAGTTCTATATCTGTGGTCTAGGGTGTCTTAGTGACCTAGAGCTCAGCTGAAGCCCAGGCTCAGAAGTTCTTGGGAACAATGGCGAGCTAAGGTGAAGATGCTGCCTCCTCTGGTCACACTTTATAATCGATGCTGCTGGCAGATGCCTGATCAGTCAGGGGCTGCTTTCTCCGCTCCCTTTTGGGTGACACCAGAGGGATGAGACTCAAGGGAAGGGGACACTCTGCCCAAGACCTTTAACAAAATTGTAGTAAAGGTGAGAAAAATGGGTTTTAGTCACCATAAAAAAGAGGTTTTTGTGTTTACAACAGGACAGTGTGCCATGGTGCCGAGAGCCCTAGACAGGGTAGGCATGTCCCAGTTCTAGTACCAAGATCAGTTATGAGATGGAAACATCAACAAGTCATTTAAATAAGCCTCAGTTTCCTCACCTATACAATGGAAAAAAATTCAAATGTCTACATCACAGCATTACTGCGGGTGGGGCGCACACCTAAGTGTAATACAGGGCAGAGCTGTTCATCAGCACCATTCTTTCTCTCAATCATTTCATCTTGGTTGGCTTGGCCTGGGAGGGTGGAAGTTGCAAAAAGCCGACTGAGGCTTCAAGTCAGAAGGAACCACTTGACAAGTGGAGCTATCTCACAGAGAAGGGGCTGCCTTGGGAGGTCACCCTCGAGAGGGGTCTTCCAGCCCAGCCTGGAGGGCCACTTGTTGGAGGTGTTGCGGAGAGGGTCCAAGTTTGGGTCCAGGGAGACCTCCATGACCTAGAGGTCCCTGCCAGCTCTGGGATGCAGGGGATAACTGGATCCTCTTGTTCGTTTCCTGGTCCTGATTTAGAAGCAGCTTCTTGGAGTGAGATGGACTGCATAAAGGTGAGGGACGGAGCAGTGGGGTTTGCCCAGACTTTTATCTGGGTGGGACCTTAGGGGTCATCTGGTCTAATCCCCTCCTTTTACAAATGGGGAGACTGAGGACTAGGGGGAGCAAAAGGGTCATCCAGATGATAAGAAACAGTGGGAAGATACAAGATCAGTTCTGCCCGATGCTACGCCCCACACTGTATTGCCTCTCACTGAGAGTATCAGTCGGGCTCACCTTCCAGCAGCAGACACAGGCGCCATTCCCAAAAGAGCCATTTCCTGGCAGAGCATCCTCCCTGTGTCCCAGGTCAGTGCTCTAAATCTAAATGAACTCAGTGGTCAGAAAGAAGAGGAAAAAACATGAATGGGACGAAAGGTGCAAGTGACTTAGGCAGCCCTAAATACAACCAGTTAGTGAGAGGTGACCTGAAATTTGAGATTCCAAGCCTGTTAGTAATGGGAGGTTCCTTCCAACAAACAATAGAAGAGAAATATCAGAATATGGCTTCCTGGGAAGTAAGCCTCCCAAAGGGGAGGGACTAGGGAAGGTTCCAGACACCACAGTGGGCAGCAGGAAATGCTCAAGAGGCAAAGAGGAACCTGGGGACCTCAGGCCACTCCCCATCCACCTCCATGGAACCAGAAGGTTAAAATTTAACACAGGAGCTGGGATTCCCATAAACCATCAGCATGAGAAGGGGCCCTCAAAAGTCATTCCAGTTGACTCAGCTCTCCAGAGAAGAAGGATTCCTTCTTCTCTACTAGAACCCCAAGGAAAAGCAATCCAGCCTCTGCCTGAAGCCTTCCAGTTGCAGAAGGTCACAGAAGGTCACAGAAAGGTCCTCCTTCTGAAGCGGCCCATTCCAATTGTTTGGAAATGTTTCCTTAGGTGAAACCAACATGTGTCACTCTCTGATTTTCCCTACCTCTCTACCCCTAGTTCAGCCTTTTAGGACCACATCCCCTGGCAGTACCCAGACCCTTTTGCTTAGTTCACTGTAGCAGCAAGCACCCCAATATCCCCAGGGTGACTGCCAACACAGGTTCTTAGATCTGCTTTTCAAAAGGAAAGCAACTCAAATTGGGTTAACAAGCTTACTTTAATCAAACAAACACACATTACCTAGTTCAGAGGGAGAAGGTCAGCACCCCAAACTTCAGAGTTACAGAACTTACAGATCAAACAGACAGGCTTCCAAACTGTCCCACCATTATATCAATACCAAATCACAGTTACCAGAGAGGGAAGCATCAACATCTGGGTTTTCAAAGCCGGGGGGCTCTCAACAACGGCTTCCCAGAGTCTCATCTGGTCAAATCACACAACACTTCTCAAAGTGAGCCCCAAAGCAAAGCCTCTCTTCAGGGCTTATATAGCCTTCTCCTGGCTCAGAGATTGTAACAACCTTCTGGATCCACTGCCCAATCACAAAGTATCAAGGTGTGGGCTTTCCTGAAAAACAAGCCTCCCACCACAAGCTCCAGGTGCACTTAAGCTAGGGGCAGGGAAGATCTTTAAATCTGCATTTCCATTACATTCATTAATGAAAGTGTTTGGAGCTATAAAAAGATGAATGTGCGAAAGGCTAGGCTCTGTGTGTGTGTGAGTATTGAGGTGTTTGGGGTGTAGGGGGCCTGAAAAATAAGCAGAAAGATCTGTGTGCAAATAGGCAGGAAACAAAAGGAGTCAAGTCAGGAAACATCCCTCAGCCTAGAAGATATTTATTCAGCATCATTAATCTAAAAGCAATTAGGAGACCTTCAAATGCAGGCAGCCAAGGTAGAAATATTCCTGCGTTTGAAATCCTGCTCCTGGGGAGTCATTCCCTTTCCCCATCAGAGCCAGCCAAGCTCCCCACAAGAAGCTCTGATAAAAAAAAAAACAACAATAATAATAAAGCCCATTTAGAGCACGCTTGGTTTAAAGCTCCATCATGAACATCACCTCATCGTGAGACTGCTTTTCCAGGCTCACCACAGCCCCTCTGCGAGTCTGGAAGTGAGTAGTAGCCCATTTAGAAGAAGAGGAAACTGAGGGTCAGTGAGAGCAGGGGACCACCTTTGGTCAGCCCTTGGCTTCTGACTCCCTGTCCTCCCCTGCTGAAATGCCCTCCTTCAGGCTCAGAGCAGTCACATTTCCAACACCTCTGAAGACAAGTAACAACAGGAAGTAACAACTTTATAAAATCAGTCAAGGTCCGCAGAGCCCTTTACAGACATGACTTCATTCCAGCCTTACAACATCCTCCTGGAGGAAAGACACACAGACACTACCCCCATTTTGTGGATGGGATGTCTGAGGTCTCAGGGAGCTTAGATGGCCTTTCACTGGCTATCAGCCATGCCTCGAAGGCTCTCCCTCCTCCTCTTGGCCTCCAGGCTGCCCTAATTTCCTCCAAGGCTCAGCTGAAATCCATCCCCTTACTCCTACTCCAGGCCTTCCCTGAGGATCCCTCCCGTTTCTGTTGCAAAGGTCTGGCTTGTACGGGATGGTTTGCGAGCCAGCCCCCACTGTAATGGAGCTCCGAGGGCAGGGCCTGATTTTGCCTGGGTACTCCCAGTCGTCACTCAGCACAGGGCCTGGCACACATTGACCTGACTCACCTGCATTTATACAACTGAACTCGGGCCTTCAGATGTTCAGCCTCTCACAGGGCTGACTGAGGCTCCAGGCCTCTCCAGGCCTCAGTTTTCTCCCTGGTAAAAGAAGGAGGCTGAACAAGATGGCCATGCAGCTCCCCACCACAGCTCATTCTCTATGTGTGCACTTTCTGTAATGGAGGAAACAGGTCAGATCATTTCCAGCAAGTTATCCAAGCGCCATCCCATCTGGACGCCCAGCTCCCATACAACAGAGCAGCATCATTGTGCCTAACTCGGTTCATGGGGCCCATGAAACCCTGTTCAGTCTATCCTTAATCTAACAGATAAGAAACTGAGGTTGGGACAGGTGAAGTGGCAGTGACTACAGAGGTATCGACTAGTCCACGGGCACCCAACAATAGTGACAGTGTCGGCCTCCAGCTCAGGCCTTTGTGATTCCTCGTCCAGCATTCTGCCTCCCAAAGGGCCAGGAGCCAGCCCCATTGAGGACCTTGGGGGTAGGGGAGGGGTTGCCTTTTCCCCACCAGATTAAGTTGCAACCCCTTCAGATGTGTCCTTGGGCTTCCAGTGGGTGCCCAGGGGTGCAAACCCCTCAGAGGTTCCCTCAGGCCTCCAGTGGGGGCCCAGGGCTGTGACCCCCTCAGAGGTGCCCTCAAGGCTCCAGTGGGGGCACAGGGACACAACCCCCTCAGAGGTGCCCTCAGGCCTCCACTGGGCGCCCAGGGGTAAGCTTGAACATAAACTTGCAGTCACATTGGCCTGCTCTGGTCATCTGACTTTTACATTCTGATGCAGTTCCTTGAGGCAAAAGATAAATGTACCAGGGGCCAAAAGACACAAACGGTTTGGGAAGTTCTGGCTTGTTACTCCTCTGCCTAAGCCCCCCCTCCCCTCCAGAGACTTCTGCACCTCCCCTCAGATGCCTCCTCTCCCACCTCCACACCTGTGCATTCACTGGTCCTCATTCTTCACAATACTCCTCCTCACCATCTCTAGAATCTCTGATGTATTGAAACATCAGCTCAACTGCCACCTATTGCATGAAGTCACCCCGCCGTCCCCCCAGAAGCCAATGCCTCCCTCTCCAAATTACTGTCTTTCCTTTGAACGAATGTCATATGTGTGTGCATGTGTATGTATGTGTGTATGCATGTATGCATGTGTGTACATGTATGTATGCATGCATGCACCTCCACAGAGGGCTGAGTGAAACAACTCCTCACAGAAGGATGTGGATGCTCAGAAATGATGAAGTGATCCCCTTATTGACCCTTGAGAGCACAGAAGCGCTGACTCAGTAAGTCTTGAGCAGGAAGAGATGCCCCCTCCTCTTCTAGTCTGCAGAGGGCTCAGGCCTGTCTGAGGCTCACCAGGAGGGGCTGGCAAAGGCTGCCCTTCCCCCTCCCCACCTGAGAGCACGCGGAGTGCAGGCTTCACTAGGCCAGCCTGAGCCTGAGCCTGAGCCTGTGGCTGCCTCTGATACTTCATGTCCCTTTGTCTGATGGTAGCTGACCAAACAGCAATCATCAGACAGACAGGACCAGCCAGGAAGGTAATTCAAGAGGTCTGGAAGTCTTGGCGTCATTGTTCAGAGATGACTAGTAATGGGGCTAGTCTGTGTACTAGAAAGGACAGCCACCAGCGAGAGAATGAGCCCAAGCCTAGCCCGCTGCCAAAAGCCCATAGACCTGGAGGCAACTGTTTGGAGAGTTAGGTGCAAGGTAAAATATCTATATAAATCCTGCCAAATACTTTATAGTTTGATAAGTTTAATTCTCAAGTTCCTAGGAAAATATAATAGAAGTTATTCCTGCTCTGTGTTTTGTCTCTATTAATACATGCTTCTGAGAGTCTTTTGAGTTAAGCATTTCTTTTGTGTGTAAAAATTAAATAGCTGTCCCATACCAGTTTCATAACATACACCAAGTATACTTCTACTCCCCCTCTTCCTAGGATACCCAAGACACACACACACACACACACACACACACACCCCTAAGTCTTAAGTAATTTTCCCAGGGCACCAATTGAGGGTATAAAGTAGATATGGAAACAAAAGAAGCCTAAGCCACCTTATGAGAAGCCAGATCCCCCCAGAACTGATACCAGTCTCCAGAGCACAGGGACCCCTTAGTGGAGAGGAAAAGAGCACAACGCGCCCGAGTCTTGGGCCCAGCAGCAGCCCTCCCCATGAGGCCTGTGTGTGGATGTTTCTCCAAGAGAATGTAAGCTCCTTGAGGGCAGAGGTGGTTTTTTTCTTTGCACCTGGTAGTGTCTAAACCATTTCAGGTGCTTAGTAAATGTTCAAGGACTGTGCCAGATTCAGGGGTTATTTCCAGTGAAGACTCCATCATTCTAGCTCAGAAACAGTTTCGGAAAGACTCCACTGCTGTGCTCTAGGGGCACAGTCGAAGGAACAATCTGTTGAATTTTCTTTATTAAGGACAAAAGAAAGAACAGAAACATCTGCTCTGATGAGCATGTGGGCCTGCTAATAAGAGGCCTGTGGAGCCCGGCTTGCTGGTGAAAGGGCGCCAGGCACAGGCAGAGAATACCGGCCTCGCTCACCCTCCTGCCTGGCTCTCCAATCTCCATCTCCGTAGTCAAAAGATCCTCTTCGCTCCTGCACATTCCAGGGCCAACCCGACCGACTGATTTCCCAGTATCCCAGTATTCCCAGTAACCCTCACAGCTGTCTGCATCACCGACTTAAATCCAAGTACAGAATTTCACTCCAGCTTCTGACTCTTCCACTCCTGGAAGTCAGTGAACACCTCCATGAGGTTGGGAAGACTGTTAGCCCCTTGGCTTCTCAGGAAGACCCCAAGAGTTGTGTGCATGCAGCCTACTTCCCCCAGGATCCACCAAAGTCCTCCTCTGATACCTTGGACTCAGGGGACTGCTAGCTTCTAGATCGGGGTGGGGAGCCTGCAGCCTCAAAAGCCACACATAGCCCTCTTAGTCCTGGAGGGGGGCCCTTTGAATCAAAACTCCGCAGAACAGAGTTAGAGGCATTTTAGGGTTAGAGCATTCTCTAAGAAGAACACAGACTTAATTCTGCTTGGGGTCAGACAGAAGAAACAGAAATAAGGGAAAGCTGCATACGGGCCAATTCGGACTCGGTTTAAGCAATTTTAGTGGGGTCTGGCTGAGATTTCTGTGGCCCAGAAGGACAGGCAAACTAGGGGCTTGTCCTGCAGGTGTTTACATGGATTCCCTCAGTAAGATCAGCAAAAGAAACCCTTCTCGGGTTTTAACTGCCGAACTGAACTGCCCCAGTTAAACCTTAGAATATTTCTTTACTCTCCTTTGTTCTTAGCTAGGTTCAGCTTCCCCAGGGATGGGCTTGGAAGGCAGGTGTGGCTTAAAGGAACATTCCTGAGATTGGTGAAGTGCAGATTCCCATAAGGCGGGTTACCTTTGGGCTTTTAAGGTAAGAGCTGGCCAGATTCTCTCTAGAGGTCCAGCCAAATTTGCATGCCATGATGGGGATGGACCCAGCTTCCTCCTGCTAGTGTCTGGATAGCCATCCCTATATTTATAAATGGAGTCATAAGATCACAAACTTCCAGGTAGAAGGCACATGGCCAAAATCACTGGGTAGGAAAGTCAGGATTCAAACCCAGGTCCTCTGACACCAGACCTACTTCCATGACTCAAGCACACACCTAGCTTCTAAGTAATGTAGGGTTCTTGTGAATGTTCTCTCCAGGGGCCCTTTCCAGCCCTATCCCTCAGGTGGGCATTTACCCAGACCCTCTTCAGTCCTAGGGCTACCATCTCACTGGTGATCTACAGTACTGTCAACATCACCATCTTTGCATCTGGCCACAAGCTCTTCATAGGCCAGGCCTGTGTCCTTTGTACTTTCTGTCTCCCGCCATAACCAGCCCCACTGGTTCAACGTACAGGTTGAGATGCTTCATGAAGGAACAGCACAGGAAGAGAAAGGGGGAACCTGCACTCACTAGGCTGGACTGGGAAAACCAACCACAAAAACCACACAAGGTCCAAGCCATAAACAGGAACCAAGACAGCTCCAAGGAACAACAGAGAAGGGGACCAAGCACCTCGCCTGGTGCCATTGAGACCCTTCTTCCTACTCTTCACGTGAGGTGCTTGTGAAAGGCTTATGAGCGAGAGGAAAAAAGGACAAACATCCCACCTGTCTCCTGGTGACCCCCCATGGGACAGAGGCTTGGGCAATTATGAGCTGCCCTTAGAGGTGTCACTGAGCTCGGCAAGCCCTGGCGGAATCTCTGTATCCTTCACCATGACCAAGAGGAACCAATCAGGCAAGGCCCTGTCAATGCATTGGAAGGAGGCATGGCCCCAGGCCACGGGGGCTTGGCCTGCCAAGGAAGCCCAGCACAGCCACTTGGCAGCTGCAGGTCCAGCAAGAGAGCTCTACCGACTCTGCCAAGGCCAGAGGGGCTCCAAGCGGCACCCTTCCAGGGGTGACTCTGCCCCGAAGGCGAATTTAACAAACACTTACCACATTTCTCATTTTCAATCAGTCAAAAAAGCACCCACCAATCACCTACAGAATTCTAGGCACTACAGATACGGAGGCATAAGTGAAGCATTATTTTGTATTTACTTAACCTGCCGTGGGCATGTTAGATGCCCCCTGTGAACTCCCAGAAGACCCTATGCTGAACAAGAGCAGAAGCTTAAATGTTAGCCTTCACATCCCTAGCATTGAGCAGGGGACTGGGCTCTCAGAAGGAAGGGGTGAGGTGATGAAGACCCTCCTGCTCTGGGTCAGACACCAGACTCCCGACTGGCAATAATAATATTACAACTAATAACACCCACAGGGCACTTGAGGAGTCGAAGATCACTTTGTGAATAACACGCAACCTGACTCCCTCAGGAGCCAAGAGGATGGGCTACTATTGGACCCATCTTACAGGCAAGGAAATCAAGTCTGAAAAGACTGAAAGACTTGCCAAAGGTCCCACCCACACAGTGTCTAAGACAGGGTTCAGGTCCTCCTGAGGACACCTCACTGCCAAGATTCCACATAGAGCCACAAGGAGCCTTGAAAGTGGCCTGAATTCCACATTTTACAGGTCAGAAAACTGAGGCACAGAGAGGTAAAGGACATGCCTATGGCTACCACACATGCCAAGAGTGACTGATCCCAGCAGCAGCTCCAACTTCTCCAGACCTTATAATTCAGGGTTCTTGTGGCAGAAGTAGTGGCTGTTGTCATGGTAGTTAGTGGTGGTACTAGTAGCAGTCAGTAGTAGTTAGCAGTGGTAGTTAGTAGTCCTACTGGTTAGCAGCAGTACTAGTCAGCAGTAGTTAGTAGCAGGCAGTAATGGCCATAGCTTCTAAGGGTTGCCAAGGGGCATAAATGATTTTCACCACACCCTGTGATATCGGCTCTATCGTTATCTGCCTTTCACAGAAGAAGCAGAGGCAAAGGGAAGTGACTTGGCCACAGCGATGCAGCCAGTGACCAGAGCACAGGTCCAGGAAGCAGGAGGCCTCAGCACAGACCCAGCCTCAGGCCCTGCTCCCCAGGGGGCCTGAAAATAACATGAGATAATGCATGTGAAGGGCTCAGCACATCCCTGGACATCAGGAGTATTTAGTGAATCCTCATTTTCTTCCCTCTCTTGCTGAAAAGGAGACTGTGATTTGTTTTTCTTGACCAGCTCTGTTGGCTACAAGAGAGGATTTCTACTGAGGGTAGGAGGGGAAGAGAGAGAGAGAGACTTAGTAATAAGTGATAGGTACCCCCTGCCCCTAAAAAAGCGCATCAACAAAATAAATAAAGCCAGAAAAATAGTTCTGAAAGGGACACAAGCAGAACATCTTCAAAATTGTCTTATTAAATTTAATATGCACTTTATAAAATTGTATGTAACCAGAGTTCATTAAAAAAAAAGAAAAAGAATTCACTCTGGAAAATTCAAAAACACTTCTGAAAATTCTTAAATGTTTGCTAAATATTTATGTGGAATGAGTTTGGGGGAGGCAGTTGAATGCAATACAAATACCAAAAAAAAAAAACCAAAAACACCCCAAACACTTCTTATTATAAGCAAGACACTGAGGCTACAAAGTCAAAGTAAGGCAGTCTGCCCGCAAGGAGCTCACAGAGGGAGGAGACGGGGGCATGTGAGTGTCAGCCAATCATAAGAGGGAAAGGAATCAGGGGAGACTTCTCAGAAAAGCAGCATTTGAGGCAAGCCTTGAAGGAAGACAATGATTCTGGGCAGTGGAAGGGAGAGAGTCCAGGCCAAGAGAAAGCCTGAAATTCCAGGTGAAGGAACTGAAATTTCTTCTCACAACTAAATAGGAGGAACTTGTCATCTGCTCTGAGCATACCTCGCTTTTCTACCTGGCCCTGGCCCTTCCAAGGTTCTGTATTTATTCCCTCTAAGATCTCTAGGAAAGGGCCGTCCAAGATAGCATCATGCAGTCCTGTGCCAAGTTCTGGGAATATAAGGAGAGCCCAAAGGGCCAGGACATATGGTCTGCATCACAGGCAAACTGCCATCTCCTGTATGGAGGGAGCATGTTCTCTGAATCCAGGCTCAGGGCAAGGCAGCTGCTTTGCATTGGGCAGGGGTTAAGACGGCCCAAAATGAATCTCAGGAGAAAGGAAAGAAGGAAGGAAGAAAGGAAGGAAGGAAGGAGGAAAAGAGGGAAGGATGGAAGGAGGGAGGGAAGGAAGGAAGGAAGGAAGGAAGGGGAAAGGAGGGAAGGAATGAAAGAGAAAGGAGGGAAGGAAGGAAGGAATGGGGAAAGGAGGGAAGGAAGGAAAGAGAAAGGAGGGAAGGAAGGAAGGAAGGAGGAAAAGAGGGAAGGAAGGAAGGAGGGAGGGAAGGAAGGGGAAAGGAATAAGAGAAAAGAGGGAAGGAAGGAAAGAGAAAGGAGGGAAGGATGGAAGGAGGGAGGGAGGGAGAGAGGGAAGGAAGGAAGGAAGGAAGGGGAAAGGAATGAAAGGAGGGAAGGAAGGAAGGAGGGAGGGAGGGAGAGAGGGAAGGAAGGGGAAAGGAGGGAAGGAAGGACAGAGGGACAGAAGGAAGGAGGGAGGGAGGGAGGGAAGAAGGGAAGGAGGGAAAAGAGGAAGCTCACAAAGCCAAAAGAAGGTGGAGGAATGTTAGGGGTCAAGGAAGCCTAGTTTGTAACAACAGAAAGAGCCAAAGATGGAGCTGGATAGAACATCAAGGCTCAGGGCAAGGCAGGGCCTGGAACAAGGTTCACCCAGTAAGAGAACAAGGACCTAATCACAAAGGGCAAACTGGGCGGCGGCAGTGGCTTATCTATCTGATAGGAGAGTACAAAAATAAAGCCTGGGAGGGTCCCCTCAAGTTAATAGGAGATGGAAAGTAATCCTTAGGTTAGGAATGGAGCTCCTGTCTGGCCAAGGGTCCATGAGGCTCCCCAGGGCAGCTCCATGTTTTCTCCATGATCCATAGGAGCAGGCACAGGTGGACCACAGTGACTAACATCCACACCAAGTGATGCCATCAACAGAACCATATTCCAATGCCAAGTACTGAAGGCCAGTCACTGCCAGCCAAGCCCAGGAGAGAAAAGTCAAAAGCTTCCATGAGGCCTCAGGGGAAGACGGGCCCTTAGACAGACCCAACAGAGTTTCCCCACCCCAGGCAAACAAAGGGATGCTTCATTGAATCAGGAGTGTTTACTGATGGCTTTGGGATCACTTCTGCCTGGGCAAGTCTCAGGTTGCCCTGTTACTTAGCTTCAGTCCTCACACCACCAGGCAGAAAGAGAAGTTTCTAATGATGGTCAGAGGCTTGTGCCAGAGAAAGTGAAACTTTGGGTAAGATAATAACTAGCTTTGGGACTCAGGCTTCGCATGTGTAAGATGAAGGGGGTGGACTACATCTCAAAGGTTCACTACAATCCTGATTTGGGGCTTGGCTGGAAAAGTGTGAAGCAGGCTCTTAGGAGCCCCAGACTCTAAGCCAAGGGGAGGGAAGGTGTGGTGAACAGTGATCAGAGCTTGCCTGAGGACAGCCCTACCTCCTACCCACACAGAACTGGGACACTGGCCAGAAAGGGGGATCTCAGTCTCTCTGAGACACAGTCCAGCTCTGTCCTGGATCCATTTCATGAACTTTCAGAGCCAGGAGGTCCATCAAAGATCATCTAATTTTATAGATAGGGAAAGTGATGTTTGAGGGATTATCCAAGGCCCCAGAAGAATCTCTGCCTCCCACTCCACCACCTGGACACTTTTCAGTTTTCTCTCATCACAATTAAGGCAACATGATTTAATCAAACATTCAGGAGCCTGACTGTGACTAGCCTTATGAACTGACCTAATTAACACAGGCTAGGCTACTTTCTGGGGCCAGTGTGTAAAGAGACAATGTCAAAGTCATCACACCACATTCTGTCTATCTAGTTCCTAAGTCTGCACCTCTGGAACTCCTCGCCCCTTGGTGATGCCTGGAGTACCACCCTGGGGAGAGGCAGGGAGAGGATGCAGAGCCAGCCATTTGCTGTCAATGACAACAAAGTGTTAACAGAGACAATCAGAGACCCAGTGGATGGAACCACAAAAAGGATCTGGATTTTGGTCTTAGTCCAGGATGTCCCAAAGTTGGAGGCAGCCTGAGTCCTACTGCCCCGGGAAATGGGAAATGGGGATGTGGTGGCCTAACCCACGCACCAAGGAGCGAGAAAGACAAAAGAGCTGGCAAAGGCGTCTGGCAAGCACCGAATCCCATTAAAACGTGAATGAACTCTGATGATGTCCCTGAATTTTGACAAATGGCATTTATTACGCTCTTCACTATTAACCTTCTCTATTAACTTCTATTAACTCTATTAACTATTAATGCTATTAAAACTTCTCTATTAACCTTTCCTGCATGCTGAGCTCTCCAATATTAACAATAATCATTGTCATAAAGGGCCAAGAAGGAGAAGTGAAGGGGGTTCACCTTAGGGACCCAAACCAGTATCTCTCCAAAGGTCTCCAAAGCACTCAGGGGGAAGGAGGACAGCAGCTCTCGGGGTTACCTTTCCTCTGGGAAGCATTCCAGTCTCCAGACTCTCCTCTCTCCAGTATAACTTTCATGTAACAACCAAAAATATAGACTATCACCACTCCCCATAGCCCCTACTGACTCATTATTACTATTTAACATAAATCTTGTATTTATTCATTCACTGTACCCTTTATTTATTGTACTTATCTGTGAATCCAGCACAGTAGCTCTGGAGCATGTAATTTCTGTGAGGAGAGGAAGTGGGCCTTTGTAATTTGTCTCTGCATTCTCAGTATTGAGTCCGTTGACTGAAACCCAGCAGGTGCCTAATAAATGCTTGTAACTAATCCAATGAAAGTCATCGGAGTCTTCGACCGACCTGAGCTTCGACAATGAACAATGACCATAAAATGAGAGATTTTAGCTGGGGAGGGAGGACCTTGGAGGTCATCTAGTTCCACCCCCGCCCCCACCCCCAACACACACACTCATACTTGAGAGCCAGAGCACACAGGCCACACTTTGAGGTTAAGTGACTGGCCTGAGGGCAGATTTGGGGATGAATTTGACAGGGATCCAAAACTGGGGTTTCATTCTTTGTTTTGGGTTGGGTTTTTCAGTTGTTTTGTTTTGGGGTTTTGGTTTCTCCCACCACAAGCAGCTGCCTCTGACATTTATATAAAGTCCTAAGTTTTGCAAAGTACTCTAGAGACATGCTCTCATTCCAGCCTCATGGCAGCTCTCAAGCATCATTCTCCCCATTTGACAGATGAGGAAACAGGCTCAGAGAGGGTCAGGAAACTTGCTCACAGATGCCCAGCTGGCTAGTAAGTTCCAGGGGCAGATCAAATGAGATCATATAACACAGAGGAAAGTTACAAAGGTCATGAGTCACCACAGCACTAGGGAGCTATCCACTGCTTGAAGGTGCTTTCCAGGTGGAGAGCTCCCTTCAGATGTGATGTGAGCTGGTGCTCTCATTTCTCAGCCACAGGAACTTTCTCTTGAAGAGCCCCCATGTCTGGAATGCTCTGTCATCATCTCTGCCTCCTCTATGCCTCTCAGTCCCAACTAAAGTGCCATCTTCTGCAGGAAGCTTTTCAGCCCCTCTTAATTTAGGGTCTCCTCTCTCTTAATTATTTCCCACTTGTGTAGCATGTATAGCCTGTTTGTACAAGAGTGTTTGCTTGTTGTCTCCACCATGGGCTCTGCAGGGGCAGGAACTTTCTTCTGACTTTCTTTGATTCCTAATGCTTAGCACAGTGTCTCACACATAGTAGGCACTTCATAAATGTTTCTTGCCTGACTGTAGAAGTTGGGGAGGAAGACATATTTTCCTCAAATGTCACTGGTCTGAAGACCTGTTATAAGGGTTCTAATCAGAACAGCACGTTGATAGAAGACCCCTACTCTCCAGGAGGCCTTTGGCTACCTCAGGTAAGCTGCCAAAGAATCTGGGGAAGGGAGGAGGATCCAGAAAGTACCCAAGGAGCCATAATCCAGGTTGAACAATGTGATGGGGGGAGCAGAATGCAGATACCCAGACAAGTGAAACACTTTGGGTTGATGACAACTAAGATCTCCCCTTATGAGGCAACTCTCACCCTCGACCTGCTCATGGACACTGCTCAAAGCCCACAATCAGTTTTATCCATGTTAGAAGAAATTACTGGAGCCAGAGGAGCTGCGTTCAAATCCCACATCTTATACTGTCTGTGAAGCACTGGGCAAAGCAGTTACCCTCTACTGAAAAAGACAGGGCTGGACTAGAGGACCTTTGAGGCCCATGGCTGCTCTCTCTAGATCTGTGACTCACCACCCTAATGAGTTTCAGGCCATTCCTTAGCTACAGTTGAGGTGTCCTGAACACCAGGATCAGGTGATTCAGTAAGTATTGATTAGACACATGTTGTGGGCCACTGTGCTAACAGTGAGAACACAGAGACAGTCCTGCCCCTGAGAAGCCCATAGTTTCATGGTGAAGAAAGAAGATGGAGCATTCCAGGCCCACACAGGCCTTCCTGAACTGTGTGGCCAGCCTCAGCTGGAGAAGTTCTCCTACAAACATTTTCAGGGGGAAAAAAAATCAAGGACATAGATTTTTCTTGTTCAAATTATTCTTTTTCACAGCTCAAGGGCAGCCCCAACACTTCCCTCCTTTGGAGGAGTGGCTGCCCTTCAGAGGGGGCAAAGGAATGTGCATCAACGCCCATCTGCAGAAGCTAACATCAGTACCCTCATTTGCCAAGCCTCCCCCTTCCCTCCCAATGTCTCTAGTCTGCCTTGACTGGCTCTCCCCAGTGCCCAGCAGAGCAGTGACCTCTCCAATCATGAGAGACAGAAAAAAAAAAAAAAGCAGCTAACCATGAATGAAAGCTAATGCTGCTGCTTGAGACACCTCTTAACAGAATGTGCAACAGCTACCACAGCATCTATGGACAAGTTTCCTGAAAAACAAAGGTCCTCTGGAGCTTTCTGGGAAGGTGCAAGAACTTGTCTCCACTGTCCATCTCACCGCGAATGAAGGAGGGAATGAATGCAGGAATCCCTGAGCTTTTCATGCAACTTATCCCTGGAGGCCCTCCAGGGAGCATGATGCTCCCTCCTCTGATTCCCCCCTAGGCTGCAGGGGCAGCCAGCTCTCAGGGATGGAGCAGCTGCTACTAGTCAGGAGTGAAAGACCACATCCAGGACTCAAGAAATGTCTCAGTGCCTCTAGTAGGGCAGCAGGCATGAGAGAGGAGGGGATGATGAACCAAAACAGTGTAAACCACCCATACTGAGCCATGTGTGCCCATGTGTTCTCACCTTCCACACAGAGAAAAATACACTCCAGGTTTCCTGGGACCAGACAAATTCTCCAAAGGTTTGCACTCCTCTGAGAGTTTATGTGTGTGTGTTTAAGAGAACGAAGTCTTCCAAATACTACCGATGATGGAAGAACAACAGCACCTGTTTCCTAAACCCAGTGCAGGCAGGTTCATAACATGGGAGGTTGTGCTAAGAGCTAGGGAGCTCAAGACTCCTTGGGTGGCATCACCCCGCTGATTTTATGGAGAGTTGATTCCATTTGCCCAAGGTAGAAAAGGTAACACAGGGCAGAGTCTAGATTCAAACTCAGGGTTCAGATTCCACATCCAGAACAGGGCTGATCAGTGCTTGTTGATTTCACTATAGCTCTGTCTACCTAAAGGCAAAAGAAGGCAGCTGTGCCCCAGAGGTTCTTTCACCCAAATTATTAAAGCTGAACATGTAATTTCTATTGGGCTGTTTAGATTCCACTGTTTCTCTAGTCTGGAGCTTGTAGTGAGGAGAAAAAAAGAGTTAACTCATGGAAGTAGGAATGAATGAATCTCAGAGCCGGGGCATTTCAGTATCTGGAAGAAAAGGCTGAGGGCTACAACTGGTGGGAGGGGTAGGTCTGGGGGCCTGGTAAGCAGCCAGCTCTTTAGAGAACTGAGCTTCCTCTGGGGAATGCACAGCAGCAGGTTTACGCCAGGGAAGTCCTATAGCCAAGTTATGCCCATCCCTCCCATCTAAGCCTGACCTACTCACCCTGCCCCTTGCTGAGGAGTGTCAGTAAACACTGCCCACCCTGGCCCAGATCTGTGACAGGGTGAGACACAGGAACACCCTCTTCCACCCCTGTCAAGCCACGATTATCACGGTTAGGAGGCTAGGCTGAAGGAGCTGAGGCCCTGGGTTCAGTCCCACATGATCCGTTCCCTTGGCCCCGCCAGGGTCCAAGCTCAGAGGACATTCTTCAGGGCTGAGTCACCTTCTCATCTTTAGCTGCTAACTTTCAGGCCAGCAGCCACCAGGAGATCGCGGAGAAGCAGGGCCTCTGTTCCGCAAAACCCCCGACAGTCCACTCAGCGTTCTTGCTTACACCTTCTCAAACCAACTGTACTTGCTACGTCGGTCCCAGAGGCCCGCTAACAGATGCCTTCCTCGCACCAGCGCCCCAGGACTCCAGGAGCAACTGGTCGCTACGCAGCGCCCCAAGCCCCTTTCCTCATAGCCACCTCCCTCCAGGCCGACATAACCACGAGCCCGGGCCCGCCTGATGGAGGTTCCAACCCACCGCAGTTGGCTCGAAGCCCAGCCCGACCCAGCCGGATACAGCCCAGCCCCGTCTGATACTCCAGACCCTTCTTTCCCAAAGGGCGAGTTCAAACACCTCACCCCGCCGAGTAGCTGACCGTGGGGAGAGGGGGATTCAAAAGGGGTGCGGCGGGAGGAGGAATACAGTAATCAAAGGGGGAGGGGGAGAGTCTTCCACTCAGCTGGCGCCACAGGAGGGAAGAAGACACACAGGCTACATTGTAGGCAACTGGTCCGGGAAGAGGAGAGGCGGTCGGGCACCGGGGTGGGGGGTGGGGGACCCTCCGTTCCCTCCCTCCCTAGGCGAGAGTGTTTCTGCCTTGGGCGGGGGCGCGCGCGCGCACACACACACACACACACACACACACACACACACACACACACACGCCCTCCGGGGTACTCGCGCCCCCTCCTCCCCGCTCCATACCTAGCATGGAGAAGATGAAGTCCTTGGCTGTGTGGATCTCCAGGGCCCTCTGGTCGTCGTACTCCCGCTGGTCGTGCTTGGTGAATTCCTGGATGAGTTTGTTCAGCTCTTCGATGCGGGCCCCTGATCGGAAATCCAGCTCCGGGAAGGCGGGTTTGTGGCCGCCCGAGCCCGAGCCGGAGCCCGAGCCCGAGCCCGAGCCTGTCTTGCTGGCCACGGGAGCCGCCATCTTCATGCAAAACGCCCCGGAATCTCAGGGCAAGGAGCTCCACCGCCCCTGGCCCGGCCCCGACCCCAGCCCCGGCCTTCAGCCGCTCCCTGGTCTTGGCGAGGGCGGCGGCGGCGGTGGCAGCAGCAGCAGCAGCTCAGCCTCAGCCTCCCTCCGCGCGCTCCAGGCTGCCCACCCGGGCCCTAGCCGAGCTCCCGGCAGGGGCTGAGTCGCGGCGTGCGCGTGTGAGCTAGCGTGCAAGTGGGCGAGGGTCGCCCGGGCGCCGAGCCTGTCGGAGGGGATTGTGCCGCTCCCCGCCTCCCGGAGCCCAGAGCCAGGCAGCAGCGGCAGCGACGGCAGCGGTAACAGCAGCAGCAGCAGCAGCTAGAGCCCGGGCCCTGGCCTCGGCCCCGGTGTCCTCCTGTCCGCCGGCTCCTGAGCAGCCAAAGTGGAGTCTGCAGCCGGCGAAATTCACCAGCCCTGAAATCAACAAGCTGCTGCTCCCGCTGGAGCTGCCGCGGCGGCTGGGGCGATCCCGGAGCAGCCTCGGCGGCGGCGGCGGCGGCGGCAGCAGCACCATTTAAAGAGACAGCGCACCCAGCGGCAGGACGGGGGAGGGAAGGAAGCTGGGGAGTGCTCCCCCGCCCTCCCGGCCTGGGACAGCGCTCCCAATCACGGCGACCCAGCCGAGCCGAGCTGCCCGGCCGGACCGGGCAGCGCTCCTGGAGTCGGGCAGTGAATGGGCAGCGCAGGCAGCCTCTTTCTCTGAGGATGGACGGCGAGGGGGTGGGAGGGGCGGGAGCTTCCTCTGCCCTAGTCTCCGGGCTGAAACCACGGGACCCCCGAGAGGCAGGAGAAACCCTGAGCCTACTGCCTTCCTCCCCAGACTCCCACCACCCCAGTCTCCCGGACTTGGGGCTAGGAGAGAAGGACTGAGACGTGCCCCTCACCCGGTCCCTGGAGGAGGAAAACTGGGGAGCTGGGGTGCTGCCCTGGTCCTGCCCAGCGCCCCATCCCCAACTGCCCCTGCCTTCTCCAAACAATGGCGCACGTGGGCAGGGCAGGGGTTTTGGGTGGCCTTTGAAGCTCACCACCACTTTAGGATTGAGATGGGCCAGAGGAAGAAACCGAGTCTCAGAGACAAGAACTGTTTTGCCCAAGCCCAGAGAGTGTGTCATTGCTAAGTGCTTGGGAAGGATGCGCAGATTAATTTTTGAAGGACAGGATAGTACTGTGTGTACAATCGGGAACACATCACACACACAACACACACACACACACACACACACACACACCTCACTTCAGGGTACGTGATTTTTGTCATTTTTATGTGATTGGTGGAAATAGGAGGGTGTGCTGACCGTTCTGCCCAACAATTAGACCTGATGTGAGTTACAATGTATTCAGCACAGGCTTAACGGGTGAAAATATATCCTGGGAGGGGAGTGTTCTGGAATGATTCTCAGGCAGGCCTACTGATGGAGTGACAAACCACTCAGTCCTGGCTCTGGACAAGAACCTAAGATGTGCCCAGATATATGGGGCCATGTCTCTGCCCCCAGGAACTTCTGTTCCAGGGCAGGAAATAAGACTAGCCCCAAACCAGCAACTTAAGGCAGTCTCAATGCAGGGCCATATTCTTAGGATCTTAGAGGTGGAGCTGGAAGCTGCCTCAGAAAGCATCTCTAGTTCAGCCGCCTCATTCTACAGAGGAGGAAACTGAGGCCTGAGCAGGAGAAGTGACTTCTTTCCACTACTCTGCCACCTTGCCTTGAGAGATGGATCAAAGGGGAGGGGAGAAGGAGCCTTTGGGAGTTCTTTGAAAGGCAGGCATATCCAGTAAAAGGGAATCAGGAAACTTTCCCTGAAGAAGACAGTCTAAGACTAGGATATTGATGGAGACACAGCAGGGCTTTTCCAGGGACGGTGGGCTTCCAGAAAGGTGCAGGGAGAAAGGCTGTGTGTTGAGGAGGAGGAAGACAGCAAGCACCTCTAGGCAAATTTGGGTAACACAGCTGGGAAAGGAAGCTCGGGGCCAAAGCACTGAGGGCCTGAACGCTTCAAGATGAGAATTGTCTACTTTAAAATTTTCAGTGATTTGTCCAGGTAGATGATGAACACACTGAGAAGAAGTGAATAATTAAGTTTTTAGTGAGTGCAACACGTACAAAAATTAGAGACCATCTCAAATCAGTCTCCAGCTTCCTCGTGCAGCAGGCTGGGAAATGCAGCTGCCCTGGCCCCAGGCAGAGCACAGGATTTAAGATCAGACTTCTCTGAGCACTGGCCAGGAGCAAGAAAAATCAGTACATCCAGCAGCAGAGATCTATTTGAGTTCTTCCCAGGCCTGGAGCCCTGGACTAGCTCTGCCCCAGAGGTGGCCTGTGGGCAGACAAGAGGAGGATACCTGAGGCAAGACAGGATTCCAAGAAGAGGACTGGGTGCAGGTTCCACTCTACCCTCTGATACCTGCTAACAGGGGAAGACTCCATTTGCTCTCTGGACTTCAATTTCCTCATCTGTAAAATAGGAATAATACCCTTGGTTCCCATTTCCCAGGGTTCTAATGAAGAGCAAAGTAAGGTGTGTGTGCATAATGAGCTTTGGAAACTAGGGTGCACTGTTATACAGAAGCAGGGGAGGGTCCTTGCACCACCCCCACCCAGAGACTGCAGGCAATTGGAGCCACTAACCAGACGGACCAGAAGACAACAATGAAATGCTACATTTCAGCAAAAATTCCA
The DNA here is from genome assembly GCA_011680675.1 of Gymnobelideus leadbeateri. NCBI lineage: Eukaryota > Metazoa > Chordata > Mammalia > Diprotodontia > Petauridae > Gymnobelideus > Gymnobelideus leadbeateri. The sequence continues at coordinate 803,064 of WOXC01009787.1, forward strand.
GCTCCTTTCCCCTCCACCCCAGGAGATGCCGTTCGCTACAGTTGGCATTCTACCCACCTCCAGGCCTTAATGCAAGGGTAGGCTCTGTGGTGCTAACTCTGGGGGCCACTGCCAATGCTTCCACCAATCCTTCACCAAGCCCTCCAGCTTAGAAAGTGTTTCCTCCTCCTCCATCACCTTGGGTTTGTTTTACTTGGGTAGCTACTGTGTTAGTCTGCATTAATAAAGGTAGTTTCCTTATCTGTAAATGGATCATGAAGAGTTGGACATGATTGAAATGACTCAAAAGCAATACTTAGTGATGATGATGACGATGATGATGAAAGCTAACATTACCCTGTACTTTAAAGTTTGCAAAGCACTTTACATATGTCTTCATGTTATCTTCCCAATAACCTTACATAAGGTAGGTGTTATTATTATCCCCATTGTACAGAAGAAGAAACAGAGGCTGAGAGGTTAGTGACTTGTCCAAGGTAACACAGTATCTGAGGCAGCTTCCAAACTCAGAGCTTCCTGACTCCATATCTGACACTCTGTCCTCTGCTAGCCATCCTGCTTCCCCCATCAAGCTGGCCTGCGCCTTGTTCCCTACATGGAGTGACATTCCAACCCCCCCTCACCCCCCCCCACACATACACCTATGTGTAATCTTTCCTTATTGCTCTCTGCCTCTTAAAGCTCAGACTTCCTTTCTCCTGCACAAGGCTTTGCTAACAGCCCAAGAAATGACTGTTCCCTTCCTGTTGCAATCACTCGGTATACATTTTAAATTGAATTCTCTGGGCACTTAGAAGGCCCTTTCCACCAGGAGAATGAAAGCTCCAGAACTTCAGGCACCGTATTATCCCTGTACCTCCAGAGAGTGTCACCCCAAGTTGGTTCTTAACAGCTTTTGTTGAATTATGGTTGTTGACCACGAGAGGCTGGGGAATTATGATTTTTATATTCGTCTATATGAAATGTGTAATGAACATACTAATAATTTAAAATTCCCCAGAACAGCCTTTTCCAACTTGTGAATCAGAGCTCACAATGCAGCTTGAAATGACCCATCAGACTATGACAAGGCTCACAATCACTGGCCTCCTTGTGCCTGCATATCTGAAGTGAAGTCTGTAGAACCTGCTTCCATCACAGGCCTCTGGTCTGGGACCCACCAAGTAACGACCCCCAAATACTTGATCAATGCGGCATCCACAGAACCTCCAGAGGCCGGTACCTCTTGGCATTGTGGGATTTGTGGGTTGGCCCTGCAAAACCACTCTGGCCCCAGGAGCAATCCTCCTTTCCCATTGTGATTTATGCACATAATCTCTGTCTTCACTTCACCTTGGTGGAATTCTGATTAGGAGAATTCCCAATTTGCAGATCTGTTCCTCATAATGAAACTAATTAATTAATGGCTACCTGATTCCTGGCCCTTTATCTCTGGCCTGCTTATTCCCCATTCTCAGGTTAGAGACTGACTCAGGAAAATATTTTTAACTGGCTGCTAAGTGGCAGAGGGGACTGAGGGTTTCAGAGGCTTAGCTGGGTGACCCTGGGTGAACCTTAGCATCTCAGCCTCAGTCTCCTCATCTAGAAATGGGGTTAATAGTGGCCTATACCTCACTGGGTTATTGAGAGGATCAGGTGAGATGGTATTTGGAAAGTGCTTTGTAAACCTTAAAGAATGATGTAACTTCTAGTTATGATTCTTTAATTGCTGTGAAGCTCCAGGGAATAGTGAGGAGACAGCCTTGTCCTCCATAGGCAAGTCATCTGCTGAGCTCACTTCAAAGCCTAGTGTTTTTTTAACTAACAACTGTGCAAAGAAGACAGAAGAAGTATCATAGAGTCCATTTTGTAGATGAGTAAACTCAGACAGTGCCACTAAGGTCCAGAAGTGGACCTTTCTGTCAGGTCTTCTGCTGAGGAAAGAAAAGGTTATTTCCACCATGGCAAGTTCCCTCTCAGAGAGGTGGGAGAAGCAAAAGGACTATGGGCAATCTTTGAGTTCTGGAGGAAAAAGGCAGTTCTATGTAAAAAAAAAAAGAAACATGTGACATTATAGTCTGCCATCCAAGTAAGACTATAGATGTTGCCTTCAGTTGGCAAAATGTCTCTGTTAGACTCAAAGAGCCTGGTAGGTTTTCAGAAATGTTTTCCCATTTTTGAGTATTACAACCCATCATATAACATTAAGAAGCCTTTGGAAAAAGTCATCACAAGGTCAAGAAAGATCTACTTCCTTAAAAGTCTGGTTAGGAGGTAGACTTGGGGTCTGAGATTCAAATGCAAATGGAGGGGAGGCAAAGTCAACATTAAAAACAGCCAAGATGGAGCCACATGATGGATTAATGGAATTGAATTTTGAACAATGATTCTATCAGCTTGGTGGGGATTTAAATAGAAGCACTGGGTGGCTATAAGAGACAGAGTTTGGTGTAGACTGGTACTGACAAAGCAAGTGACCCAGTCATCTCACAATTTGGAAAGTTCATATCTAACCTTGCCCCTCACCCATCCATCATTGACACAGCTCCTAAGTGAAGATCCCTAACACCCTGTCACTCATCTGCTCAAATGCCTCACTAGCTCCCTATAGCCTTTAGGGTAAAAGGTAAAATTCTAAGCCTGACATTTAAAGTACTTTACAACTTGGTTCTAATCTCACTCTCCAGAGTGATCTCAAGTAAACTTCCTCCTTCATTCCCTCCCTAAACACACACACTTTATACCAGGAAAACTGGCCAGTTTCCCCTACCCCGTAGTGGTTGGTCTATTTCCACAACTTTGCACACCCTCCACCTCACCTTTGCCTTCTGGAACCCCTATCCCTCTCAAGGCTCAGCTCAGATGCCTTGGCCAAGAGGGCTCCTCTGAGCCACCTAGTTCTTCTTGTGCTCCCCCCTCCACCATCCAGAAATCTCCTCAAGTTCATTTTTTTTAGATCTTGTATTTTCTGACCCATAGGCATTCCTTCTCCATCTGTATCATAAGCTCCTTACAGGTCTGGGCTATTTTCATTTCTGTCTTTGTATAGCCCAGTGTTTGGCAGAAAGGAAATTTCACAGGATTGGATTAAATTAGAAAAGCAGACTCAGGAAGGACACAGAGGGCCTGCCTGAGTAGGTACCAGTCTCATTACAAGAGTTCCAGTGTTCTCTGAAGCATCTACAGACCAGAAAGTATGTGTAGGGGAGGAAGTCTGTGTGGGCCTGTGTGTCTGTCTATGAGTTTGTGTGTGTATGGGTTTGGGTGTGTCTGTCTGTGGGTCTGTGTGTGTACATGTGTCTATCTATCTGTGTGTCAGTGTATGTGAAAGGGTAATACGAAGATCTCTGGGACAGGGTAACTCAAAGAACTGGGAAATCCAGGAAGGCCCCTTTAGGAGGCAGCACCTGAGCTGAACCTCAACGGAATCCACATTTTCCAAGAGGCCAAAATGATACAGAAAAGGAAGCATCCTGGGTATAGGGAACAAACAGTCCACACAGAAACGGGGCAGTAAGAGATAGGAAACTTCAGCCGGGCCAAGCTGGAGTGTCGACAGTACATAAGAAGCATTTGCATCTAGAAGGAAGCAGAGAGAATTGCTCATACAGTCTCCCCCCGTTTTACAGCTGAGCCAGCTAAGGCCCATGAAGGGGAACAGCCTTGGGTCTTTTTACCTTCCATTTGAGGCCCTTTGTTCTTGCCATGCTACCTCCCCAAGTGGGAATCAGCCCCTCTACCAATGAGTCATTTCTGAGATCACAAGCTTTACAGTTACAGAAACAGAAGTTGAGCACTGGAGGTCACCTAAAGTGACGGGTCAGAAAACAAAGCCCAGCCTTCTGACTCCAAATCTGCTCTTTCATTCTGAGAAGAAGTCTTTCCAAAGAAGACTCTAAAAAACAAAGGTCAAGGAAAAAATATTGTATGCAGCCAGAAAGAAACAATTCAAATATCATGGAATCAGAGTCAGATTAACACAAGATTTAGCAGTTCCTATATTAAAGGAAGAGAGGGCTTGGAATATGATATTCCAGAGGGCAAAGGAGCTAGTTTTACAACCAAAAATCACCTACCTTGCAAAATCAAGTATAATCCTTCAGGGGAAAAAGTGACCATTCAGTGTGATAGAGGACTTTCAAGCATTCCTGATGAAAAGACCAGAGATGAATTGAAAAATTTACTTTCAAATACAAGACTCAAGAGAAATATAAAAAGGTAAACAGGAAAAAGAAATCATAAGACATTCGGTAAAGTTAAACTGTTTACATTCTTACATGGGAAAATGATACTTGTAACTCCTAAAACTTTCTCATTACTAGGGCAATTAGAAGGGGTATACATAGAAGGCATGGGTCTGAGTTGAATATGAGGGGATGATTATCTAAAAAACAAAAGGAGTGAGAAAGGAATACACTGGAATAAGGGGGAAGGGAGAGGTAGAATACAGTAAATTATATGACATGAAAGAGGCACAAAAGAGTTTTTACAGTTGAGGGGAAAATGGGGAAGAATTTTATTCTCATCCAAAATTGACTCAAAGAGGGAATAACCATACATACCTGGTTGGTTATAAAATCTATCTTATCCTACCATAAAATAGGAGGGGAAAGGGATAAGAGAAGGGAGAAGTAGTAGGGAGATAGATTGGGGTATAACTGATGTTTTTAACATGATTGTTCATGTATACCCTATATCAGATTGCATGCTGTCTTTGGGAGGTGGAAAGGAATGGAGCAGGGAAATTTAAAACTCAAAATCTTATAGAAGTGAATGAAGAAAACTAAAAATAAATAAATAAATACTTTTAAAAAGAGTTACATAAACTGATGTGAAGTGAAGTGAGCAGAACCAGGAGAATATCGTATACAATAACAGTAATATTATATGACGGTCAGCTATAAATGACTTAGCTATTCTCAACAATACTGTGATCCAAGACAATTCTGAAGGACTTATGATGAAAAATGCTATCCATCTCAAGAGAAAGAACTGATAAAGTCTGAATGCAGATCAAAGCAACCTTTCCTCTACTTTCTCTATTTTTCTTGTTTTTTCTTTCACAACATGACTAATATAGAAACTAAAAAAATAAAATTTAATTTTAAAAAATAAACCATGTCCCCAAACAATTCTGGTCTGTTCTGAGACTCAGGGCACTGAGCTGCTGTCCTTTTTCTGTGTAGAGCCCAGGCAGAGACGGCTTGAGTAAGGGCAATGTTGGCCCAGTGACATGCCACCTATAATTGCATCTTCTAACCTCACTGCTCCCTCTTGACATGTCCAAGCAAAAAAAAAAAAAAAATCCCAGGAAACTTCCTGTTAGTCTCCTTGTTGTGAAAAGAAATGTCCACCAATCTGCTGCCTGTGTACAATTGTTTCAGAATGAGTAGGGTTGTTTCCATTAGTATCTACTCTAGGCTATACACTAAGGAGCCCTCAAAGCCTTTTCTTGGTAAAGAAACATCCTTCACCTCAAAGGGAAAAGCTGACTTAAGTGTACATTTGGGGCATAAGAATGTTCTCACTATCTCTTAGCCTCTGGGGTCCAGAGAGTTGGCAGTGTGCCCCTGGAAGGCCCTCAGCATCTAACAAATAGTAGATTGGGTGGGGGGATGGGAGAGGGCACAGGAAGGATGCTCAGGCTCCAGGAATCTTCCTCTTCGCCGCCTGAATGGGAACAAAGGGCCCAGTGCCAAAATAGGAGATTCCAGGATTTATTTACAAGATGCTATAAATGAATCAAACAGTACTTCAAGGTCCTGAAATGGAAGGAAAGAGTTCACAGTTCTGGGGCCCAGGTGCAGGGTGAATGAATTCATGGGAGAAATGAGGCTTATAAATCACTGGGTTAAGAGGAAGAGGGCACTATTAAAATACCCCAGGCCACACAAGTTCCAATGAGCCCAAGAAGGAAAGGTGTCTAGGGTCTGTCTTGGATGTGTGTGGGATAGCCCTTGGGCTCTTGGGAGGAAAAGTGCTTCATTAAACGTAGACAAGCTTAATATCGATAACACAAACGTCTCCCGTGGCATAGGAGGAAGAGGCCACGTGCAGAACCAAAGAGATGCAAACAGGGGGAAGACCACAGAGATTCGCCAGGTCAGCCCTCTCAGTTTGTACCCAGAGACCCTGGAGTCAAGTTCGGTCAGGGCATGGGACCTGCCAGAAACACACACCCATTTTATTGGTCTGATTAGAAGCCATTCTCCCTCTCAAAAAAATTCTAGCCTGTAGAAAACATAAGTGCAGTCAAAACTATCTTTAATTCATTTTCCTCAGCATTGTCCTCTTAAAGAATCAATGTAACGTAGTGGACAGAAGGCACAGGATTGTGTATGTAGGCACAGGAAAGACCTGAATTCCACTTCCTACTCTGATGCTTATGAAGTGGCCTTGGGTAAGTTACTTAACCTCAGTCTGAGTCTGAGTTTCCCTATTTGTAGAATAGAGATAATACCTTCAAAGATCTCCCTCTCAGAGGTGTTGTGAGATTCAACAGAAGTTCTGCACACAAAGGATTTTGTAAAGCTCAAGGTGCTAGATGGATGGCAGATATTCCAAAACACGAATGATAATAATTCATATTTAGATTATCTTTTGAGTTTCTACAAAGTACTTTGCTCATGTTATCTCATCTGCCCCACAAACAACCCAGTGATCAAGTTTCTATAGATAATGTTATTTCTATTTGACAGATGGAGAAACTGAGATTCAAGGGAGTAAGTGATAAGTCAGGATTAGAACTCAGGTTTCTTCTATTTCCTAGACCAGCATTACTGGCACTGTGTCATACTGCCTGCCCATTTAGGAATATAGGAGAGCTAGGTGTGCCCTCACCTACATCTCAGACTTTGTGAATTTACATGGCTCAGTTTCTCCCCACCACCATCTTGGTGCCAGGTAGATGTTCTGAGGGCTTCCATGAGACTGATGCTTATAGTTTAAAATAGAAGGAAGCAGCTGTGTGGTCATATAAATGCCATAGAATATTATCCATAATGATGATTTTTAAAATATTGATGCCATGGCTTCACTTAGAAATGGCCAAACGGCTATTTGGTTCTCAGTTCCAATACCAGAATTCCTCTCAAGCTCAGAACAAGAACCCTGCTTCACTTCAATTCAATGACATTTATTCAGCAATCACTAAGGCAAGGCCACAGAGATTCAAGGATCTCTAAGGGATTTTCTTCCTCAAAATCCTGTAATCCAATTAAGAGAGTAAAATAAAAATCCCAGAGTCCTGACCTAGAGGAGTATATGTGTCTGTATGCATATGTATATGTGTGTCTATATGTATGTATATGTAGATTTGTGTAAGTATGCGTGTGCAGATACATCAATATGTATATATGCATATATTTGTGTGTATACAGACACAGATACATGGGCAAGCTTGGGAGAGAGTGTAGTATAGTGAAAACAGAAGCTCTGAGTTCTAATTCTTGTCCTGCTTTTTACTCACTGTGTGACTTTGGACAGGAGTGGACAGGGTGTTGAGGGAGGCCTGTGGTGTCCAGGTGGACCAGCACATCTGCTGTGATGGCTGCCAAGCACTTTCCAGAGCTGCTTACCTAACTTCGGTGTCTGCCTGGCACCTAATTCTTACCTGTAGGTCCAGGAAGCTGTCGCATGTGCAGCAGCCTCACCCTGATAAAATTATCTCAGCAGACAAGCTAAACCAGGTTGAAGGTAACCCCTAGGTCTCAAACCCATCAGTGAAGTCAGAGGGTGTTTAACTCCAATCTTGTGAACACTTTCCCCAAAAGAATGGGTGGATGAGAACAAGCATCTGAAGCAGGGACCATGGAGAGCTCCGAGCTTGGTTAAACATCATAGGGGCCAAGGTCATCTTTGGCACACCAGAACATCCCCAGTCATCCTGATTCTTGTTTTGTCACTGGGCTCTGAAGACTTTGGCTGGTAACTCTGGTTAGAATTGGTCCTCTGAAGCCAAGGACAAACAACTGTGGACTAGTCACTTTCTCTGTGCCTCAGTTTCCTTATATGTAAAAGGAAGGGATTTTAAAGATGATTCCACAAGGTTCTTTCCAAGGATAAAGATGGGGCTCCACTAGTTATCCCACCCCACCAAAAAGCACCACCAAAAAACTGTCTCTAATTACCTTTGTTGGGAAAGAGTTCTGGCTTCAATCAATCCACTGAAACCAGATGTGAAGAGATCACCTGCACCTCCAATACCATTTTGTGAGAAACTGGGATAAAAGAACAGAGGGTCTGGGAGCTGAGGGGATTACTCAGAGCTCAGAAATGAACTGGCAGCCTCATGGCACCAGGAAAAAGAGAAAGGAAGCAGGGCCAAGCTATTGCAGAGAAGGGAGACACGAGCTCTGTAGGAATCTCAGCAAAGAAATCTGGGCTGCTGCTACCTGAGCCATCTGCACACAGACTCAAGAAAGTGGGTTATTTCCCCATGTTTCCCCTCCCATTGCCTATCCACAGACACCAGACAACAATCTGTTGCTTTATGGTTGTTCTGTTGTTTCAGTCTTGTCTGATACTTTGTGACCCCATTTGGGGTTTTTTCAGCAGAGATACTGGAGCACTTTGATATTCCCTTCTCCAGCTCATTTTACAGATGAAGAGATTGAGTCAAACATAGTTAAGTGACTTGTCCATGGTCACACAGCTAGTAAGTATCTGAAATGTTTGAACTCAGGAAGAGGAGTCTTCCTGACTCCAGGCCTGGCGCTCTGTTCACTCTGCCATCTAATTTCCCCAGTTACTTTGTTATTCAAACAATTTTAACAAAATGATTTTTCCCTCAACCACAAGGAATCCAAAGGTTAATTTGCATAGATAGATAGAGAGATAGATAGATAGATAGATAGATAGATAGATAGATAGATAGATGTTTAAATTTAAATGGAGATGCCAAGGTATCTTGGTAAATGCTTAGAAATACTCTGGGGGCTCAGAGCTGTTGTGATTGAACTCACAAACTTTTGGTCTAAAATAAACTCTTTGTAGCCAAAATGGTCACACCTGCTAACCATGGGGGTCTCTCAAGTCTCTCTCCTTGACTTTGTTTTCTTCTTTCTCTTGCTATCTCATTGGATGTTCTCATGATTTCTGATGGATTCAAGCATCATCTCCATATCTCTCCAACTGCCTGTTGACTATCTCTAACTGGATTTCCCATAGGATCTTCAGTTTAGCATGTTTACAAATGAATTCAAAACCTTTCTAGTCCAAACCCAATAATCTTCCAATCTTCCCTATTGTTTTCAAGGGTACTGCCATCCTCCCAACACCCAGGTGCATAACCTTGGTGCCATCCTCAACATCTCCCTCTCTCACCTCCCCTCCCCATCCAGCTTGTGGCCAAATCCGGTTCATTTTACCTTTGTAAGGGAATATCTCATATTGGTGGAGACCTTCCCCCCACTGGTGCCATCCCATAGGTCATAGCCTTGAAGTCAGGCTGGTGTTGTAGGGGGGCAGACAGTGAGAATGCTGAAACCTGGGGCCATATCAGCAGAGCCAAGTCAGAATGAGGCACAGCAAATGGCCCTGTGACCCCTGGTACAGGACCTCATCGCCTCACCCCCGGACCATGGTGATAGCCTTCAGGTTGGTTTCTTCTCCCTATTGAAACTCCAAAGTAAAAAACCATCAAATGATCTGTTTGTCTTTAAAGCCCTTCCAAACCTGGCTTCTTCCTGCCTTTCCACTCTTGCACCTTGTACTTCTCTACCTGCTCTACAATGTGGTGACATTGACTTCCTTGCTGTGCCTTGCACATGATGCTCCATACCTGACTGCACATTCACTGCCTGTCCCCCATGCCTGGAATGCACTCCCTCACTTCCACTTCTCAGACTCCCAAGTGTCTTTGATGTTTCATTCCGTTATCACCAATGACATTAAAGTTTTTCTTGGCTCCTTTCCTCCCAGATACTGGTGCCCCATCCCACCACTGGCTTTGCATTTATCTCATGAATATCTTACATGACCTTTTATATATGCATGGAGTCTCCCCAAATAGGATAGAAGCCTCTTGTCTTCATGGACCCAGAATGTTACCGAGTCCCTGGGATACAGGAGATTCTTAATAAATATTTGTTAATTGATTAATGATTCCCCCCTCCCATCCCCAGCACCCAGGATCATGTTCCACACCTGAAGCAAGGTGTTGAAATCGGTTTCAAGAACATCTGAGTTCAAAATCTTGTCTCTGATACTAGCAGTAGTTACTTTACCTTTACAAGCCTCACTTTCCTCATTTGTGAAATGGGTATAACAATACTTGCAATACTATTAAGAGTTTCATATGAGACAACTTATGTAAAACACTCAGAGACTTTTGTAGCAGCAAGCACCCGAACATCCCCAGGGTGACTGCCAACACAGGTTCTTAGATCTGCTTTTCAAAAGGAAAGCAACTCAAAATGGGTTAACAAGCTTACTTTAATCAAACAAACACACATTACCTAGTTCAGGGGAAAAGGTCAGCACCCCAAACTTCAGTTACAGAACTTACAAATCAAACAGACAGGCTTCCAAACTGTCCTACCATTATATCAATACCAAATCACAGTTACCAGAGAGGGAAGCATCAACATCTGGGTTTTCAAAGCCGGGGGGCGCTCAACAACGGCTTCCCAGAGTCTCATCTGGTCAAATCACACAACACTTCTCAAAGTGAGCCCCAAAGCAAAGCCTCTCCTCAGGGCTTATATAGCCTTCTCTTGGCTCAGAGAATGTAACAACCTCCTTGACCCACAGCCTAATCACAAAGTATCAAGGTGTGGGCTTTCCTGAAAAACAAGCCTCCCACCACAGGCTCCAGGTGCACTTAAGCTAGGGGTAGGGAAGATCTTTAAATTTGCATTTCCGTTACAACTTTGTAAAGTGCAATAAAAATGGCAGATTTAAAAATATTTTAATGTGTTTATTGAAAGTGACGCGCCTGGATGAATTTCACAGGGAAAGGCCACACTGACCCTGAAGTCGGAAACTAGGAGATCATGACGTTTTCTTCCAGAACAGAGAGTCTAGAAGTCAATAGACGTTGTTTGTTCATTGCTGAGAAAAGAATGCCAGACTTTATCAGTGTTGGTTCAGTTTAATCATTTTTGAAAATTCATGTTATTCCTCAGTAAAAAAAGAAGATTATTAGACCCTTACTTCCCGTGAAAATATAAGCATCAACTCCAGAAACAAGATGCTAGCAGATTCATCTCTCATAAAATTAAAACCTGATTGGTTTTATGACTCAGCCATGGCCATTTGCTCCTGTCAGCACCATCATTAAATTAACACAGCCAAGGGGATAAGGCACCCAGAGGAAATCTGTTCAGCAGCACCCGGCTCCCACCAAGGACAGTCTCTCCCAGCTGTTTATTTTGGCATGTTTCTGAGGCTTACCTATTTCTGCTGTGATTCTGCTCAGCCTGCTGGTCAGCCAGCCTCCCCACCCCCACCCGTCTTTCTGTCTCTGTGCCTCTGTCTCTGTCTCTCTCTGTCTCTCTGTCTCTCTCTCTTTCTCTCTGTCTCTGTCTCTCTCTTTCTTTCTGTCTCTGTCTCTATCTCTCTCTGCCTCTCTGTCTCTGTCTATCTCTGTCTCTCTGTCTCTCTGTCTCTCTCTCTTTCTCTCTGTCTCTGTCTCTGTCTCTCTCTTTCTCTCTGTCTCTCTGTCTCTGTCTCTGTCTCTCTCTCTCTCTCTCTCTATCTCTCTCTGCCTCTCTGTCTCTGTCTATCTTTCTCTTGGTCTCTGTCTCTCTCTGTCTCTCTGTCTCTCTCTCTCTCACCCCCCCCCCCCCTTGGCAGCTTTCATAGAAAGGCTGGTGTTTTAGCAAGTCAGTAACAAACAGACTTGACCTAGGCTTGAGCCACCAGCCCTCCAGCCTCTACCTCCCAGAAATCACCTGAACCATTGCTTTGTCTGTTTAAACTCTGGAGCCTGGCCCTAGGTTGCTTTTGAAGCCCCTGGTCATATAGAAGTCAGACAAAAATGGGGGAACTTGGGGTCTAATTTAAAAAGCATTTTTAAAAAGAATTTAGTAAATGTTGGTATGAGTCCTGAGAAGTTCAGAGAACAGCTCAGGCTGGATATTCATTAATTGTGGAATGACAAACGTCCCTGCTCACTAGGCCAGCTCCTCCCACCACTATCCTTTCCTGACCTCCCCAATCTATAAAATAGTAGGAAGGCAAAGTCCTCTGGATTCACATTCTTAGAAAATGCATTCCTCTAATTAAATCTGCCAAAGAGGGCCAGAAGGGGAGGACAGGGAAGAAAGGGAGTAATTGATTGGAAGCTCTGAGAATCAAGTAAGTGGCCATCATTGGGAAGCTGATGGGCCCAGATGTGTGGAGCTCTCAAGGGGGTGCCAGGCTGAAGTGGCCAGAAAGAAATTTAGCATTTGTCTGCTGGTGTCTGATGCAGGGGGAGGAGCATACAACTGATGATTAGGACCATTGTGGGGAATGAGAGGAAAAATGGGGGAAGGGACTGAATCAGGTCAGAGCAATCAGGTGGGTCAGTTTCTGGATTCTTTGGAGCACTGAAATCTAAGAGATGGAAACAGAAGTAGGAGCCCCTCCGGAGGGGCAGAGTCTCAGGCCAGTAAGCCAGAATTAGAAGGAGACAGGCCAAGAAGGCTACATGGAGTGGAGGGGACAACTGCCTGTGTACCACTCAATTTGTGCCTTCGAATCTTGTGCCTTGTGATTGTATAGTATTGGCTCATGTGCCAGTGTGCTGGTGGGGTCACGGGGCCATTTTGCTGTGCCTCATCCTGACTTGGCTCTGCTGATATGGCCCCAGGTTTGGGCATCTAACTGTCTGCCCCCTAGAACACCGGCCTGACTTCAAGGCTATGACCTATGGGATGGCACCGGTGGGGGAAGGTCTCCACCAATTTGGGGACTTTCACACTTGTCTCCATGTCCTCTCTTCCCTTCTGTAAGTGCCATTGTCTTCATGAAGTCCTTCCTTGCTCCCCCTAGCTCTGCCCTACCCACCCCCCAAACAACATTGAATTATACAAATGTGCACGTGCTTGTGCAGGTACCAACCTATACATTTATCTACCTATCTAGATATCAGTAGGTTAAGCAACACAATATGCATCATATACACATGCATGTATATTTGGATATGCTCATACACATATGTATATGTACCCATATATATGTATATACCAGCGTCTAGGTCTCCTCAGATAGTACATAACCTCACTGAAGTCAGAACCTGTTTATTTGTGTCTCTATATCCCCAGTGCCTAGCACAGTGCCTAGCCCAGGTAGGTGTTTAATCAATGTTGATTGATTGATGGATGGATGGATGGGGTGATTGGTACTGAGGTGATCTTCTACCTCTCTGGGGTGGGGAGGCATATTGGAGAGAGCTCTGGATTCAGAGACAGGAAGGCCTGGGTTCAAATTTTGCCTCCCACCGTTCTTTGCTCCTGTGATCGTGGGTATTTCACCACCCTGAGCCTGGGATGGATGACACCTGAAATGCTAACCTTATGGGGCCATTAGATTCCCCAGGGGAAGAAGCTGGAGGCACTTTGTTTGGACTGAGGGCCCCTGCAACGTTTGCACACTTGGACTCATAGGGCTCGGTCTAGATTGGTTCTAGATTCAGACTTAAGTGGGTACTGCATTATTTTTCCAGTTACCACTGGAATGGGGCTGCTGTTACTGCTACTGTAGCTGCTGCTGCTACTACTGCCATCTCTCCCTCTCTCTCTCTCTGTCTCTTTCTGTCTGTCTCTGTCTCTCTCTCTGTCTCTGTCTCTCTCTCCCTCTCTCTGTCTCTCTCTGTCTCTCTGTCTCTCTCTGTCTCCCTCTCTCTGTCCCTTTCTGTCTCTCTGTCTATGTCTCTGTCTCTCTGTCTGTCTTTGTCTCTCTCTGTCTTTGTCTCTGTCTCTCTGTCTCTCTCTGTCTTTGTCTCTCTTTCTCTCTCTCTCTCTCTCTCTCTCTCTCTCTCTCTCTCTCTCTCCCTCTCTCTGTCTCTCTCCCTCTCTCTGTCTCTCTCTGTCTCTCTGTCTCTCTCTGTCTCCCTCTCTCTGTCCCTTTCTGTCTCTCTGTCTATGTCTCTGTCTCTCTGTCTGTCTTTGTCTCTCTCTGTCTTTGTCTCTGTCTCTCTGTCTCTCTCTGTCTTTGTCTCTCTTTGTCTCTCTCTCTCTCTCTCTCTCTCTCTCTCTCTCTCTCTCTCTCTCTCTCTCTCTCTCTCCCCATCTCTCTCCTCTCTGTGTTTCTCTTTGTCTCTGTCTCCCTCTGTCTTCCCCTCACCCTCTCAATTTAGAGATCCAAAATCCTCCATAAATGGGATATGTAAAATCCTCTGTTTGCTCTTGAGTTGGAGATAGGGCTTTAGGACTGTGAGGAGGTGTCTTTTGGGGGATAAGGGTGAAGGGTGTTCCCACCACCTATTTATTTGTAGAAGCTGCATCCAGTCTGCAGATGTTCTTTGCCAAGCTGGCAGTTTGTGCCCCCATAGCAGGGGTATTTGGGCCATGGCATCTCCCCCAAGTTTTCTAGTTTACCTCATCCTGCAATACAGAAGTGGTCGATCCAGCAAACACATTGCCTTAGTTTCAGAAATTTCCATGGTCTATTCTATAGAGATCCCCTGGACATCAGTGTCTGTAAACAGTGTATACCAGGCCAGATTCTCTGACCCCCTGGTATAAGAATCTCCAGGTTCAAGGTGCTGGCTACTATTAGAGCCCCCCCCCCCACCCCCAAGCATTCTTCTTCAGGGATGCGTACAGGAGGCAGGCTCACAAATACCTGCAGCCTGGTTCTGATGCACTAGACAGATTCTTATGCGTATGAGGCTCAGGCCCTACAGGAAGTAGAGAGAGCATTCTCTGGGTGAGTTCAAGGAGTTCTAAGATGAAGACGCCTCATCAATTCCCCTGCCCATTTTGGTTCCTACATTGGTCTGCAAAGACTTCTCCAGACAAGTGATTAGGTGATAATTCAGATGGGAAAAGGGGCGGAAGGCTCATGGCCAAGACTTCTATGTCCAGAAGAAAGGGGGCATAGAAGCTTCTTTCCAACAGTGGGGGGTGGATGTGCATCTCCAGATGTGCATCCAGGTGTGGTGAGGAGGGGGTGGGCTGTGTTCTTCAGATGTGCATCCAGGTGAGGGGATGTGGTGGTGGCTGCCTTAAAAATGGGTTTCCCATTTGTATAGGTAAACACCCCCATCTCCAAGAATGTTAGAGATTGCCCCTGTTTTTCAGGGGTTCAAGGTGAGTTATTGGTGGAAAACATGGAGTTAATAATATGCAAAATATAATATATAAGCTAGACATTATGATATATTATACTATATGATATTATATATTAATATCATATAATAATATGCAGAGCTAGGCTTTTATTTCTTTGGAGTACAGGAGCTATTTAAGAGTGGTGAAATATGGAATTGTAATTTGTCCTTATTGACTTGACTTGGCTACCAAAGGGTATCTGGAAGGCCTATGGGCACTGAGGGTGCCCTCCCCCACACCCAGCCTCCTGAAACTAATCCAGACTGCTTGCCTGCTTAGGAAGTCTGGATGAGATAGGACTCTCCTATTCTACTCCTTCTAGTGGGATGGAGAACCACCAGGTCTTCCCATCTGCCCTGCTACCAGCTCCTCAGGCTCTGCAGGCCTTGTCTCTAAACCTTCTATGCCCTGGGAATGGGCATTTTACTGACTGAGCTAACCTCTAACTCCCTGGGCCTTGCTCTGCTTCTCCTCACTGAACCATTAAGATCCAGGGCCCTTCTATCTGCCCTGTGGCTAAATCTTCCTTTGTGTGTTGCTTCCCCTCAATTGCACACAGGGTCTCTCTTGGTTTTTTTATTTGTATTTTCAGCACCTGACACATGGTAAATGCTTAACAAATACTTTTTCTCACTCATTCATTATCTATGATCCCAGGTATGGGACATTTGGGCTAAGATAGTAATTTATCTACAAAGTTATACACAAGGAAATGGAAGGACCATCCCAAATGGATCATGGAGTGAAAGGTGCTCAATTGTTCAGTAATCCAGGGCCACAATGATCAATATTGTTGCATTCAGATATGTACACTGTACCTATTTTCTGGCACAGAACGGCAATTTGTGCTTCAAATATGGCCTCACACACTAGCTGTATGACCCTGGACAAGCCACTTGACCTCTGTCTTCCTCAATTTCCTCATTTGTCAAATGAGGAAAATAATATTACCTTCCAGGATTGAGAACCAAATGAGATCATCTTTGTTAAGCATTTTACAAGCCTTACCATGCTATGGATGCTGTTCTACATTTCCCAGAAGAATTTGTTGTTACAAAATTATAAGGATCATAGAAATGAAATGAAAAATAATAACAACAGATCCAGTTGTCAGAACACCTGCTCTGGCTCCCCTGGCCTAAAAGCCAGTTATGTTACATTGCATTCCTCCTTCAGGATTCTTTGGTTCCCTTAGGGGACAGGCAATGTCTAGTCTGTTTCATTGGCTCAAGCCCCCACCAGTTGTGTTCTTCCAATTTTAGGGATCCAAGCCCCCGCTTCCATTTAACTGAAAGGTCAGACTAGCTTTTACAAAGGAATATTTACCTCAAGGGCACTGCATAAAGAAATACTTTTGCATTATTACATTGCATTAACAAATACTTTTTCTCATTCATTCATTATTCCTTCATACATTCCCCTATACCTGGGGAGGCATAATCTCCCATATCCCATCTCAACCTCCATAGCAGGAAGAGAAATATGGTTTTCTGCCAAATTCAGTTCCTTTCTGCATAGCCTAGTCCCACCAGCTCCAAGCCCAAAGATTCTCTGGACTTCTCAGGGCTTCCTTTACTGTGCTGACAAGGATATCTGGTGTAATATCTTGACTTCAAAGTTGGCATGGCTTGCACTCCTGCATCTAGGGACTTCCAGCTTGTGCCTAGGAGTGAAAGGGACTAATGAACAAACCAAAACTCCATTAATTCTTAAAGGGAGGACCTTTACCCCACCCCCCCACACACATATATACATCCAGCTTAATACAAGGTGCCCAAACTGTGAGTGAATGAAAACTTCTTTCCTCGGATGCAACAGGGAGAAACTGAGCAAGGGACATAGAGACAAAGAGAGAGGCAGACAGTGACAGAGACAGAAACCAATAGACATAGACACAGAGTCAGAGCTAAAGTTTGCCTCAGTTTCCTCATCTGTAAAATGAGCTGGAGAAGGAAGCAAACCAATCCAGTATCTTTGCCAAGAAAATCCCAAATGAGGTCACAGGGAGTCGTATACAACTGGAAAGACTTAATAACAAATAGCTTTGTTCATGTATGTTTGCCTATTACTTTGCCCATTAGATTGTGGGCCCTTTGAGACAGACAGACCTAAATGTAGACAGCTAAACCCAAAGCCAGAACTAAGAATAGAGACAGAGACTGACCCATCCTGGTAGTTTGAAAGATGCGGCCAGTTCATGATATGTAGCCGGTGGAAAGAGGCTACTTTCACCCACATGGTGTAGGATGGCAGGAGGTCTTCCAGAAGTAAATCCCTGATGTTTCCCACATATCCTTCCCTTTTAGGGGATCTGGGTATGAACAAATCCCAGTTACACAATGAAATGAAACAGATTGGTAGAGTGGGCTGAGTGCTGGGTTTCGAATCTGAGGACCTGGGCTCAAATACCACCAGTTCTAACACTTATCACCTGTGTGATGTTGAGCAAGATGTTTCCCCTCTCTGGGCCTCAGTTTCCTCATTGATACAATGGAGATTGGAGCAGCTGGCCTCTTAGGCTCTTCCAGTTCTTGAGCTAGTATTCTAGGAACTGAGGCAGTCCCAGATGAACAGACCCTACAACAATGTTTGAGTTCTCATCATTCCCTTAGGACAAGGATACATTTCTCCAAAGTGGTTAGAAATGAAGCTATAATCCAGCTTGGACTAGACACCTATAAACATCTGAGCTCAAACCACACTGATTAGATAAGGAAAGAGGATGTCTATAAACTCCTCTAGAACTTGGCTCCTCCTTTGCCAATCCCTTTTCATGTATTCTCCACTTGAACCAAATTGGCCATCATCCATATGAAACATTCTATTTCCCATCTATATGCCTTTGACTAGGTCATTCTTATATTTGGAATATGTTCCTCCATCACCTCGGTCCCATAAAATGCCATGCTTCCCTCAAAGCCCACCTCCTATACCCTACCTTACCCCCAGCACCCAACAAGTTAGTTTGGAGTGAATATTCACTTTGCAAATTCTATTCTTGAAATCATATCGGTTTTATTTCCACCTGCTTCTAGTGAGCAGAAGGACAGATCACAGTGGTGCCTCCCCCAATCTACTCTTCTTCTAAAAGAGTAAGTCATGGGAAGACCCTGGATTCAGGGTTGTGGGGTCTATGTTTGACTCTCCCCTCTGCTATTCACACTTGCCTCTTGAGACCACGGGAGCATGGGTCTCCGTTTCCTTATCTACGAAACAGGGAATTAGCCCACAGGTCCGTTCTAAATCCATGATGCTGCTATAAATACTTCAAACTGCCTTTTTTGTCTGTGTCTTACTGTCCTGCCTTGTGAACACTCCCTGTCCCTGAATCTCATGCCTGGTTTAAGAGGCCAGCCACTCTGCTCTACCCTGTTTGACCAATGATTACCATATGGATTCTATTTTCAACTAATTATTTTGGTTCTGATTGAGTTTCTTCTTTCTTTCTGGCGTAAAATCCCCTGGCCAACCCATCTTTACTATATCTTTCTTGCCACTGCCAGTCACAGAAGGTGATAAGTCCCATCTGATTCTTAAAAGATAATTAGCAACCTGGATATCCACTTGGAAGTGACTTTCCCTCTGTAAAGCAAGGGAGTCAGCAGAGAATTTGCTCTGGTGAATGTTCATTATCTCTGTCTCCTTGGGGGCTATTTAGAGGTGAAAGTTGGATTCATCGACTATAAGGATTCTTGCTGAAACTAATGTAGGTGGGGTAGGGGAAGAAGGGCACAATGTTACTCCATTTGGGGGCCAGTTCTTCTCTTAGATAGCCCCTGATTTGAGGGACACATAGCTTTGTGACCTTCCTAGAAATGACTCCCCTCCAAGTCTGCCAAGAAGTTTGGGGGTTTGGAGGTGTATTTAGACGAGTCAGGGTAAAATTCCAACTCTGCCACTGTGACCTTGGACAAGTCAAGTTTTCTCCTTTGGCAAACTAGGGGACTGGACCTGATGACCCACATCTAAATTCCCCTTCAACTCTGGATCTATGATGCTAGGATTCCCTATTTGACTCTGTCCAGTCTGGTTGCATATTTTAATTCTCAAGCCCCAAGTGGCTAAGGTGAATGTCCCATTTTCTTTTTAAGTGCCTAAAATATGACACCAATTACATCATCATTTTTACCATTTTTAATCTCATCTGCTGAATGATTGAAATATAATGTAAGTAGGTCGCAATGAGTTCAGAGTCAAATGGCCCAGAAAGCTAAAAGATAAATCATCAGATGTGACAAGGCAAGAATGAAAAGTGCTTGGTAATTGTAATCAACAACATCATGGTCACTGGGCTGCAGAATGCCTGGAGCACTCACTGAGCCCACGTGCCTGCCTGCAGACCGGACAACATCTACCAGGCTCCAGACAAAAGGAGACATGGTCTTCGGGACTGCAGAGACGTCCACCACACACCCCCTTCACTGAATCCAATGAAACACTCAAGCAACAAGTATTTGCTCGGAGCCTACTGTGTGCCGGGATCGTGTAGCTAACTGTGTTTAAGATCTCAGGCTCCCAGGAAATGCTTCTCTTTCCTGCATTTTTAGGTTGTAGCTTTAGTGTACTCTTGTTTGTTAACCAGTGGTCTGCCAGATGCCTCTATTTAGATATCCAATCCATTCAATTATTTCAGTCATGTCCAGCTCTTTGTGACTCCCTTTGGGTTTTCTTAGCAAAGATACTGGAATGGTTAGCTATTTCCTTCTCCAGCTCATTTTACAAATAAGGAAACTGAGGCAAACACGGTTAAGTGATTTGCACAAGTCATATGGTTACTAAGTGTCTGAAGCCATATTTAAACTCAGCTCTTTCTGACCCCAAGCCTAACACTCTATCTATTGAACCACCTAAGCTGCCTCAGACATCGAATAGATAGTTCAAATTCAACATGTGCAAAATGTAACTCAGGTTCTTCTGAAAAAAAAAAAACCTTCCAAACTTTCCTATTTCTGTAGTGTACTCACCATCTTTCCAGTCATAGAAGTTCCCCAATTCTTCACTCTTCTTCACCTCCCAGATCCAGTCAGTTGCTAAATTTGGTTCATTCTCCCTCCACTTCTCTGGAACCCATTCCCTTCTCTCCACTCTTACAACCACCTCCTTTAAGGTTTTATCAGGTCTCACCAAAACGATTGCAATAGCCTCCTAGCTTCCAGTCTCTTCCCCTTCCAAATCATCCTTCACACATTATTGAAAAGAAATGTCTTTCTTTGTTTGTTTATAATCAGACTGACTCTTGATTGGCTAGTGAGGTTAAACCTTTAATGATCTATGTTATCAGAGAGCTTCCTAACTGGGCTATGTAAATGGGAATGATAGAATTCCAAAATATTTGAAATCAGGTTCAGATGCAAGTCCACAGGGACCAGAACATAACCACCTGCTGTAGCTTCACCATGATCTGAATCACTGACAAAAGTTCGGTGGTTCTTTTGTCAAATGGTCCATTTGTTTCCAGGTGATGAAGCTTGCCCCCATGCTACTAAGTGTTAGTTCCAGGTCCACACAGGCCACGAATGACTTGATGCTCCCTAGAGTGTCTCTTGGAGAGGTCTTTCCCTCTGAACACTGGGTTCCAGGTCTAAGTTATGATGCTGTCTAGGCGTTCAGAGGCCTCCTCATTCAGATCCTCGTCTAAGCCAACAGAGTCTGATTTGGCAGGACCTGACCTCCCCCGCCCACCCCCCAAACCTAGCCCAAGTAATTAGGCAAAGAGTCTGCATCAAGGCACCGAGGCGCTCCGCCTTGCCTTGACCTGCAGAATCTGATCCATCTGATCCAGTAAGATCCCCGTCAGCGATCTCCACTCGCTAAGGGGAGATTGGCGTCTTCTTTCTTACATTCTTTCAGATTCAATAGCATTATTCGTAATAAGATTAAGATTTCTTTCTCCTTATGTCAGGAAAGCTTCCTGGCCATTCGCGGCTTGCAGAGTCTTCTCTCTCACCCTCCAAATAGTCATTCTGTTTCAAATGTTCAGAAAGCCATTCCGGGGGGAGCGCCCTCGGGAGTCCGAAAGTGGACTGGATGCAGCGCCCACGATCTCAAAGCCACGAGCCAGTTTCATGCCCGGTTCATGTGCTCGACCCTGGGGATGGCCCACTACCCACTGCGCTGTCCCGCACTTCCCCCCCTTGTACTAGCTGCACCCTCTCACGCTGTGAATGGGACCGAGGCCATCCTGCGTTCCGGACGAGAACGCTTGAGACTCGGTAAGATCCTGGAATTCAAGGCGCGGACATTTGCAGCTCCCAGTCCAGTCCCGGACGTTATTGCATTGCGCCAGATGCAGCGTGGAGGAAGCATGGTGCGCCAGGATTGTCGGGGTGGGGGTGAGGGTGGGGGTCTTGGCTTCACTGGCTCACTGCCGCGTCTCTAGATTCTGAGGCGAGGGTTTTCTCTGCTTTTCAGGGCCTCGCCATGGTCTCCAGTGTGAATCCAGACTGACTGGTGGAGGTGTGGCAGGTAACCAGGATATAGGCTCAGATTGATGGTACCGGAAGAACGCACGGTTCTCCCCAGTGCAAAAACGCTCGATTCTCTTACTGGGATCCAACCGTTTAGGGAGAAATTCAGCAGCTTCTGGTTAGCAAGAATTCACCATCGCTGGCTTCCATCCTTGCTACCAGCTCTGCAAGCCCCTCTGTTATCTGCTTTATCAGGTAAACAATAAGCCTGCCCCCTCGGCATTATCCCCAAACCTGGCACCAACAATGACAGCAGAAACGCTGCTCTTCCCTATGTCGGTTTCCAAACTTCAAAGGCCGTTTGGCCAGATGAAGGAGAGCAGCAGAGGTGCCTTTTGGGTCATTATCGTTGCCCTAGGCTTCTGAAGGACCTCTGGGCAGTTTTCTGTATCTTTTGGTTCACCTGGTAACACAAACACATGACTTTCCCCTGCACCTTTCACTTCAGCCAGCTTCTTCCCACCCATTCCCATTCTTGTCTTACCACCACTTCCCGTGCTGGCCCCAAAACTATTTTCAAGCACAGGTGCAACTATGTCATTTCCCTGATCAAGAAGCTTCCTTGGCTCCCAAGGGACACAGACTAATTCCACCACCCTAGCATTACATGCCAAGCCTTTCCCATCCTCACTCCAGCTTAGCTCTTCAGACAGATTACTATCTTTCCCTCTCCCTAGGTTCTAGCTAAACCCACCTGTTTCCTGGCTCTGTAGTCCTTTGCCTAGGCCAGGGGTGGGGAACCTGTGACCTCAAGGCCATATGTGCCCTTTTAGGTCCTTGGGTGAGGCCTTTTGACCAAATCCAATTGCAGAACAGTTCTGGTTATTAAGGGGATTTGTTCTGAGAAGTTTGGATTCTGTTAAAGGGCCAAACCTGAGGACCAGAAGGCCATGTGTGGCCTTGGGGCTGTGGCCTTCCCACGTCAGGTCTAGACTGTCTGTACACCTGGCATTGAGTCCCTCCTCACCTCCATCCATCAGAATTTCCAGCTTCATCTGAGATTCACATCATGTGCTACCCTCTTCAGGGAGACTGTGCCGAGCCTCCCAGTGGCCAGAGTCCTTTCCTTCCTCATCCTTTTGCCTTTACTCATCTGTCCCCATGTTAAATCATCCAAACAGAATGATGGTTCCAACAGGGCTCATTTGCATGTTCATTTTGGTATCCCGAGCACCAAGCTCAGTGGCTGGTATGCAGTAGGGGCTTAAATACTCACTGGGTTCCGTTAGAGTAAAGATGCTTTTCAGTTGAGAACTTTCAGCCCATCACCACCTCAGCTCTCTGCTGGAAGAAGAGGGAGAAGACAGATGTATATTAAGTACCTCCTATGTGTCAGGCACATGCTATGAGCTTAACAAATATCTCACTGGAGCATCACAACAACCACAGTAGGAAGGAGCTATAATTAGCCCCATTTTCCAGGGGAGGAAACTGAGACAAAAAAGGATTTTTTTTAAATGACTTGTTTATTATCACACGGTTGGTAAGTATTTGAGGCCAGATTTGAATTCAAGTCTTCCTGACTCCAAGGGCAGGGTTCTATCCACTGTGCTACTGGCGTCATTGCATCATATGCTCTTAGAGTGTGAAATCTCCCACCCTACAGCCCCAGAAATGTTTGGGTACAACTGTAGACAGATAGTGCTTGAAGCCAAGAGCTTGGCTTCATTTGTATTTCACTCATACATACTGATAAATAGTCTCTCGGGGCTAGCCTACAATTGTTTTTGTATGTGTCTGTAGGTGGGGATGTGAAAGGGGGAAGAGTGAGGGGAATCCCAGAGGCCAGATGGAACAACATATAGCTGCTGGAGAATCATCTCTATAACAATGAATACAAGTGGTCAACAAACACTGTAAAAGTGTTTGTTCTGCACCAGGGACCATGCTAAGTATTGGTGATATGAAGTGCAGAGGGCAGACCCTACCCTCTACTACCCATATTCCAATGGGCTTGACCACATGCAAACAACTATGTACACACCACAGATATACAGTTTAAATCGAAAATAATCTGAGACAGGAGGCACTGGCAGTGAGAGGGGAGAGACAAAGGAAAGGTTTCTTACAAAGAGGGGAATTGCAGCTGAACCTTGTGAGAAGCCAGGAAGGAGAGGGAGAGCATTCCAGGGATAGGGCAAAGCCAGTGCAAAGAACAGGGTCAGTAGATGGAGTGTTCTGTGGGAGGATGAACCAAAAGCCCAGTGTCACTGGGCTTTGCAGAGTAGAGCCCAGTGACGTCAGGTGTGCAAACACTGGAAAGATAAGAGAGGTAGCTGAATGGAGGATGGCTTGGAGTGAGGAGCTACTTAAATCAGGAAGTCCAATTAGTCATGTGCAATATTCTGAATGAAAAGCAGTGACGCCCTGCCAGGATGGTCAAGTGATTAGCAGGGGATGTGATTCCCTTACCGAGGTCAATCACTGCACATGACAGCTTTGGAAATGCATGAAGGCCAGTTATCCTGGGGTCAAGAAGGCTTGTCTTCTCTTCTCTGAATTTCCTCAGTTCTTTCAACCTGTTTTTTGTTTTGTTTTATGGCATCTTCACCACCCTAGTCATCCTCCTCTGGACATTCCAGAGTTATTGTCTTTCTCAAACTATGCTACGCAGAAATGAACCTATTAGTTCAGTTACTGTTTAAGCACAAAGCACAAGAAAGCATCGTCTCCCTCATCAGAGACATTTTCTCTTAACATCACCTAAGTTAGAGCATTAACTTCCCTGACTGCCATATCACACAGTCGACTCATGTTGAGCTGGTGGTCCACTAAAACCGCCAGACCTTCTCTTTCTCATCTTGGGTAGTTAGAATGACCACAAGGCAAGCAATCCAACATGGTTTTTGTTATAAATTGAAGGGTTAGATGGGAGGAAGTTCCTTTGGGATTCTTTCTGGTCCATTCACTGACTCATCAGGATTCCCCCTCAGCACTTTCCCCACACTGTGTGTGGAAAACACGTAGGAGAAGAACTCACAAGAAAGCTCCCCATGCCATAGCCCCCAGGCGGCGGCTGGCTCTTTCTCATTAGACAGAGAAGAGGAGGGCCAGAGAGAGATTTTCCTCTAAATCGCTTCTCAGGAGAGCCCCTCATGGTGGCAAGAAGGGGTGAGATTCAAGCTGACCATCCTACCCTCCAAAAGCCCACACCTTCTGGCTGCTTTGCAAAAAGTGATGACTACAGATGAAGGACCCCAAAGGTTCATTCTGCACACCCAGAAATGCCGGCGGTGTGACACGCATTTGGCTCTCTAATGGCCATTCAGAGATTCTCTGTTTCTACCCCGAAAATATCCATTGGCTGAAAAATATTTGTTATGTTTTAGTGAGAATCAAAAGAGACAAAATATTGCTGTGTGTGGTCCATGAGTAGAATGGATTATTGTTCCAGGACAAGCATCTTTCTCCCTTTTATTTGAATTTGCAGTGTCCTTACCTAGAAAGGGATGGGTTTCATCTCTTAATACTTCCTTTCCTTCAGCTTTGACGTGTGTGTGTGTGTGTGTGTGTGTGTGTGTGTGTGTGTGTGTGTATGTGTGTGTGAGAGACAGAGAGACAGAGAGAGAGAGAATATAAAAACAAAAAGGCTGGATTATTTGGCTCCAAAGGAAGCTGGGGAAGGTCTCCTAAAGTGAGTCTCTTATCTTCTGGGAGGTGGAGGCAGGGGACAGACACATACTGCTTCTTACCCAGACAGGCTGAGGCTTCTCCTGATTTATGTTCTCTCCCATGGCCAGCTTTCATCATCATTGTTGCTGTGAAGAGGGCTCTGGTTATCAGGCATGAACCTCAGCACACAATCGATAGCAATTGTGGGACACAGGGAGTTTCATTAAAGCCATTTGTTATTTTCCCCACCCCCAGTTCCTGTTTCCATCACTGGGGACATGGTGGGGTTAAGAGAGCTAGGCCTGTGGGGTCTTTGAGAAAGGAAGCCAGGATTCTAGGCAGGCTTACAAGAAGTCAGCCAAAAGCCATTTCTCATGCCTGTGATTATTTTTCAAAGTGAATAAAAATGTTTTGAAATGCATGATATG
Source organism: Gymnobelideus leadbeateri (assembly GCA_011680675.1). Lineage (NCBI taxonomy): Eukaryota > Metazoa > Chordata > Mammalia > Diprotodontia > Petauridae > Gymnobelideus > Gymnobelideus leadbeateri. The sequence continues at coordinate 828,810 of WOXC01009787.1, forward strand.
CCTTTATTGTTACTGATAACTGTGAAAACTACTGCTGAATCTAACTTCCCTGCCCATCAATGTTGGACCATTGTCCTCTAGGGGCTAATCTCTGCTCTATCCTCAGTACTTTCTTGGACCCAGTTTTCATTATTTGTAGGACTCAAGATGCTGAGATTTATGCCTCTTCATGCATGTATTTTGAAGTCCTGACATTCAGATGTCTCCTGAATTGCTGAGAGACCTGGGATGCATTGGTAATTTAAATAACTTTGTGTCTGGTTGTTTTGTTTAAAGTTTGAGATTGATACTTAGTGTTCAGCATCTTGGGTTTGAGAAATACAGATCCCAGAACTCTCTTTATGCTGTGTGCCCAGATCAAGGTTGGAGGGATCCCAGGTTTAGACCTGAAAAGGACATCATAGGCCATCCAGACCAAACCTGTCATTTTGCATATGAGGAAACTGAGACCCAGAGTGGTAAAAGGGTTTGCTCAAGTATCAGAGCATAAGAATTTCAACCCAAGTTCACTGGATCCAGAGTTGGGGCTCTTCTGGTCTACCTCCCTGTCTCCCTAGGATCGCTATTTAATTGAGACTGATATGAAGAGCAATCCATTAATCAACAAGCATTCATTGAGTACCTACTATGTGCCGGGCTCTCTACTACATGATGAGGATACAAAAAAGCAAGACAACCCCTGCCCCTCCTTCTGGGAGTGCAGAAGCACATCTGTATATAAGAACACATAGATTCTATAGCAAAATGAATACTAGGTGATTTGTAGTCTGAGGGAGTCAGGCACCTCAGATTCACAAGGCTCAGTTCTTGGCTATAATCTCTGTAACCTTAGAGAAGTCAGCTGCCCTGAACTGTTCTCAGCTGTAAAGCCAGGGGGTTCATCTAGCCAGTTTTTAAATTTCTTTTGTTGCTCTGAAATTCTATGGAGACACTTGGGTTGCTGCTCTCTTTGAGAAGCAGAATGGATTCCAGCACTTAGTCTTTATTTCTTAAATTCAGACATAATAGGACAGTAGTCCCGAGACCTGATGATGATAGTGCTAGAACAAGAGCTCTACAGGTCTGAGCAAGCTGAGAAAGCCTGAAGTGGAGGTTCCTGGAAGGCCAGTCTGGACAAGTTCAGAAAGGCTTACTGCTAGAAAACTCTCAACAGGTGTGAGTTATGTGGACAGGGGGAAATCTCACATTAATAAAATTCTTTAGAACGTAGAAATAGGCACGTGTGGGCGTGGGGAATAGTTTTTGGTTTGAACTTATGATGTCTTACGTTGCCCCCCAAACACATACATTCGAGAAAATCCCTTCAGCAATGTAGACTGGCTTTCCACCCCCCCCCCCCCCACACACACACACAATTTAGAGTCCTGTTTAGGTCACTGAGTAGTTAAGTGACTTGGTTTGGGTCATACATTCAGTGTTAGAGTCAGTTTGAACCTATGTCTTTCAGACTCCAAGGCTGGCCTATCTGTTATGCCAATGTGTGTGTGTGTGTGTGTGTGTGTGTGTGTGTGTGTGGGCTCACATGCACGCACACACATGTGTGAATGCACACATAGATTTCCTATTAGCATAAGATATTATGACTATTTTTCCTTACCAAACACAATGGAAATTGTAGCATAGAAATAAATAGTTCTATTGGGAGGATGGGCAATTAGAGCAACATGTAAAGGCAGCATGGGGCCACCTTCTACAGGCTATAGTCAGTGCTCCAATGAGCCTGAGAACATTCAACAAGCATCCCCTACTGCATGCATGGTGCTGGCTTGACCTGTGTCGGAATCAAAGATAAAAAAACCAAAACCAAACCCAAAACCCTGTCCAGGAGAGCTGCTATTGACCATGAAGGGGACTTTTCTCTCCTCAGTGAGGGCAAAATAACCCCTTCTTTACATGAAAGCTCTCAGAGGTTCCCATTGTTAATATTCCTTGATTTGGGTTCTGCATCTATAATTGGCTCCCTCAGTGGGCCATGGAAGGCGCTTGGGCTCAGAGGACCTTAACTTTGACATTCTTGGCTCGGTATTCTGTTACCAAGAATATTGGTCTGGATGTCATGGACACAATAAAAGTGTGATGACTTTGAGGTTACCAATTGTGTCCAGCAAAAAATACAAATTCCCCTGTTTGGCATTTGGATTCCTTCACTGGCTGGCTCTAGAATACCTTTTCAGACTTCTGAGAATACTTCCCTTCCCATACACTGTTTCAGCCCCAAAGACTGAATTACTTTCTTGGGCAATTTTCTGAATTCAGTCCTCCATTTCTCCCCACCTTGCTTTTGACCAGACTTTCCACCTTGCCTAGAATACAGTACCTCCTTACCTCCATCTCTCAGACTCCCAGGCTTCCATCAAAGCCCAGCTCAAGGCTCACCTCCTCCATTTCCTGCTCTGCCTAATTGTCAGTGCTCTTTGCTTCTGCTAATTGTCATGAATTATGCTGGGGTGGGGGTTGCTTGACTATTCATCATTGTTATAAAGGTTCTATTTTTCTTTCTGTTCTGATTGGGAGAAAAAGGGATGGAAAAAATTATCATGGACTTGTTCCTTTGTTTATATCTTGTGCTTTATCTCCAACCACAGCAAAGGTAAGTTCTTAGAGGATAAAGATGATTTTCTTTTTGTATCCCTATGGAATAGCCCAGTGCCTGGTGTTTGATAAAAACTGTTGGTTGTTGAATAAAAGAGTGTCAATACTGCTTGGGAACAGAGGAAGAGGACCATTTCTATCCCTAAGTAAATGAATGAACAAAACCGTAAAACTGTCATTTCTTTAATGCTCCATTAATTTGCTTATGATATCACCCTTCATGACTCAATCATGTGTCCAGTTGTAGCTTATCTTGGCATATGGGGTGAACCCAGTTTTTGTTAGTATACTTTCCAGTTCTCCTAACAGTTTTTGCTAAATAGTTCTTACCCTAAAAGCTAGAATCATTGGGTTTATCAAACATAATTTACTGTGCTTGTTTGCCTCTGCATACCATGTGCCTAATCTATTCTGTTGAACAACCACTCTATTCCTTATCCAGCACCAAATTGTTTTGATGATTACACTTTTGTAGAATACCTTGGGATCTTGTACTGCTAGACCCCATCCCTTACCATTTTTTTTTCATTGATTCCCTTGATATTCTTGGGGTTTTTTTTCCTCCAGATGAATTTTGTTATTTTTTTCTAGTTCTATAAAAGAATTTATTGGCAGTTTAATTGGTATGTAACAATTAGAAAATTAATTTAGGAAGTATTGTAATTTTTCTTGTATTTGCTTGGCCTAGCTATAAGAAATAAATATTTCTCCAGGTACTTAGCTCTGTCTTTATTTATGTGAAGAGACTTCTATAATAGAAGAAGAAATAGGAGAAGGAGGAGGAGGAGGAGGAAGAGGAGAAGAAGAAGAAGAAGAAGAAGAAGAAGAAGAAGAAGAAGAAGAAGAAGAAGAAGAAGAAGAAGAAGAAGAAGAAGAAGAAATAGTAATTTATAAAGTTCTTACTGTGTGCCAGGCACTGGGAGGTAAGTGATATCATTATCCCCATTTTACATAAGAGGAAACTGAAGCAAACATGGGCTAAGTGATTTGCCCTGGGTCACACAGCAAATAAGCTTCTGAGTTTGGACTTGAACTCAGCTTGTCCTGTTTATAGGCCTGGCATTCTGTTCACTGCTCCATCTAGTGCTATACAGTTCCTCTGTGTGTCTTGGCAAGGTAGACTTCCAAGCATTTTATGGTCTTTGTAATCATTTTAGATAGAATTTCTTTTTTGACCTCTTACTGTTAGATTGTGTTGATCATATAAAGAAATACTGATGGTTTCACATCCTGCAACTTTGCTGAAATTGTTAATTCTTTCAACTAGTTTTCAGTTGACTCTCTAGGGTTCTTTAAGCAAACCATCATATCATTTAAAAAATAATAGTTTTGTTTCTTCATAACCTATGCTTATTCTTTCAATTTCTTTTTTCCCATATATTATTGTTTTAGTTAGCACTTCTAACACATAATTGAATGATAATGGTAATAATGGACATTCTTGCTTTACTCCTGATCTTATTGGAAAGGCTTCTAGTTTATCCACTTTATAGATAATGGTTGTTCTTAATTTTAAATAGATGCTACTTTTCATTTTCAGAAAAGTTTTATTTATTTCTGTTTTCTAGAGTTTTTATCAGGAATGGGTGTTGCATTTTGTCTCTGTGTTGAAATAATTATAAAATTATTATTGTTTTTGTTATTGATATAGTCCTTTATGCTCATAGTTTTCCTAATATTGCACTACTCCTACATTCCTGGCACAAGTGTAGTCTGTTTAAAATACATGATCTTTGTGATATGTTGTTGCAATCTCCTTGGTAATATTTTATTTATTTATTTATTTTGCATCAATATATATTAAGGAACTTGGTCTATAGTTTTCTTTTTTTTTCTAGGTTCTTTCATTGATCATGGCTTTCAGGTAGTCCAATAATTTTTAAATTGTCTCTGCTGGATCTATTCTCCAGGTCAGTGGTTTTTCCCATGAGATATTTCACATTGCCTTCTAATCTTTCATTTGTTTGGATCTGCTTAACAGCATCTTGATTTCTCATAAAGTCATTAGCTTCCATTTGCTCCAGTCTAACTCTGAAGGAATGAATCTCCTCAGTGAACTTTTGAGATTCTTTTTCCATCTGGCAAATTCGACTTTTTAAGGCATTCTTCTCCTCATTGCCCTTTTGGGCCTCCTTTGCCATTTGAGTTAGTCTATTTTTTAAGGTGTTGTTTTCCTCAGTCAGGCTGTTGACCCTCATTTCATACTTTTCCTGCATCCTTCTCATTTCTCTTTCCAATTTTTCCTCCACTTCTCTTATTTGATTTTTAAAGTCCTTCTTAAGGTCCTCTATGGCCTGCAACCCGCTCATGTTTTCCCCTGGGGCTTTTGGAGCAGGACTTCTGACCTCACAGTCCTTTTCCCGCTCTATGCCCCCAAAATAGGAGTCTAGGGTTGCATTTTTCTGTTTCCTTTGCCTTGGCATGTTGCCACTTAATTGCTTGACTTTTGGGCTTGTTGCTACACTATGGCTTTAAGGCCAGATAGAGGAATTTTCGTCCCGAACGTGTGGGTGGCAACTTCCGTTTCTGGCAAGCTGTAAACCCACCCACAACTTCCACCCTAGATCACAATCCAGATCCAGGGAGGTTAAAGCAAGAGCGATTACCCCCCAAGACTGATCGCTGGATCTCCCCACGATTTGTAGGCTGGGAGCCGGAAATGCCTCTGAAAACTACAAAATGGCGTGTCTCCTCAGTGGCTTCTAGCCCCCAGGGGAGGGAGCTGACGCATTCCCCAAATACAGGTCCCAAAGTCCATAGGACACTAACCTCTTACTTTGTCCTAGGCATGTCTATGTTGATAATTCTGGAGTCGCCACAGCTTCTGGGGTTCTGGGGTTCCTCCAGCCAGCTGCTGGCCCTGCCGCCCTGGAGCTAAAACCTCGGCTCACGCGGACCTGGGCTCGGCTTGGCTCCTGTGCTCTGCGCTCTATGCGCTGCCAGGTCCTAGACCTCTGCACTGGTCCTTCCTGCAGGGCTGCTGGGCTGTCCTCAGTGGGAGGTTAGCTTCTCTGTGTCGTTCTGTGGGTGCTGGGGCTCCATAAGTTGTTCAGAGTCCCCTTTTACATATTTAGGGGGAATCTGGGGGCAGAGAGGCTTGGATGAGCTGTTTCTACTCCGCCATCTTGGCTCTGCCCCTATAGTTTTCTTTATCTGATTTAACTTTTCCTGCTTTAGGAATCAAGACCATATTTGCATCATAAAAGGAATTTGGTAGGATTTCTTTACCTATTTTTTCGAACATTTCGTACTATTATTATTAATTGTTCTTTAAATGTTTGGCAGAATTCATTTGTAAATTCATATGGTCTTGGAGTTTTTATCTTTAAGGGGCTCATTTATGGATTGTTCACTTTCTCTTTTTAAGATAGAGTTGCTTAAATATCATATTTTCTGGGGAATGTATAATTTCTAGGAAGTATATATATTTTTGTAGATGCTCATTCACTTCATTTAGATTGTCATTCTTATTGGCATACAGTTAGGGAAAATAGTTCTTAGTAATAACTTTTATTTGGTCTTCATTGGCTGTGAACTCACTGTTCTCATTTTTTATATTGATAATTTGATTTTCTTCTTTCTTTTTTTAGAAATCAAGTTAGCTAATTGTTTATCTTTAAAAAAAAAAAAGAAACCTAGATCCTAGTTTTATTTATTCAGTTTTCCTCTTAATTTTATTATCAGTTTTCAGGATAATATTTTGGGATTTAGTTGGGGAAATTTAATTTATTGTTTTTTTTAGTTTGTTTTTTTAGCTGTGTGCACAATTCATTCTGATATTTAAGCATTTATTTTCTTTAGCATTTTTTCTGTCTCTTTTTTTTTCTATAAAGCAATTTTCTTTTCACAGTTTTTTAACATAGGTCTCATTTTCCCTGATTTTTTTCTCATCACTCTCATTTGAATTTTTTTTTGTAGTTTTTATCTTTTTCTTTAGTGCTTCTAGGATTTCTTGTTGGACTTGTGCCAATCTACATTTTTCTTTAAATCTTTGTTTTTAGGTGTTTTAAAGTCATTTTCTTCTTCTGAGATCGTATCTTCTGAGTTTGCCTATCACCATAGTAGTTTTTTTTTTTTTTTATATATATAGTGGTTCTTTTTGTTATTGTTTGTTTGCTTTTCTAGCCTATTTCTTGAATTTAGACTTTATTATGTATTAGGTTCTATCCACCTCTGGGTGACTGGACTGAGATCCTATTCCTTATGTTTTTCTATTGCTTTCATAACTCAGTCTGGGGACCTACCAGGTGTTGGTGCTTCCAAAGTGGTGTGATCTAAGGAGAGATCTGTTCACTGCCCTCTTTCTTTGTGCTCTGCAAATTCTGGACCTTGCTTGGGTCTGTTGAAATAGGGTTGGTTGAGTTTCAGTAGACTGATACTGGACTTAGTCACTCAGCCTACTGGGAAGTTTTGCAGGTTCAGAGTAACAGCTGCTTCCTCCTTGGTTTAGGTCTTTGACCTTGATTTATTTCACTGCAGACATATGCAGGGCTAAAGGTTAGAACTGAGTCTTCCCTCACACCACCTCACTCCCACCTCCTTGTCTTCTGGGCTCAGAGCCACACAGTTATGGTTCTGGAACTTGCTCTTTATGCAGGTAGATTCTCAACATGCTATAGACTGCAACTGCTTCTCTTCACCTTGGAACTGTGACCAGGAACTGAGTAATAAGAACTCAAGCTGCCACATGGCCCCTGTTCCTTCTCCCACTGTTACAGGAACCTTAGATCTCTTTCTGCCCAGGTGTTCAGTCCTCTAACCATCCCTGGGTGTGGACTATTATGTCATTGCTGCAGCTGACCAAACCTGCTGCTGATTCTGCCTGTTGTGGTACTGCTGCTGTGCTCCTGCTCAGCTTCCATTTCAGCATCCCCAGACCTCTCTGTCTATCTTCCTAAGCTGATCTGAGTAGGAAAATGAATCACTGGGACTTTGCCTTAGATCTCCCAATCAGAATTCAGTTTGACATATTTTCTAGGTTGTTGTTGCATATGTGTGGTTGGGAGAGCTAGACAAAACTGTTGGATCTCATTCTTCAATCTCATTGTGTGGCTGGATGCCAACTGTGGCAGCATGTAACCCTAGAATACCCAGGATGGCTGCTAGCACAGGTTCTTAGATTTGCTTTTCTAAAGGAAAGCAACTCAAAATGGGTTAACAATCTTGCTTCAATCAAACATATGTCATTTACCTAGTTCAGGGGGAAAAGGTCAGCATCCTGAACTTCAGAGAATACAAACAAGTTACAAGCAGAAGTTACAAAGCAGACAAAAAATACAGACAAAGAAACAGATCAGCAGACAGGGCTTCCAGCTGTCTGACCATTACATCCATACTTAGTTATCAGAGAGGGAAGCACCAACATCTGGGTTTTCAAAGCTGGGGTCTCAACAGATGCCCAGAGTCTCATCTGGTCAAATCACAAACTCTTCTCAAAGTAAGCCCCAAAGCAAAACCTCATATCAGGGTATATATAGCCTTCTCCTGGTTCAGAGAATGTCACAGCTCTCTTGACCCACTGCCCAATCACAAAACAGCAAGGCATGGGCATTCCTGAAAAACAAGCCTCTGGCCACAGGTTGCAGGTGACCACATTCAGCCTATTAGGGAACAGAGTATGTTTTCAAATCAAGGAAGGTTCTCAGAGTCACTTAAGCCTATCAAGGGGCCAAGGGGCAGGGAAGATCTTCAGATTCCCATTCCCATAACACCAACTTGACTCTATTCTCATCAAAATGCCATTTTTCATTATCATTAATTCAGATGAAATCCCCAATTGAAGTTTCAGCAGCAACAGGAGGAGCCGCCATGATCTGTCCCCATATAAGTGTGGTGGGGTTGGAAGCAGCTCAAATGCCAAGGATACATGTAGAGAGAATGCCCTGAAGGATGCTGCTGAAGGCTGTATCTATAACTCATATTTGGCAGCTGCTATCTCTGTCTCTTGAGATGCTTATCCCTATGGGACCTTCTAATGCCTGAGAAAGTTCCACAATATTTTTAATGCCCATATCTTCATGGCAAGTAAAATTTGGGGAAAGCGGGGAGTGGTGTCTAATGCTCAGCATGGAATAAAACCATTCTGGGACCAGCTCTCAACCTCCAAGGAAGTAACTCAGGGTTTGCTGTTTGAAGTCAATATGTGCAGGGAACAGCTATGATGCTTCCTATGAAATGCTGCCCATGACCTAAGCTCGAGGCTGGGACTTCTTTCTGAGCATTTGGCCAGGGAAGAATCTGGCTTATCACTATAGGATAGGGTCCCCTTGTCTGGCCAGATGCAGTCAGATCCAGCATTGAGACTCATAGGGCAGCATGGCTTTAGCTGGTAAGTTTTGTGGGACGTGATTTTACAGAATTGCATAACTTTAGAGATGAACAATATTTAGAGGTCTTTGGGCCATACCTCTCATTATGTAGAAGAGGAACTGAGACCCAGCCATGTCCAATGCCTTGCCCAGCATCATTCCAAGTAGTAAACACCAAAAGTGGGATCTGAACCAGAATCTCTCATCTCCAAGTCAATGTTCTTCTAACTGAAACATGACACAGAAGGGGTTGTAATTTGTACTGGTGAAGGGATGTTCCATTCTGTGAGATCATAGGTCTTGGAAATATTGAAAATGATTGTTGGAGATGGCAGGACCTTTAATGTCTAGCTCCATCATTTTATGGATGAGAAAATGGGCTCTACAAGAAGCAGAGACTTGTTCAAATGTACACAGATCATTTACTACTAAGAAAGAGAACTTTTTAATCCAAGACTTGGACTCTGCATTGCATTCTCTACCCTTGGCACTACCTAACCTCTGGGGGGGGGGGCATTCTGAAATTTGCCACTCCTGATTTTTAGGTGGAGGGGAATCATTGCAAGCACTTAACACCTGGGCCAGCAGAACCTTTATTAAACAGCTCCCACCCCCTTCAGCAGAGAACCCACTAAGACTTTTCAGACACCCTGTTATTACTAAAACAACAGGTCTTGCTTTGTTTAACACCTGCCTCTCCTTGAGGCTGCTCCTAATGGTGGCACACTTAGGCCTGAATTTGTGGGCACCTCCCACTCCACACCCCCCAGCCTCAAAACCATTCTGTGTGCAGGCAACAGAAAGGCATTTTGTCAGCCCTGAGCTCAGAAATAAATTGAGGAAGCAGGAATCCGAAACAAAGTGTTATGGAGGATAATGTGGCAATAAATCAGTTTCTCACAAGGCCAACTCAATTGTATCCCCACCAAAAGTCATGAAGGATTCAAGATAAAATATCAATCTTAAGGAAGCTACATCCTTTTGAGCCCCAGTAAGTGGATTATCTCTTGGTGATACCCAATCCATCACCAGATCAGTCCCAACAAAGTCACAGCTACTTCCAGTGTGACTGTCAGTCAGCCTGGCTCCTTAGACTAGAGAACAAGCCAACTAGCAAAAAGGCAGCTTTCATTCGTTGGGCACACAGTTAAGGATGGAAGAAAAGCAGAGGAAGAAGTAAAAGGCTGCTAGCCTGGGACTAAAACACAATAGAATCAACCCTACCCCAAACCTCCCCACCTATATTCCCATGTTGAGCAGAAGTCCATTGGATGGGAATGCCTCTTCTACACACTCAAAGCTAGGGGCTTCTATCCCTCCTGGACACTCTGTTTTGGCTTCTGTTTATTCCTGTGTTCACAGAGGCACCTCTCCTGGAAGGCACCAACACTATTTCCCACCTTTCCTATGCCTGGGACCTGACCACTGATCGAGGAAGACTCTAGAACTTCAGATTGTGTGGGATGGGCTGCCTGTGCCCAATGGTTGTGTTGAGGAGACCAAAGACAGAGGAGGAAAGTCAGGGTAGAGATTCCAGGAACTAGTGACCATGAAGGCAGGAGAATGAGTTACAATATCCTGAGACGACCATAGGAAAAATGAGCGATGTCAGTCTGAGAATGGCATGAAGTCAAAGGAGAGATCTGGTGCTGGCATTGCCTGGCAGCAATTTCTAAGCCATAATAGCAAGGCTATTGACATGTAAACCTAAAATGCTTACAGGAATGAGAGTCCTAGGGAAGACCTCACCTCTCCCCCCCTAAATGAGGGAAAAAGGAAGAAGGTTGCATGTACAAATGCTTCCTAGATATTTACATTGTTGGATGGTACAACAGACAGAGCCCTGGGCTTAAAGTCAGGAAGACCTAAGTTCAAATTTAGCCTAGAAGCTTCCTGGCTGGATGACCTTGGCCAAGTCATTTAACCTTGGCCTCAGTTTTCTCAGCTGTAAAATGGAAACAAAACAATATGAGGATCAAATAAGATCACATTTATAAAGGACTTAGCAAGAGCCTCACACATAGTAGGTGCTGTGTAAGCTGGCCATTGCTATGGTGTCTTTATATGTGGTGTTATTTTGCATCCTTACAATGCTTTATTATATTTTACCATTTATTTCAGTCCGAATCAAATATTTTACTATTTTGCCTGAGTTTTGTTAGCATGATAAGCAGCCAAATGTCTGTCCCTGAGTAAATTTAGAAGTTCCCATGCCCAAAGATCAATAAAACTGGGCATACCCTTTGATCCAGCAATAACACTACTATCTCTGTATCCCACAAAAATCAAAGGAAAAGGAGCCACATGTTGAAAATATTGATAGCAGTTCTTTTTGTGGTGGTGAAGAATTGGAAATGGAGGGGATGCCTGCCCATCGGGGACTGGCTGAACAAGTCATGGTATATGTGTGTAATGAAATACTGCTGTTCCACAAGAAATGATGAGCAGGGAAATTTCAGAACAGCCTGGAAAGACTTAGACGAACTGATTCAGAGTGAAGTGAACAGAACCAGGAAAACACTGTCTACAGTAACAGCAACACTATGTGATAATCAATTGTGATTGACTTAGCTCTTCTCAGCATGCAAGGATCTAAGACAATTCTAAAAGACTCGTGATGGAAAATACTATTCACCTCCAGAGAATACTATGGAGTCTGAATGCAGAGCGATGCATACTGTTTTCTCTTTCTCTTTTTTTTCTTTTTCATGGTTTTTCCCTTTTGTTTTGATTCTCCTTTCATAAAATAACTAATGTGGAAATGTTTAATATCATTGTACATGTATAGCCTATATCAGATTGCATGCCATCTTGGAGGTAGGGGAAAGAGAGGGGAGGAATTTAGAACTCAAAATCTTATAAAAGTAAGGATTGAAAACTAAAACTAAATAAATTTTTTAAATTTGAAATTCCTAACTTCAAACCATATTTGAGCAAATGAATCACATAAATGAATTGTCATCCCTCAATATTTCTGTAGTAAATATCAATTGATGTAAGTGCATACATGAGTGGCACATGGGTCCTAATCTAGGCATAGCTACTTTCTTTCCCACTCCTTGTGGGGAAGGAATGTGCCTATTTTGATCATTATGTCTCAACAGACAAGACAGAGCCTTCCTTGAACAGAATAGGCACTTAATACATGCTTGTGGAATTGTGGAACCAGCTAATATTGATCTTGGAGACATAAAGAGACAAAATATAGGAAGACTAGACTTACATCTTGGTGATGCCTAATCCATTACCAGATCAGTCCCAACGAAGTCACGGCCACCTCCAGTGTGACTGTCAGTCAGCCTGGCTCCTTAGACTAGAGAATAAGCCAACTAGCAAAAAGGCAGCTTTCATTCCTTGGGCACACAGTTAAGGATGTTGTATTTTGTTGTATCCACATTAGTGAAACAGGATTGTGAAAGCTGACAAAAGCTCCCCCACAGCTAAGCAATCACTGACCACCCAAACCCAACTCAATTGGGAAATGGCATCTGGAACACTCTGATTGCCATTGTTCCTCACAACAACCTGCCAAGGCAAGTGTTATCACCCCCATTTTACAGATGAGAGAACCGAGGTTAAGAACATCTACATGGCTCATCTAGGGTCACACAGCTAGTCAGTCTCTGAAATCCTCTTTGGACTTAGATCCTCTTGACTCTGACTCCAGTGCCCTCACCTCAGTGTGTGACCAAGTGTCACCTGAAAGGGAAGCCAAAGGTTGTGAAAAAGAAAGTGCACAGGATTCCCCATCTGAGTTCATGGACCCCCTGAAATCTGTCCTTGTGAAGCCCCCCCAGATCCTGCAGTCATCCTGTGGGCTCAGATTTAGAGGAATGATCAGATCAATGATTCTAGAAGTCCTGACCTCGCCTCCCTCTAGATGGGAGGTGCACCAGGGCCAGGGCTGCATGGAGTATGGAGATCTTGGGGAGCTAGGCTTGGGGGCCTCACTGATTGTCCACACACTCTCGTGCTAGCCCCAAAGTCTAGGACTCCTGAGCTGCCAACTCCCACCTGCTCTTCGTCCCAAGCATTGGGACTTTCTGGGAGCTGCAGGGGGGGTGGAAAGTGTGGCAGCAGCTTATGTTGATAAATCGTTAACCACAGCTCTGGGGTCATACTATGAAGTCTCACTGCATTAACATTTTATGTCCAGACAAACAACAAAACAATAAATCAGTCCCTTATTTGTAGTTGTTGGTTTCTGAGATGTGCTCACTTAGATGGAAGATTTAACCATCAGCTCCTGTGGGTTGGTTTGAGCTAGCTCTAGCACACCTCTGAGAGGAACAGACTCAGCAGAGCAGAGAGTCTGGGAGGATTCTCTTCTCCCCACAGGTGACAGGAGGCAGACGGTTCAGGTGTTGGGGCAAGAGTGTGTCATTTTGTCAGTACAGAGCTCTTCTGGTGAACAATTCACTCTATCAATGCACCTCACCTCCACTTAGTCTGAGAGCTACATTGGGTATCTTCCACTGCTTTCCCAGGCCCACACATCCTGGAGGAGTCAGAGAAATAACTTAAGCCAGTCTTCCTGTCTTAGATCCTGGTCCTCTGTCTACCAGCCTACACTCCCTGCTTCTCTTTGGAGTACCCTTTCAGCACTAAAGACATAGTATTGTTCCCATTATCACTGTGGCCCAGAGCCTGGGGCTAGAGCTTGACCCTGACCACTTTTAGGCTCTGAGGTTTCTTAGTCACTCCTTTTTGGCTTCTCCCCCACCAAGGGTTTCTACTACAAACATCAGAATTCAGCCAAGTCTAAGTCTAGGTATCATACACCAAAAGGTCTTTGATTCTCATGGAAGCACAAAAACTAGCAAGACATTGAATTGATATTGAATCAGCTTTTTTTTTTTTTAAACACAACAAAATAACACAGAGACCTTGCCCCTGTGACTAACCTGTGAAATGATGTCTCTTTCCCGGGGGACTGCACATCCAGCAGGAATCTATAGTCAGCTAGAATTAAACTACCCCAAGGGTTGCTAGACAGCCCATTCATCTGAGCCCCACTTCCCACAAGGATGGATAGAGTCCTCTGTTTCTGGTGCTTCTTGGGTATTAAAGCCTCCCCACTTGGGGAGGGCCATCAGATTTGTTTAAAGAAACCTAAATCCCTGGACACCTAGGTGGCACAGTAAATAGAGCACCAGCCCTGGAGTCAGGAGGACCTGAGTTCAAACTTGGCCTCAGACACAGAACAAAAACTAGCCTGTGACCTTGGGCAAGTTGCTTAACCCCAACTGCCCTCCAAAAATCAAAAACAAACAAACAAACAAACCAAAACCAAAACCTAAGTCTTCAGCCCACACATTCCATAGAGCTCACAGCAGTAAAGGGCAAAGTCACCCTTCTTTCCTCTCCATCACAGTTCTCGCCTTTATTTTTCCTCAGCTCAAGGTTCTGTGGATTCCAAGATTCCCTTTCTGGCTTCTTCCAAGGACTTTGAAGTGTCCTGTTTTTGCTTTCATCCACCACTACCCCTGGGCTCCCATGGTTCCCTGGAGTAGCCTCAAGAGTGAAAAGGCTTTCTTCCAGGAAACAGAGGATGAAGGTCTTTTCCTTCTCTCCTCTGTCTTTTTTCTTATAATCATTGATCTCTGCACTGGAGTTTTCCAGCTTTCCTTTTAGGGCCAAGTCCAAGGGCATAATTCAGGTATATGACACGCTATGCCCTCAAGGTGTTAGCAATCATTTTGATGGTTTTGTTTCATTACTGCTGTAAACTTCCCCAGCTGCAAACTCCAACATCAATACACTTCACCATCCCATCTAATCTAATCCAACAAATATTCATTCAGCACCTGCTACACATGAAACATGATGCTAGGCTCTGGGGGTATCAAGGCAATGGAAAAACAACAGTCTTGACATCAAAGATTCTATACAGGGAGGGGATGGGGATAAACACGTGAACTGATCCATATATCCATGACAATTGGAGGAGGGAGAGGATGCTAGCCACTCAGAGGATGAGCAAAGGCTTTGCATAGGGGGTGAAACATGGGCTAAGATGGGAGGGAAGCCAAGGATTCTAAGAGGTAAAGTGAAGACATATAACTTCCCATATGCAGGGATCACCCTGTGAAAAGATGCAGATATATAAGATAGAATGCCAAGTGTGAGGAAGAGCAGTCAGGCCAGTATGTCTGGAATGTGGAGGAGAAAAAGGAAGGGAGGAAAGGAGGAAAGGAGGAAGGGAGGGAGGGAGGGAGGGAGGAAAGAAGGAAAGTATGGAAGGAAAAAAAAGGGAAGAAGGAAGGAAGGAGTAAAGGAGGTAGTATGAAGGGGGAAAGATTTATTAAGTACTTTCTCTGTGTCAGGCACTGTGGATAAGCACTGAGGATACAAATAGGAGCAAAACGTTAGGCCCTGCCCTTAGAGCTAGGATTGAGGAGCTTACGTTCTAATACGGGACAGCAGCACAGCAAAAGGAACTGCAAAGGGAGGAGTCAGGGGAGGTGCTTAGTGAGGGACGTGATTTTGAAATTCAGGAAGTCAACAACAGGACTAAAAAGAGAATGAGCACAGTTGAGTCTGGTTCCTTAAAACAAATGGAGGCTTAGGAAGGAGAATGCTGTCATTTGTGGGCCATACTCAGTGTTTAATAGATGCTTGCTGATTTATTGTCCTGTGTGTCCTGGAGCCAAGCTAAGGAATTTGTCCTTTATCCTAGAAGCAAAAGGGAGCCGCTAAGCATTCTTGAGCAGGAGAGTGGTGTGGTTTACTCCTGCTAACTCATGAAGACTGGACTGGAGGGGGCAGCTTAAGAGAGACCCAAACTATGTAATGATGGAAGGTCCCCACCCCACCCTATCCCATGACCTCTTTAAGACACAATCCTACAGGCTGGAGCTCAGCAGAGGTGAGATAAATCAATTTACCATATTCACAAACTTGAACACTTGAACTCCTCTTCATTCACAAAACCTGAAAGTGCCAACTATTAACTTACAAGAGGTAGTAAAGCTGGAGGAATGAGAATAATTTATCAGTTTCCAGCTAGGTTGTAACCTTTCATTTCAGGACAAGGAAATTGGTTTTTAGCACATCACAAATCCCAACACCAGTAGCTGCTGTCCTTGGTCCTAAATTGTTGCTTTCTTTTGGGGTGGATTTGATCGATTTTTATCTATTAAATATTTATTATTTTTATAGTCTTTTTTATTTATTTTACATTCTTTCCATCCCTCCATGTCTCCCTCAGCAATTGAGAAAGCAAACAATATGATGCCAATCATACATGTGAAATCATGCAAAACATATTTCCATATCAGCCATGTTGCAAAAAAAAAAGCAAGAAAAAAATAAAGAAATTGAAAAAGAAATTACACTTCAATTTGCACTCGGAGTTCATCTGTTCTATCTCTGGAGTGGATGGCATTTTTCATCATGGGTCATTTGGAATTGTCTTGGACCATTGTCTTGATCAGAGTATCTAAGTTTTTCACAGTTGATCATCCTTATAATATTGCTGTTACTCTCCACAATAATCTTCTGGTTCTGCTAATTTCACTTCACAATTAATTTATATAGGTCTTCTCAGGTTTTTCTGAAATCATCCTCCTTATCATTTCTTATAGCAAAATAGTATTACATCACAATTATATATCATAACTTGTTTAGCCATTCCCCCAATTGGTGAACATTCCCCCAATTTCCAATTCTTTGTTACCACAGAAAGAGCTGCTATAAATATTTTTGTGCATTTAGGTCTTTACTTTTTTTTTTATTTGATTTTTTTGGGATACTCAACTTAGTAGTTATAGTGTTGGGTCAAAGCACATAAACAGTTTGATAGCTCTTTGGGTGTGGTTCCAAATTTGGGCATAGAATGATTGGACCAGTTCACAACTCCATTGACAATGCATTAGTTTCCATATTTTCACACATACCCTCCTGCATTTGTCATTCTCCTTTTCTGTCATATTAGCCAATATGATATATGTGAGATAGTACCTCAAAGTTCTTTTAGTTTCTAATCAATAAGTATTTAGAGCATTTTTTCATATGATTATAGATAGCTTTGATTTCTTCTTCTGAAAATTGTTCATTTCCTTTGACAATTTATCAATTGGGGAATGGCTTTTATTTTTCTTATAAATTTGATTCACTTCTCTAGATATTTGAGAATGAGGCCTTTATCAGAGAAAATTGCTATAAATATTCTTTCCCAGTTTCCTTTCTCCTTCTAATTTTGGCTTCATTGGTTTTGTTTGTGTAAAAACCTTTTTAATTTCATGTAATAAAAATGTTCACACCTTCCTGTGATCCTCTCTATCTCTTGTTTGGTAATAAGCTCTTCCCTTATTCATAGACCTGATGGTAAATTTTTCCATACTCCTCTAATTTATTTATGATATAAATCTCTATATCTTAATTATTTTGACTTTATCCTTGTTTGCAATGTGAGATCTATGCCTAGTTTTGACCAAACTCCTTTCCATATTTCCCAGAAATTTTTGTTAAGTGGTGAGTTCTTACCACAAAGTTTGCAACTTTGGGTTTTATCAAACACTAGGTTACTATGGTTATTTCTCACTGTGTATTGGGCACCTAATCTATTCCACTTATCCACCAATTTCTGATTTTCTAGCCTAGTAAATCAGTGGTTTGGTTACTTTAAAAGTTACCAAGTGAACTGAGAGGAGGCTTGAAAATAATGATATATTTATCACCCAAATGCCCCACATTGAAACCAGCAATCCCTGTGAATCCAAAGTCAAGTGGTACATGAGGCATAAATATGTCATTTGAAACATGTCTCAGAACCCCTAATCCAGGCCAGATATCAACAGAGAATGTGTATGTCTGTGCAGCTTGAAATGGTATAAATATCATTGGCTACCATGAGATATTTTAAAACGTATCCCCTTATGTACATAAAGAAAAATGAAAATCTGCCTGAGTCCTCCTGCTGTAATAAGTATTCATGAAAGCTGGTTACTCTAAAGACATCACTTATTGTAGCATTGGCAGAGATCTTTTCACCTTCATTGAGAAATTGGGAGAATTATGAAATGTTTAATGAACCCTTTGGAATTCCTCCATTCTTTCTCTTTCTGACTTCAGTTTTCTCTAGGTTCAAGTTTCTTTTGATAATCAATCAAGAGTACCTTGCTCTGAAATCTCTTTCCTCTAGATTCAGAACACTGGGGACAGATGGGGTAAGCTATACCTCTCATTTTAGCTCATGGAGCTAATGCCATAGATAGGTCTTTTGGGGCAAGAAAGTTGTCATTAAAAAACATTTAATGGAAACAAAATAAATATCAGTATTTCTATATATTTAACAATACCCAGCAGGAAGAGATAGAGGGAGAAATTCCATTGAAAATAACTGCAAACAATATAAAATACATGGGAATCTATCTGCCAAGATAAACTGAGGAATGTGATGGACACAATCACAAAACACTTTTCACATAAATAAAGACAGATCTAAACAAATGGAAAAATATTAATTTCTTGTAGGTGAGCTGAACCAATATAAGAAAGATGATACTACCTAAATTAATTTTCTTATTCAGTTCCATACCAACTACCAAAGAATCATTTCTTATATCTAGAAAAAAATAACCAAATTCACCCATAAGAACAAAAGTTCAAGAATATCGAGGGAATCAGAGGGGAAAAAATGTGAAGGAAGGTGGCCTAGCAATTCCTGATTTCAAACCATATTGTAAAGCAGTAATCATCAAAACAATATGGTACTGGCTAAGAAATAGTGGAATTGATTAGTTCCACAACACAGTAGTAAATGCCAATGGTAAGCTAGTGTTTGGTAAATCCAAAGACCTGTCTCCCTGTCTCTGTCTCTGCCTATCTCTGTCTCTATCTCTATGTGTCTGTGGTTATGTCTCTGTCTCTCTTTGTTTCTGTGTCTCCACCTCTCTCTCTCTGTCTTTCCTTCTATGTGGATCTTCCTTCCCTTCCTCCCTTTCTCCATCATTTATTTACTTTCAATAGTCAGACAACATACTGACCTACTGCTATCTTTTGTCCTATACTAGGTACCCAGGTACCCTAATAATCACCTCTGTGGTTCCCCTTCTTCTTCCTGGAAGTCTCTGCCACTTTTCTGACACGCATTTATTAAGCTCAATCTCATAACAAAATCCCGCCTTAGGATGGAAGATGGGTCTCTGAGATGTGTTTCAGAGAGAAGACTGAAGAATTCTACATTCTTCTCCCAGTTGGATGCATACATACATACCTCTATTTATGTGTGTATACACTCATAGAGTTGTCTAATTAGAGGCCTGCTGGCCATATTTGGCCCAACTTGAGCCAGATGAAAATGTAACTGAAAGATGACTGAGAAAATAAATGTAAAATGCAACATGGATATTGTGAAATTGTGGTTTTCCAGATGAGCATGTAGCCTGCAGGGATCCATTTCTATTGGAGTTGACACCACTGGTCTTCACCATGCTGCTCAAGGGCTCCATGAGATGGGCAGAAACCCTGGTCTGAAGAGTTAGGGAACTAACTGGTGGCCAGGACTGTACTTGAAGTCAGACCTTGCCTCTGACACTTGGATAAGCCAGTTGACTAATAGGGGCTTTTGTTTCGTTATCTATAAAAGAAGCATAGTAATAGTACTTAATTCATAGGGTTGGTGTGACCTTGGACAAGTCTCATATCTCTGCTGAGCCTCGAATTTCTTTGTCTATAACACAGAGATCATAATATCTCTAGTATTGACCTTTGGGGTTTGCTGTGAGGCCAAGTAAGATAAATATACAAAGCACTTTGCAAATGTTGACCCAGGATATAAATGGCAGTGAGTATCTCTGATATCTCGGAGGAAGTTGGATTCCACCCGTGATCCCTTGTGGCAATGCACTGTCTCATTTTGCTTATGGGTCCCCAGCGCCTGCCTCATCATAGATGCTTAATAAATGAATAAATGCTGGCTGATTGATGAGCTGATTGGTCCTTTGAAAGACTGACTTTTCATTGCAACAATAATACATCGTAAGGTAAGTGCCCTGGTCTGGGCCATGCAGCACAAATCCAGAGAGACAGACTCTGCTTTATGGACTGTCCTCTAGACAAGAGGACAAAGTAGTGACCAGGAGGCCAGTGATCTGGGAATCTGGACAGAGATAAATGGCATCTGCCCCATTGTTCCCTGGATCTTCCTTTGTGCTCCATTCAGGGAAATGGAGTGGAGGGCAGCATGGCTTACTGCATGTGTGATGCTGCTGGTCTTGTGCTGGTCCCCAGGGGGAAGGTGTCACAGCTGCTTACCTGGTGGCACGTGGTGAACGTGGGATTCCATTGCATCAGCAAACACTTGTGCCCTGTCTGTGCTTGGCATGGAGGGTGCCAAACCTCTTAGACCAAATAGGGAGCCATTCAGAGCTACCAAGTCTGGGGCTGAAACTCCGAGGAAGGAGACAGGGCAGTGGCCAGAGTGCCACACGGGGGAAGACCTGGAGAACATGGTGTCTGAGCAGGACCTTTGGAAAAGTGGAGGTGAGGTCAGAAGGGAGGGAGCTTCCCACAGGGTGGGAGGGGGTGTTCCTTGAGCAGAGGAAGGAGGTTTCCTGAGCAGGAAAGTGGTGAAAGATGAGTAAGGCAATAGTTTGTGGAATGTTTTAGACTTGGTGCATCTACTTGGGACTGAGGTGGCAGGGAGGTCCCTGTCAAGGTCATCCAGGTGGGTGGTGATTAAGAAAAACAATGAGAATGAATGAGAAAAGATTTCAGATTTGCCCCTGGAAGGGACCTCAGGGATATTCTTGTTCAATACCTTAAACTTCCACATGAGGAGAACAAGGCCCAGGGATAAAATGACAGTCCCCAGGTCATAGGTAGAAGGTAGCAGAGTCAGGATTCAGATTCACCCTCTCTGACGTCATATCAAAAGCTCCTTCCACTGATAAAGCTGAGGCAGTTTCCAAAGGCAGAAACGATAATAGTGCTTTGTGGCAGATGTGCTATAAGAGACTGAAGGGAGGAGCAGAGGTAAAGACCCCTCAAAAGCAGGGGCTCCAAACCTGAGGCCCTGAGGGGACCCTAGCTAGGAGGCCTGGGCACTTAGCTGGAGGGAAAAATCCCATTTATTTTCACTAACATTTAACTGGAAGTTAGCATGTCATTAGCTTATGACTGTTTTTAGATCTGAATTATCCTGAGTTAGGTTCCATAGCCTTCAGCACACAGCCAGAGGAGTCTGCAATCCCCCTCCGTGCACACACACACAATGGTTAATGGCGATGACTTTTAGCTTGGAGACTGGCAGAGTCCTAGTGCTATTGGGAGAAAAAGTAGAAGCAGAAAGTGAAGCTGGGGAGCAAGTTTGGGAATGAAGATCCTGGAGAGTGAGTGTCGGCCAATCACCGAGCATTAATTACATGCCTCTTAGGTGCTAGGCCCCTTCTAGACAATACAAAGGTGAAGAACCTTTCACCACAAAGCACTTACACTGTTCTGTTGGAGGAGCAAAATGTCCACATCGAATTCTGGATGAAACAGATGGGGGTGATGGTGGAGGCGCATTAGAGGTGTATACGAGAGCCCAGGGCTGCCGGGACACCATACTTGGTCCTCAGCTGGAAATTCAGGACCCAAACCCAGCTCAGGCCTGGAGATTCTTGTGAAGAGGAAGGAGGACACCTGCAGTCTGTGGACAGAAGGGTTCGAGTAAGCCATGCATGGAGGCAGAGACAGAAGGAGGAGCAGACTCCAGTAGCATCTAGGCTGAGTTATTGCTCCTCCAGGAGGCTTGTCTAACCATGGGAAAGCCCCTTACCTTCTCTGACCCTCAGTTTTCTCTGCTATAAAATGGGCAGAATAAGAGAATCCTTTCTTCACAGGGTGTTGTCAAGGATTAAATGAGAGAGAATGTCTCAAAGACTGTGCAAGCCTCAAAGTGCCAGAGGAAAATGTCAACGTCTTTTTAAACTTTAATCCCTGCTAGACACAGCGATGCACTCCTGCTTATCCACTACCTGCCCAGACAACACAGAGGCCAATCAGCATTTATTAAATGCCTACTATGTGCCAGGCAGGCACAGTGCTGGGGACAAAAAGGGAGAAGAATAATGGCGTCTGGCCTGGCCCCCCCTGCCCATTAGGGACGTCCTGCTTGGATCCCTTCTAGGCTCATGGAGAAGTTTGGAGGGGGCAACATCATCACCTGTCCTTGTCCCTGTGCTGGATCCCCCAGTGGGATCTCCACATGTTCAGCAGTCCAGGCTCCCAGCTGCCTCCTCAAATCCAAGGGCACTCTTTGGGATTTCACCTGCCAAGCCCCACATGGCTTGGGGCCTGGTCACCTTAGCAGACACCTTACCCTCTGCTCAGTGTCAATTAACAAACAATGACAAATCATGGCGTGTTCCAGCTGATGGCCCCAGACTGGAATCTTGGAAGTCTATGCTGGGACTTTGCTCCTCCCAGGCAGCCCCAGCCCCCATGTGACCTTGGGGCAGGTGCCCAGCCTGGCTTTTCTGTCACTAAGCTCCACTGGAGAGAAAGGCAGATTAGATTCGAAAAATGTCCATGTTCCATCCGTCCTCTGCCCCAAATCACTTCAGAGGCTTCTGATTTCCTGCTCTAGGGATGGGGACGAGACCCACAATGACATTGACCTAGAGCACCCCTGGCTTAGGAAACACTACTCATCCATGCAGGTCAGACTCTGCAATTTAAAGCTGAGACATTTACCTATAACTCCAAGGGGACTTGCCCAGGGTCATAGTGTGACATCTCAGCGCCTCTGTCCAGCTTCCCAGGCCCTCTATGTTTTAACTACATTCTGCCTCCCCAGCTTTATTTTCTTGTTGTAGCCAAATAGACTCCTTTTATTAGGTAAGAGCTCTCAAAATAGGACGATGAAGAGAAGGCTCATCTCATCACAGTGTCAGAAACAAGGGGTTACCAAGGTCTCCAGCATTAATCCTCTAATCCTATGACCTTAGAAGAACATATTCCTACATGCAGCCAGGAAGGTCTGTAGATGGCCTCCACACAGACTGTCCTGGAGGGGAAAGCTGAGGCCCCACCATGGTGATGGTGCCAAAGCACATAAGACACACAGGGAGGGGACAGGGGAAGACACATTTCCCCCACATCTTCCTGCATATGATGGTCAGTGCAAAATAGAGACAGAAAAATGCACATGGAGGAGGTTTCTCTGGACACCTAGACCTTGTGACTATGCCCTTCTCAGGTCCTGGTGGTTTATCTGCTCTGACCTTCCCTCCCCAAATAACCAAATCAGACTTGAGGTACCCAGTCTGTGGCTGCCCCCAAAGCCCCAGATTTAGAATCAGAAGCCTCTGGCTCAGAGTTCTGGCTCGCTTTTACTGCCTGAGTGACCCTGTGAAAATCTTTGCACCTCAGTTTCCCATTTTGTAAAATGGAAGGGCTGGATGGTCCTAAAGTCTTTTCTAGCTTTGGAGGTGCCATGAAGCACTCTACTTCCTCCTTACATAGGCCACTTCTGGCCCTGGTGTACGATGTAATGAGTTACCTGTCTGCCGTCCTTTGCATTCTGCCTGGTCCCCATTTCTCTGTGAACCTTCTCCAATTACTCCGATCCCAAGATCTGCTTGGCTTCTAGCCAAACAACTTCCCTCCTACCCTACTCCTGCTCATGGAAATCCTATTCATCCTTCAAAGCCCATCTCTGTCTGCCCTCCTCCAGAAAGTCCTCCTTGATCAGTCCAGTGCTCACTGAGCTCTGAATTCCCATAGCATCACTGCACAAATGGCTCGGCTGGGCCTTTACAATATTTGTGGAGTCATGGGAACAGCACTGTGGGAGGAAGAAGAGGACTCCCATACCCCATCAGTCTATTTGTAAGCAGCATGACCTTGGCTTAGATAATATTCCTCTGGGTCTCAATCTTCCCATCGATGAAATTGGGATAAATTATATCTGCCCTGTTTAAACAGGGCTGTGGAAAGATTAACTGACAGGAACCAGAAAAGGGCTTTGGAGTCCATGGAGCTCAATGGCCTCGCCCTCGCCCTTGCCCTCGCCCTCGCCCTCGCCCTCTCCCTCTCCCTCTCCCTCTCCCTCGCCCTTGCCTTCACCCTCGCCCTCTCCCTCACCCTCGCCCTCGCCCTCGCCCTCACCCTCGCCCTCGTCCTCACCCTCGCCCTCACCCTCACCCTCACCACCCTCATGCTCTTCACTCTGCTTAAATGTGAGGTACTTGCCTTGAAGCTCCCCATTCTCTGAGCTCCTACAACACTCTCTCTGACCAGAAAACAAACACCTCAATGACCTGATGCTGCAAATAATTGTAATTCTCATTAGTAGCACATCTATAGCTACATATAGTTCCCAAGCTTTTTCACCCATATTCTATCCTTCTGTATAAGCTCCACAACTTTCCTGGGATGTATCAATGATAGTGTTAGCACCTCCATTTTGCAGATGAAGAAATTGATTCAGAGAGGTCAATGTCCAACCCAGGGTCACACAAGCAGGCAGTATTGGAGGCAATGTGAGCACCTGGGCATCAGGCTACTCCAAGTGAGCCCTCCATGCTGGCAGTATTCCTTGCTTTTGGCAATGCATCATCAATCTTGTCCATTGTTAGAGGATCCAAGGCTTTCCTCCCTCTCCTCCCTGGGAGCTCAGACAAATCCCATGTTATCAAAGCAGAGTGTTTCCACAAAAACGAAGTTAGGCTAAGCCATGCTATGGGGAGCAGGGGCTCTCCTCGGTATAATGTTTGAGATGGACCATAGCTCCAGAAATGTTATGTGGGGCTGGGGGAGGTTGGGATCTTTTGGTGAGATTTATGCAGCCTCCTTCAGGGCTCTATCCTGTGTAGCCTGGAAAGTGTTAGTTAGCCAGGTAAGGAAAGGAGAACTAACGATGGCAGGCTCTGTGATATAGGAGGAAGAAAGAAAGACTGGATTTGCAATAAAACATCTTGGGATCTAACATGTCCTCACTGTGTGACTTTGACCTAATCACTTAACCAGCCTGAGTCTCCATTTTCTACTCTATGAAGCAGATAATGACACTTTTCTCTAGATCTTATAAGGTTCAAATCAACAAGTATTTGTGCCAAATATTGTACTAGGGGGAAAAAGCAAACCATTCTTATCTTCAAGGAGATTACAGTCTACTGGGGGAAGGCATAGGCAAATAAATGCAAAGGAAATTGTACAAAATAACCAGTCGTTGTATGAAAGAGGCAGCACCAACAACTAGGATAATCAGGGCAGACCTCTTAGAGGACATGGGGTTTGAGCTGGAGATTCCCAGAGGCAAAGGTGGGGAGGGGTTGGCATCTATGCTGGAAGGACAGCTTGTGCAATGAAAGGAAAAATGAAAACATTTATCAGGTGCTTACTATGTTCTGGGCACTAGGCTAAGCATGAGACCATGAAAATTGAGACAGTCTCTGTCCTTGAAACATCCTCCATTCTAATGGGGGAGACAATATGGCTAAGCCCTAGTGACTTAGGAAGGAAGTCACAGGGATGGCGGATGGAACCACAAGGCAGCCGACTGACACCTTGATTCCAGAAGCAAAAATAATGCTAATTGGTGATGGTTCTCATTGTTGGAGGGGAACAATATGGGGGAGGGAGACAGGAATGTGGACAGTGGCAGGAAAAGGGCACGTTGGCAGCTAAAGAGCAAGGGAAGTATGGCTTGGTCTGGAGTCGCCTAGGCAAAGTGGTCTTGCACTCACTCACTAACCAATGGAGGCAGTTCAGTCAGGATCTCCCTGCAAAGTTACCTCTGAGGGAGGGGTTGAGTAAGTGGGACACGAGTTAGGTCAGTTTGTCTGAAATGATGGCGGGATGGAGTAATATTCAACCAGCCTACAAAGGTGGGTTAGAGTCAGGTGGGGCTTGGCTCCTCAAGGCTGAACAAAGAAGGTTTTATTTTACCCTCAGGACAATGGGGGTCACTGGAGATTTCTGATTCATGGAATTACCTGGCCAGATCTCTGTTTTAGGAATCTCCCTTTGGCAGTGATGAGGAGAATGGATTGGCTAGGGGAGAGGTTCAACACTGAGACCATTTCAATAGTCCAGATGAAAGGGCATGAGCATCCAAACTAGGTGGGAGAAGGCCATATGAGAGGGGAGAAGTGTTGGCTTCAACAATACTTAGCAACAGATAGAATGTGGGTAGGGAAGAATCCAGAAAGAAGCTGAGGTTGAGGACCTCGGTGGCCAGAAGTCAACAGTTTGGTCCAATATGCGTTTATTGAGCACACACTATGTGCTAGGCTCTCTGTATAGTGCTAGGGATCCAAATATAAGTCAAAAGGAAGACAGTCCCCACTTTCTTTTTTTAATTTAATATTTTATTTTCCCCCAATTACATATTAATTAAAAAAACATCAAAGGGGGAGGAGCTATTTATACAAATATATCTATAGCAGCTCCTTTTTGTGGCGGCTGAAAATTGGAAATTGAAGTGATGCCCATCCAGTTGGGAAATGGCCAGGCAAGCTGGCTATGCAGTTGTCATGGAATACCATTGTGCTATAAGAAAAAACAATGGGGTGATTTCAGGAAAACCTGGAAAGGCTTACATGAACTGATGCAAAATGAAGTGAGCAGAACTAGGAGAACATTGCACACAGTCCCTACTTTCAGGCATTCTAACAAGAGAAAACACACATAAATGGATCTGAAAAGTGAGAGGGGAGTTAAGGTGGCAAAGTTCTGATTGTCCGAAACAGAACTGGAAGAGGAATGAAGGATATATCACCTGTGCCCTTATTCAAAGTGGAGGAAGTCACCAATGGGAGAAAAGAGCTATGGGGATGGTAAGATGATCCAGGGTGAGAAGGTCACTGAGACATTGAAGCCAAGTCCAGAGAATCAGAAGCAGAGTCTAGAAGAGTTGCAATGTCCCTGAGAAAAATGAGAAAGCTAAGAGGAATGGAAAGACAAACGTTTGATTATTTTGGATGTGACAAATTTGAACAGTCTATGGGATGTCCAGAAGGAATTGGAGATATGATCTTGGAGCTCAGGAGACAGATTGGGGCTGAATAAGTAGATGTTAGAGATAATCGTTGAATCCATGGGTGCTGAACAGATCAATGACAGAGAAACAGACCGAGACACAAACACACAGAAGCACAGAAAGACAGATATAGACAGAGACACAGACAAAGGCAGACAGAGACAGAGACACACAGAGAAAGACAGACAGAGAGAAGGCAGAGAATATCTATAATCCTGGATAGAGGCATGGGGCACACCCATCCTTACATTGTCATCTACAAAGGAGATTACCGTGTGATCTATAGGCAGAAAGAGAACTGGGAGAGATCAGAGTCATGAAGGCTCCGAGAGTCGAGAGTGTCCTGGAGGAGAAGGTGACCAGTCAGGTGCTGGTGAAGAAGGATGAAGACTAAGGAAAGATTGGATTTGGTGGACAAGAGATCTTTGCTAACTGGGATGAGAGCAACTTCAGCTGTTCGGTGCTGTAGATAGAAGCCAAATTGCCAGGGCTGAGAAGTTAGTGGGAAGCGAGAAAGAAAGATAGCCAGTGTGGACAGCTGTTAGGTGAGATGTAAATGTGAGTTGTTATTACTGTAGAGCTTTCCACATGCCTCCCCCTCCCCCAAAATTCCAGAAGCTCCCAGTACTGACCCAACTGAACCTTGACAAAGAAGGCCGAGGCTCAGGGTCACCATAAGTCTATCAGGTTTCATACCTCCAAGGTATGTGTGAGGTGGGAGTGGGGGGAGGGGCTGGCAGTAGTGTGTGACCAGGGAGGGAGGGAGGGAGAGGAGAGAAGGTTAGGGCTCCAGTTACAGGATTAGATCACAGAATCCGGCTACCTTGACAGTGATTGACTGAGCTGATTTAGGGAGTCTGATTCTCATGGGGCAGAGGAAGAATTTAGGATAGAGTTTCAAGATTAGCTTGAAAAGTAGTCCTGCAATGCTGCAAAGGGTTAGGAGAAGCCATGGGTCAATGGCGTCCTTGATTCACTCAGGCAGCAGGAAGGCCTGGGAAGAGGGTGGGATGGGGCTAGGGGGATGGAGGGAGTGAGAGAAAGAGATCAAAGCAGAAACAGAGGCTGAGAGACAGAGGGATGGGACAGGCCCCAGGCCAGGCTCCCCACATGTTCCCACTGGTTACCTGTCCTGTGTCTGTGTATGGTTGACCCCCAGACTCCCATCCTTATATGTTCTACCCAGCTGAGGGGCTCAGACTCTTAACCCCAAGATGAGCTCTTCCTCCTGCATCCCATACTTCCCGCTGGGGAATACAACAATTCCCTCCCCAATCCCCTACCCCCCTGTAGACTACGTTTATACTGACCTTTAACATGGCACCTATGCATTAAATGGGAATGAGGGAAAGAAGAGGGAAAATCTTGTCTAGATGAGGTGCTCAGGGGACAGGGCATTCCCTCCTTCCCTCCCCAGGCACACTTTTTAAAATACTCCCTTAGTCATCAGGCCTTCTAGGTCAATAGGTAATAAAAGGATTCTATATCATTTCAAAGCCCCCACATCATTCAGCTCTGTGTCATATGGATGGAAATCCCTTCTCTCTGCTGTCGCTGCTGCCCCCGGGGCTGGCACTCATTCCCTCTCCCCCAGCCTGGGGACGCCATCTGTTGAGTGGTCTTCCCACCACAAGTGTCTCCCCACTGCAGTTCATCCTCAGATCAATCTTGCTAAAGTACAGACCTGAGAACGTCATGCCCCCCCCCCCAATTCAATAAACTCCAGAGGCTCCTTATCATTGCCCAGGGCAAATATAAATCTTCTGTCTGACATACAAAACTCTTCATAAACTGCCTCCCCATCCCTCAGCAACCTTTCCAGTCTTCTCACATCTTCATTCCCCACCCCCACATGCTCTGTGATCCTGGGACACTGGTCTCTGCTGTTTCCAGACTGGGCATTTTCACTGGCTGCTCCTCATTCCTCACATGCACTCCCTCTTAGCTCTGCCTCCTGGCTTCCCTGACTCCCTTCAAGTCACAGATCAAGTCCCACCTTCTACAGGACACCTAGGTAGATAGATAGATGGATAGATGGATGGATGGATGGATGGATGGATGGATAGATAGATAGATAGATAGATAGGTGGATAGATAGAAGGATGGATAGATGGGTAGATAGGTGGATAGATAGAAGGATGGATAGATAGATAGAGATGGATGGATAGATAGAGATGGATGGATAGATAGATAAATAGATGATAAAGGTATTGATCTCTATATGTGTGTGTATGTATTAATAGTCATACATATCTTGTTTGTACACTTGCTTGCATTTTGTTTGTCCCATTAGAACAGGAGCTTGTTGAGAGCAGGCACGAGGTTTTTTTGTTTGTTTGTTTGTTTGTTTTCTGTCTTTCTTCGTTATCTCTAGTGCTTCGCACTGTGCCTGACACATAGAAGGTGCATGAGAGATGCTTATTGACCTGACTTGAAGCAGCCAGAAAGTTCATCATCTCTAATGCACCCAAACCCTGTGTCACACATCTGGACAGCCAGAGGCAGGAGGGTCTGATTGGGGCAGGTTCCTTTGGATGACCCTCATTATATAAGTGTGTTTCCCCTGTTTCTTTCTCCCCGCAGGCTGTCTCTGGTGAGATAGAGTCAGGGAGGGTGGGTCTGACAGACCCTCCATCCTCACAGGGGCTCAGTCCCAGGACCTTCCTTCTCAAGGTCATATTCTGTCCCTGATGCCCTTACATAGCAGGTGGGCTCAGCCTGTCCTCAGGGGTTTTTAATCTCACAAAACTCCCCAAGTGCTATCCCCTTTCTATCTTTTGACTCTCCCTTGATCTACTTTCTATTTAAATTCCTCTCTTCTCAACTCCCTCAGTAAACTGATGCTACCATCTAATGTTTCTCTCTTCCTACATCTCAGGCTTCATCTGTTCTGTCCTCATTGGGAAAGAGCAGGTGGCCACAGCCCTCTGCAGAATAAATCCCTTCAACTGTTGGTGCAGGACCATGAATAATCCCATGCTCTGGAAAGTGGCAGCTCACTCATTCCCCAGGACTGTCAAGGAACTCCCGCCAACTTGGCATTTTTGTCTGCAGGCTTTTTTTTATCTGCTTCTGCCTCACACATGTGTCATTGATGGCATCCAATTAGCCCAGGGGTACTATCAGCTAACTTTGGGCTGGAAAGATGGGTGGTTTTTCCAATATACTCGGAATAGCCAGTCTGAAAGCCAGCCTCTTCTCCTCTGGGCACTCCTACAGCCTCCCGGGGGCATGGAGAGCTCCATGCCTATTGGATGATAGGTGGTGCAGCTGGTAGTCACTGTCAGTTGGCCCATGAGCCAGTCTTTGGGATTGGAGGGGCAGACATCATCATTTCCAACTCAAAATAACACGGATGCTAAAATGTGAAAACAATTCTGGAGATTTATCCAAATGTTCCTACATTGTACATAGTATACAGCCCTTTCTAGCTTAAACCAAACTGCCCCATGGCTTCTCAGGACTCTTATTTGAATAAGGCACAGGGGGCTGGGGGTGGGGGGCAGGGTAGCCATGAAACAACTCAGGATGTGAAAAAGGACAGGATGTTTGGTTGGTACTCCTTCTCTGGCTCTGCCCACCTTGTAGGGGCTCAGCATCAGGGGCAGCTGGCCAAGGTTCTATTTCCACAGGCTCCATGGGTAGCTGGATAGCTCCTGAGAATAGAGATGGGTGTGTGTCAAAGAAGGAACTAGAGTTAGGGATGATAGGGGTGGAAGTGCTGGAACTAGGAGTTCCTGGCCTAGCAACAGCCTTCCCAGGGATCTGCTTGGGACCTGAGCCAAAATCAAACCATGTTTTGTTGAGCTCCTCCTAGGTCTCAGGCAGTGTAGGGGTCAGAAAGAAGTCTGAGAGGATGGCCTCTGACCTTCACATCAGAGGATCTTTGATGGAGGTCTAGAAGGGAATTCAGAAGTCATTCAGTCCTCCTAAGCATGAAATAAATACATGGAATGTTAATAAGAACATGAGTTTAGTAACAAGCAAAACAATGTTTGTGATGTCCTAAGGCTTTGAAGGATTTATTGTCAAATGAAGAGGAAAATCAAGGAGTACCAGGAGTTCAGAAGAAGCAGAGATTGGAATTGTAATGGTGGAGGAGGGCTATGAGCTGTGTTCTGAACAGATGGTCAACAGGAAGGGAGAGGACAGTCACAGGGAGGCAGAGCATTTGAAGAGACAATTGGTAGAGTGTTAGCAAACCACTTTTTAGAACATGATAGACTCCCAGCAAATCTCAGACCCAAAAGGGGAGTCAATGCCTCTGGAGAAGAAATGGCATCTTTTCCAAGCCCTCCTTGCATGAAAATACCCTTTCCAACCCACCCACCAAGTGGCCACCCAAACTCTGCTTAAAGACTCCCAAGGTGACCCATCCCAGTGTGAGTGAGCTCCCGTTGTCAGCGTGTTACTACCTTACACCTAAATCTGTCTCTCTGCAGCCTTCATCTCATTCCTGGCTCTACTCTCTGGTCCAAGAAGAACAAGTCATATCCACCTTCCAAAGGCCAGTCCTGCAAATCTTTGCTGACAGTTATCATGTCCTCCCGGAGTCAAGAAATCAAGAAATAGTTATCAAATAATTACTATATGCCATGTACAGCGATCAGTTGGAAATTGCTGGAAATGCAAATTTAAGGGAAAAGACAGTCCTTGCCCCCCAGGAGCTTACATTCCAATGGAGAAAGACAATGCATAAAAAAGCTGAAAGATGTGGCATGGGGAAAGAAGTGAAAGAAAGAGCATGGATGGCCTGGGCACTTCCTCAGAATGAAGTCTCTATGGGGAAGAAGTCAGCAGCGTGGGTAGGGGCTGCAGAGCTGGGTGCAGCTCGTCTCTGAGAAGAGCACCCTTAGTTCCTTGAGTGGAGCCTTCAGTCCCTTTATCATTCTGGTCAGACTCCTCACTACTATTGATAGTGATCATGTATGTAAATCCCTATAAACCTTAAGAAACACTATGTAAATACCAATGTTTCTTCAGTTGGGGTTCCCCAAAGTGGCCATGACTCCCAGCAAGGTATGGCCAGGATGAAGTGGGCCTCTCACCTCCCTAGTTCCAGCCCATGTGCCTCCCAAAGCTCACAAAGCCTTTGTGGCTGCCACATGACACTGCTGCTTTCTTAGGAGGAAGGGTCCACTACTACTGTCCCCCCAAATCATGGCTTTTCACAGAGGCATAGAAGCTGGGATGAATGAGAAAGGTTAGGACATGGTGGGAGGTAGCTGCGGAATTTCTCCAGGGCTGAGGATGGAAACTTTGGGTATCTGAGCAAGTTCCATGTGCTGCACTGAGGCTTGAAGTCAGAGACACAGAGCAGATGAGTCCTCCTCAGGGAGCTCTTTGGGAAGCCTCTCAGACCCTTCTTGTCAGTGACTTTGAGTAAAGTGTTTTGTTGTGTTTTGTTTGTGTTCTCTGTATAGGGGAGTGTCAGATCTTGGCAGCCCACTGGAGAGGCTGGAGCAAATAATGCCAATTTTTGGCATTTAAAAGGGAAAACAGACACATGGCAAAAGGATCTGGCACCCAGCCAGCGTGCCTCATCTCAGCCAACCCCTCCTGGGCCAGGTTTCAGACCAACACAAAATGACTCATTTTTACTGTGTGATTTTAAGGAAGCATTAGGAACACAGAGCATTAATGGCTGCATTTACTGGAAGATTTTTTAAAGCAAAATTAAATCTATTCTCTGGCTATAGTATGAAACATGGAAAGAAAAGTTGGCAAGGTTCCTGGCCAAGAAGCTTTTTAACAAAGAAGTGAGAATTGGCCTGGTCCAGGCACCTGTGCTTCAAGGGACATTCATATGGCAATGAATGCCAAAGGAGAGACCAGGAACATCCTGGGCTGCAGGAAGATGGAGAGGGAACCAACTTCAAATGTAAACTTTCGGTTTTGTGACCCAAGATACTCTTCATGACTCCACGGTCCCATGGAAAAACCAAGAAACCTCAAGACCCCTGCTTTGGTCATGTGCCAGTTATTCTCTATACTTGGCAAGGCTAGACTTCCCCAGGAGGAATATAGGAGAGAGAGAGGCGACATCACTGGGGAAGCAGAGAGAATAAAGACCTCTCATTCTGAGCCAGGAAGCCTAACAGTTATTGTTATCATAAGGCAGAGCCTTGGAGGTACAAAGATGGAGTCCCTTGGTTGCCTCCACTCTGCTCATAGAAATGGGATTCCAGTACAACCTAGGAAGTGCTAGAAAGAGGGTTAGCCTGGGAGTCAGGTGACCAGCTCAAATGCTTGCACTGATGCTGTGTGACCTCAGCAAAGTAACTTAACCCTTATGATCTTCAGTTTTCTTATTTGTAAAAGTGGTATTTGTAATACTTGCCTTCCAAGATCATTCATTGTGGGAAAGGCATTGTGCAAATATCAAAGTGTTAGGGAAAGGAGATTTGTTATTGAGTCAGTATAGTGCAGTAGTTAGAGTGTGAGACCTGGAGTCAGGGAGAAACATGCTTAAATCTCACAGGAAACCTGTGTGATCATGAACGTGGCACTGTCTCCTTGACTCTCAGGCTTCTAACATGAGGATAATTGTACCTTTTGTACCAGTCTCACAGAGCTGTTCTCAGGCTCAGATGAGAAGAAGCAGAGAATGAAAGCCGGCAGAAAGCTCTGAGAGCTCCCCTCATGCAGCCGCTGCTGCTGCCATTACTGCTGTCTATTCCCCAGTGGGGGAGGGGGGGGGGTCCTTTATCTGGTGTTGTGGAAGAGTTCTAATGAAGGTCATCTGTGGAGCACATGAGTGAGATGGCACCATGCCAGCAAAAGTGCATTCATTAACATCAGCTCCCTTTGACACATTTTGGAGATAACCTTACTGCTTCAGACAATCCCGCAGGCTTTTTGTGAGCAAAGATCCAATCTAGAGGCATTTTTCTTTGTGGACTCTCAGAATTGAGCAACCTCAGATGCCATCTGGTCCAGCCCACACCTGAACAAGAGCTCTCCCCAACATCCCCCACGAATGGGCATCCTTCTCCCCTTGGCACTCTGACAAGGTTCAATCCTCCTCTAGGGAGAGGGGCCAGGCCACCTCCACCGGCGCACTTGGCAAGGCTTACCAAGGACGCTGTTTGGAGAGATCCAAGGACGCTCTTCCTTATATTTAACTTCAAGCTACTCAGAAATGTCAACCCATTTCTCATGGTTCATTCCTGTGAGGAAAGCAGAACAAATCTTATTTTGTTTCATCGGGATAGCAGCCCAAATACTTCAGATCATCAAGCCATAGATGTGAATGACCCCCAGAGGTCATTTTGTAGGTTAGGAAACTGAGGCCCAGAGGGTGGCATTACAAGGCAACATACATGTATCTACCGCTTTCTGACTGGCCTATGATGTTGGGTATCCCTTCTATGACCTGGGCTTTCCTCTCCTGTGGGAAATGCGGAGACCTGTCTCGCCTCCCCCTTGGGCTTGTTCTGTAGATAAAATGAGGCATCTGTGAAATGGAAGGGGAAAGCAAGATGCCTACTCCTCATTCTCTTTTCTCTTCATCCTTCTCCCATTCTTCTGCTTTTCCTTCTCCCCTCCTTTTTGCCTCCTTCTCCCCCTCTGACTTACTGCTCCTCTCCTATTCTCACTCCTCCTCCTTCTTTTCCTCCTCCCCTTCTTCTTCTGGTTCATCTTCTCCTCCACCTCTCCTCCTCTACTTTTTTCTTGCTCCTTTCTTTCCTCATACTCCTTTTCCTTCTTGTTTTCCTCTTTTTTCCTGCTCCTTTCCTTTCTTAGAGAGGATACTAATTGCTTGTCATTTAAAAGGTGCACAAGGTGATTGGACAATAATTGATCATCTTTTCTATCCTTATATAATCTTGTCTACTCCAGGAAGGGGGTACAGGGATCCTGAGAGAAGCTCACCTGGAACCACTCATAGGCATGCTCCCTTTCTCTTTCTAGAGCAGCAATGGATCTGCCCCAACCATTTGCCTGTCTGGAGAAGTGATGCCCTCAGTCTTACATATGGAGCTAAGGGACATGATTCCTACAATATTCATTAATCACTTCCTGAAATGGTGAAATGCAAAAGTTCAGCTAAGACATGGTTTCTGCTTTCACTTGATTTACTGAGGACAAGGCACTAACACAGATAAAAAGTTTGGTGAATTAGAAAACAATGCTACAGGAGAGTTCAAGGGAATGTAAGCTCCTTGGGGGTAAGAACTATTTCATTATTTTTTCCTTTCTGTTCCTGATGCCTAGCAGTTTAGTCACCCTTCAGCTCTTCCAAGACAGTTATCATGCCTCTCTCCTTTACTTCCTTGGTCTTCTGTTCTTCAGACTGACCATTCTCTGAAGCAGTTAGAGAAGCCACAGGGCCTAGAATGCTGAGCCTGAATCAGGAAGACATGATTTCAAATCCCAGCACAGAGAATAACCATGCAACCCTGTGCAAATCACTTATTAACCTCTCTCTTCCTCAATTTCTTCCCGTTTAAAATGGGGTTAACAATAACACCTACTTCTAAGATCTGTAGTGGGAATTAGTGGGGATAATGCTGTAAAACTCCCAGCACAGTAGGTGCTTAATAAATGCCTGTCCTCTTCCTCCTCCTCCCTTCCTCTAACTGATCCTGGCTGGAGTTCTCTCACCATCCTGATCCTTTGGGTCTTCTCTAGCTTCTCCATGGTTTTTCTAGTATGTAGTGCCCAGAAGTAAATCCAAGACTCAAATGTCTTCCAACTAGAGCAGAGAACTGGAAGCATCACCTCACTGTTCCTGGAGATTCATGCTCTGAGTGCAGCCTCTTCGAGCCTGCAGCCTGAATGGTTTAGCCACACACTGTTGAACATGTTGGGAACTCCAAGGCCACAACAAAAGCCTCAGTGAAATCAGCATGTCTCATTTCTAGTACATGTACATGAATGCAATCCCATCAGGAATGATGCTACAGATTTGACAGCAGACTCATTTATGTTTGGGCAAGAACCATGCCTGCCCATTAACTTGTATTTTTGCCCTTCGGATGAAGGGAGTGATCACGCTTAGTACGTGTCAATTAAAGGAGAAACTGAGAGGTGCCTACCAATGAGCTACAGCTTCCACTCAGAAGATCTGTTAGAGAAACAAAAGCTGTGATGACTTCAGGTACCATGTCAAGACCTTCAACAGGGAGGCAGAGTTCTGTTGAGAAACCTTGGGATTCAAAGGACATACAAGTTAGCTGACTGGTGGAGAGCCAACCCATATAAGGGACTTAGAAAATGCAAAATGGTCCTAGAGAATGGAGGGGGCCCTTCAGGACTATTCACTGCCACCACCAATGAATTGCCCAGAGAACTAATTAGACTTTATAATGAGTAGGTAGAAAGAGAGTTTGGAGAAGGCTGAGGAAAAGAGACTGCTCACCCGCTGTACAGAGTTTCTGGCCCAAAGACGGGCCCTGAAAACGATGCATCCAATGAAGGAACTGTGCATTTTTCAGGGAAGGAGAAATGAAGCCAAAGGCAACTCCTTCCCTGCCCAGAAATGCAAGAGAGACTTCTCAGGTGCAGATTCAGCCCACAGAGCTTGAACACCTGGATAGCCAGCCTGATATGGCCACCGGCCCAGGTGTAGCCCCCCAAGTCAGTAAGGACTTGGGGGGCCAGCCCATAGCAGTGACTGGCTTGGGTGTAAGCTCAGTCCCTGAGAGGAGACGTAGGCCTCCAAGATCAGTCACGAGGCTCAGCTATGATGTTACAGGTAAGCCTGAGGATGTAGCTACTCGTATCTCTAGGCAACAGCAGGAGATGCTCATGTGAAATGTGCCTTGCATTAATCACCTGTCCACTGCTGGGCACGAGAATCCTTGTATGCATGCAGAGGCTTGCTTTGTGCTTTGCTGTTATATTCATTCAGCGAGGTTTTCTGCTGTGCTCATGTGACAGCAATGTCTCTGCTAATTGCTTTGTGTACCTTACTAACGCATACAGCTAAGCCATATTTTATACCTAGCCCCATAGCTAGTGTGATGGTTGAGTCTTGCTAGTTTGGCTACTTTCATTAACCATGTTTATTGCTTTCCATTGATTACTGGAGCCTGTAGAGAAGCCCATACTTTTGGCATGTGGATGTGTTAAATGTCCTATCTAGGGGCAGCTAGGTGGTGCAGTGAATAGAGCAACAGCCCTGGAGTCAGGAAGATCTGAGTTCAAATTCGGCCTCAGACACTTAACACTTACTAGCCGTGTGACCTTGGGCAAGTCACTTAACCCCAATAGCCCTGCCTTCCCCCCAAAAAAAGAAAAAAAAATGTCCCGTCTGTGGTTAGACAAGTTGTCCCTGCAGTATCTGTCCAAGTGCTCTGTGCAGGGCACATGTTGTTGTTGGCATTTTTAGGGCATATATAGTTGACGTGCATTTGGTTATTGAACCCTCAATGGTACTAAAGGCTGGTTCCTGGGGATACAGGAAAACCATTCTTATTGTTTTAATGCATTGATATTTGTGTTTAATATTACATATTTACAGGTTTTGGACTTACCTAGCTGATCTTTGTAAGGGACTATAAAGAGTTTCATTCCAGGGCAGAATACAAGTGAAGCCCCAAACCATTTGGGGTGGGATTCTCTCCTTATTGGTGGCGATCTCTGTCTGATCCTGGGTGAAGGGCAGGACAGAGTAAGTGAGGGTGAGACAGAGGACATCTCTTCAGTCTCATCAGTTTTCTTCAGGTCACTTTGGATACTTCTGGCTTCCAGCTTTGAGAGAAAAGATGTGAGATTGCAACCACACTTCAGGTTGGTGAAGCAGAAGATTCTGGGAAGAAGTCAACAGGGGAGGAGCCAGTGGCCTCCATCATGCCCCTGTCCTCGATTTCCTATATTAGACACTTGGAGGACTTTC
Source organism: Gymnobelideus leadbeateri (assembly GCA_011680675.1). NCBI lineage: Eukaryota > Metazoa > Chordata > Mammalia > Diprotodontia > Petauridae > Gymnobelideus > Gymnobelideus leadbeateri. The sequence goes on from WOXC01009787.1 coordinate 866,527, forward strand.
CCCTTGGGTGAAACCCAGGACTCTCTTGGTAGAGCTGAGATACCCTGTTCCCAATGGGAGAGCTCATTCTCTCTGCATCATATGGTATATATTCTCATAGGCACACATTTTCAGATTTCTATTTGCTACCAATTTGGGTAAATCGGGTTTTTTTGACAAAATGCTATTTGTGTTTGTTGTGGAACTGGTGTTCGGTAGGAGAATCAAGCTTTAAAGATAAAACTTGACATCCTGCTTCCCCACCCCCAGTATAGGAATATTTCTCAAGAGTTATCTTGAGCCTAGTTACGTGCTCTGGACCAATCAATCAATCACTCAGCTCTTACGAAGTACGTACTTTGTGCCAGGCACTGTGCTAATCTGGGGGGTACAAGAAGAGGCGAAAGATAATGGAGGGGCCTCCAAGAGCATCGAAGCAGATGGGGAGACCACAAGCAAACAAATGGGCATTCTAAATGCATGTCGATACATACACATACACACGGGCATATGCATACATGTACATACACACATGCCTGCACACCAGCACATGTGTGTGGCATACAAGCATGTTTATGTGTGTGCAATACACATGCGTGTACGTGTACAATCTATACACGTATGTACACACGTGGGCATTTCTACAACTATACACACATACAGGCTAATTAGAAAATGATTGACAGAGTGAAGGCACTAGAATTAAGAGGAATTAGGGAAAGCTTCTAGTAAAAGGCTGGGATGCAAAGGGAGCCAGGGAGGTCAGTAGATCAAGCTGAAGGGGGAGCATGTTTTAGGCATAGGTGACAACCAGAGAAAGTGCTCAGAGCCCAGAGATGGCAAAGGACCAGGAGGCCAGGGTCATCGCATGGCAGAGGCAGGGATTACAGTTAGCAAGAAGACTGGAAAGGTGGAAGGGGGCCAGACAATGAAGGACTTTGAATGCTATTGATATTGGAGGCAATAGGAAGCCCCAGGAGTTTATTGAATGGGGCAGAGGGTGTTGACACAATCACACTTTCACTTTAGGGAATCCCTTTGTGGCTCATTGGAGGCTAGACTGGGGCAGGGAGAGTCTCAAGACAGGCAGACCCACCAGCAGCTATGGCAATGGTCCAGGTGTGAGGTGACTGAGGGCTTGCATTAGGGTGGGAACAGAGTCAGGGGAGAGGTGGGTGGACTCTATTTGGGAGATGTTGCAAAGGTAAAATGGACAGACCTTGACACCATATTGGATCTGGAAGGTGAGAGATAATGACAAGTACAGGATGACTCCTTGATTGAGAGCTTGAGGGACTGGAGAGATGGTGTTGCCCTCTACGGTAATAGGGAAGGCAGAAGGAGGGAAGGATTTAGGGGAAAAGATAATGAGTTCAATTTAGGACCTGTTGAATAATAATATTTAATTAGTTCATGATTGTAACCATATTCAAGGCAGCAGATATAATTTTATCCCTGAATCCCTTTTCTCTGAAGAGACCAGAGGATTCTGTTTCTGGATCCAATTACCTGCTTCCCCTAATGGCAGGAAATAAAGTCTCATTTGGAAAAGGACTGGGAACAGAGACTAGAGATGTCTATCCTGTGGTTCAATCAATGCAGAGGCACCCCCATACTACATATGGGAGACGGTCCTTGTACCATGTCAGGCCTTGCAGTAGATAGACTTCTGTAGTGTTTAAAGGTATTTTTAATAGTCTTTTATATGTATGCATAGGGCACATTAGGCCATATGTTATTTAGAATTTGACTGTAATGATCTTTGTACATTTCCAAATTTTTTGATCTCTAAAATCTTTCTAAGATTTATTTGCCACTCTCTTGTCCCAAAAGGCTCCTCTCTGTTATTAATGTGTCAGACAATGAGATAAAAGGCATTATGATTGAGATGTTATTTTGTTATTTTGGCCTTAAGTTAGCATATTAATAAAAGATAATGAGAATCCTGCTGTGTAAATTGCATGGTAAATTTTCCAGCAGTTTTTAGCCTAGTAATGTCTTGATGCTTCTGGGAACTTTACAAAGTTGTCTGCATCTTAAAGGGACCCTCATTTGGTTTGTCTCTCTACAGTTTGGACACTTTAAACTTTAGTTTGGAAGGAAGAGATAGGAAAGGAAGGGAGGGAGGAGAAAGAAGGGAGGAATAAATCCAGAAACATTTATTAAGCCCCTACTACGCTTCAGACTCTGAAAATACAGATAGACAGATAGACAGACAGATAGACAGATAAATAGATAGATAGATAGATAGATAGATAGATAGATAGATAGATAGACATATATGGATATATGGATATGTATTTATATATATATGTGCGTATTATATATGTGTGTGTATTTTGTCTCTGTGTGTGTGTGTGTGTGTGTGTGTACACATACATATACAGTCCCTTCTATTGAGGGACTTGCTGATTTCCATATAGGTATATCCAGCAACAAGCAAACTAAAACCAAAGAAGGAGGAAAGGGAAGGAAGAAAGAATTCTAGGCATTTTTTCAAAGCTTACTGTGTACAGAACACTTGGTTAGATACTGAGAAAGATATAAAGTTTAGATAAGACACCAGTCCCACCCTCCTGGAATTCAGTTGAGCTGGGTATGGATGAGACACAAATCAGATAAATGGGCTACTTCAGCTTGAAAGGTAAAAGATAAATTGCTCTGGGAAGGCTGAGAGATCTTTACTGCTGAGAGGGGAGGGGATATAAGGAGAGGGGGAAAGGTTAATAGAACCTGGGAGAGGAGAGGAGGGGACTAGAAGGGAAAGAAGAGGAAGAGAGTGAGAGTGGAGGGAGAAAAGGAAGGAGGGAGAGAGAGCTCTTGAGGAACATCTAGATTCCCTTCACTTTTGTTTCTTGACAGGAGCCCCATCATTTCCTCCTGAAATCTAACTGATCCGTTCCTCCCTTGAGGAAGCCAAGCAGTTAATCTATTGTTCATGTTTCCCTTTTAGGATTCCAGGCCAAATGTTCAAATCAGCCAGGCAAGATTGGTATTCCTTTTAGTCAAGACAAGGCAACCAGGAATCAGTGGGGCTTAGTTCCTGGGGACATGAGGAGAAGGTGGGTGAGTCAGTTACAAACAGTACTGAGCAGAGGGGCCGGACTATAGCACACCTTGATGTACTCCAATGATGCCAGTTACACCTTGAGTAGTTAATTAACACCTGCCTCCCTACTGCCTCCTCAATCCCAAGCCTCCTGAGTAGAACCAGGAGAACACTTTGTACAGTAATAACGATACTGTAAAGTCAAACAGCTTTTAAAAACTTAGAACTTGCAATCAACACAATGACCAGCTGCGATCTGGGAGGACTCGTGATGAAACATAGCACCTGCCTCCATAGAGAAGCCATGGGCTTCAGAGTGCAGATGGAGAGAGAGACCTTCCTTGTATGTGGCTAATGAGGGACTTTGTTTTATTTGGCTGTACATGTTGGCAATGGTGGGAAAGGGGAGGTGGGAGGGGAAGAATTTGGATTTGACAAAAGAAAACTGAATTAAAAAAAAAGATGTTGTGGAGGTAGAACAGGACTTGGTGACAGTGGATGTGAAGGGCAAAGAAGAAGGAAAAGTCGAGGGTGACTCCTGGGCTAAGGGCCTAAGTGACTCGGGGGAGGGGAGTGCCATCGACAGAAGCTGGAAAGAGGAAAGGCACTTGGTGGAAAGATAATGTGCTCTGATGTGGACATGCTAAGTTATATATGTGTCTCAGATATCCAATGGGCACCTGGTGATGTGGACCTGGGAGAGACTGGGACAGGTAATACAGAGCCAGAAGTCATCTGAATAGATATAATAATTAAAACCACAGAAGCTAATGGGATCACCTGGAGAGAGAATATAGAGGAAGGAGCATTGGGCCTGGCCCAGAGCCTTGGGGGACACACAGCTGGAGGGAGGACAGGACAAGAATGATGATCCTGAAAAGGAGATTGAGATAGTGTCAGAGGGGCAGGAGGGGAACCTGGAAGGTGCAGCATCACAAAAATCCAGGAAGGAGAGGACGTGTAAAGGGAGGCAATGGTCAAGAAGGTCAGATTCTATATAGAGTAAAGAAAGATGAAAACTGAATGAAGTTCATAAATCATCCGTAAGCTTGGAGAGAGAAGCTTCAGTGTGGTGATGAAGCTGAAAGCTTGAGAAGTGTCAGAGGTAAGAAAATGGAAGCAATGTGTATAGGGAGCTTTTGCTGGGAGTTTGTCTAGATGGGAGGGGAGGTCTAGGTGGGCATTTTAAGGAGATTGTAGGATCAAGCAAAGATTTTGCTGCTGGTGGCAGCAGTAGCAGCAGTAGTGGGGACACACATTTGTTTTAGAGAGTGCTGTAGGTGTGGCTAGGTGGCACAGTGAATAGAGCACCACCCCTGGAGTCAGGAGGACCTGAGTTCAAATCCAGCCTCACACTTGACACACTTACTAGCCATGTGACTTTGGGCAAGTCACTTAACCCCAATTGCCCTCCAAAAAAAAAAAAGGATAGGGAGTGGTATGAGAGGGTTTGTAGTTAGCTGAGAAGGAGCTAATGGGTAAGAAGAAGCTGACTATTAGAAGCATGGAAGAATGATGGAAGAGTCAAGCTCAGAGGGAAGACAGGAGAGGGTGGGGTCAGGGGTGTGAATGAAAGACTGATGTTTGCAGGAAGTGGCAGCTCCTCCCCTGGTAGAAGATGCTGGTGAGGAGGTGCGGCAGGATATATGATCAGGTAGAAGAAGGAGCTTTCAACTAACGGTTTCCATTTTTTCCCCAAAGAATGAAATTGCATTGGTCCATCTTGGATGCCATTCAATAGGACTGAGCCAGTGCCAAACTTTGTTGTCAGACTGTACTATGCCCCCAATTCCCCAAGGCCATGGGTGACAGTGGGTCCTAGAGGATCGCCCCTGCCCCTGCCTTGTTTCTTTGAGTAGCTGCCCTAGAATTTCCTGACTACCGGGCTCTTTATTTAAGGGACCATGAAAGGGGAACAAAAGCCCCGGGCTTCCAGGGCTGGCTGCAGGCCACAGCTATCAGGGTCTCTCCAAACATTAATCACAATGTGTTTTTTTTCCCCTACAAATCTTGATAAAGTGCATCTATTTCAGTCTCCTGGTGAAGCTGGCTGCACTTTCTGTAAATCTGGCACCAATAATGCATCTGCACTTTGAGATGCCAACCCATAATGAGACTGGGACAGGCTTGAGGCAGACTCTCCATTTGTGACAATGACAGATTTCTCGGCCAGCTCAGCTGCTCAGGACTCTGCTGAGCATGCTGGCCCTCTGCAGGGACGGCCCCTCAGTCCATCGGATTGTCACTTATCTCCATTGGGCAGGATTTCTCAAGGTTGTCAAGAATAAATTGCCCAGTTGAATTTGCCTAAAATCTGCAGGAGTTCAGACAAAAACCATGCAAGTATCTGCAAAGAAATGCTTGGCACAGCTTTCACCCCATCAGCCTGGGTTGTGTTGTATGCGAATGGCTTTGGAAGACTATGGTGTGTAGACAGTGGGCTCACTGGGCATGTCTTCAATTCACAGCAAGAGCTTTAAACAAAGCAGAAAACTGTTCAGAAAAGCAGTGTTACACGTGGAGACACTCACTTTCTGCGTCTCTCTCCTTACCAAAAGGTGGCTTGAAATAGGAATCATCAACCAACATATGAGGCCCTCAATGGCTTTTGTTTGGCTGGTCTAATGTGCTGCCTCTCCATGGCAACAATCCCCAAGGAGCCTCCTGGAGAAATGTAGAAGGGTCTAGCAGGAAGATCGCTGGCTTTGAAGCCAGAAGGACTTTGTTCATATCCTGGTTCTGTATGACTACTTGTGTAGTAAGTTAAGTCTCTCTGGGATTCAGTATCCTCCTCTGTAAAGTGATGGGAACAGATCAGATGACCTCCAAAGTCCCTATGATCCTACCTGTGTGTTCCTGAACAAGTCACTTGACTCCCGAGGCCTCAGTTTCCTCATCTGTATCAGACTATAGAGTCTCTGAAGTCCCTTCAGGCTTTTGATCTGGGATATTAAGATGAAGAACAAAATAACCTTTAACTGATCCTTACAAATTTATGAAGGTAATTTCAAGGTTACAATGGATAAATACACAAGCACTATACATGATTCACACCAAGGGAAGTCAGGAGGCACAGGGAGAGAGCATCTTTCCAAGTTCATATCCAGCCTCAGACACTTACTAGCTGTGTGACCCTGGGCAGGTCACTTAACCTTTGCTTGCCTCAGTTTCCTCATCTGTCAAGTGAGTTGGAGAAGGAAATGCAGACCACTCCAGTATCTCTGTCAAGAAAACCCAAACGGGATCACAAAAGCATTCTAACAACACAAATTCTCATCCGATTACTGCCACTACCATATCCCAATGAAGTGACTATTCTGGGCATGCTTCTAGAGGTGAGGTACCTGGGCTCAGAGAGGTTAGATGACTTGTCCAAAGTCACCCAACAGCCAATGGAGGAAGCAGGATTGGAACTCAATTTGTCCCCACTCCCACTCCACCTTCTAATTCAATTTCTCTGAGTAGACAGTTTTCCCAAATGGAAACACATAATGTGGTGAATCAGTGCCCAAAAAATCAGAAGTAATAAGTGTTGATGGGATTATGGATAAATATGTATACTCATTTACTTCTGGTTAACTTGCAAACATAAAAACTTGGTAATTTGATAATAAATAATGCAAATTAAAGAAACAATCATTCCATTGGCCAAATTGTTTCTTTGAGGAAAATACATAAAATATACATACATACATACATGTTACATATCTATTTGAAACAAACAAAAAAGACCTGTTACTTCAAAGATTTTCATAGAAGCATGATTTGTAATGATGAAATAACAAAAACAACCTAGATACCCAACAAAAGTTGGTGGTGTGTGAATGAAATGGAATCGTGTAGTGCAGTTCAGATCAGATAGTATGATAAATGCAAGGAAACATGCAAGACCTTTGTGAAATACTGAAGAATGAATGCCCCCAGAAGAATGGGATCCCCACTAACTATACCCATATGCAGAAAAAATGAATGAGAACAAATGATGAAATCTGATGGTGACTCAGGGCAGTGATCTCCAAGCCACAAAATGGGACCTTTAATCCATACGCAAGGATGCAGGAATAGGTCACTTACTGAGGTCATTTAAAAATGTGATGTCATCTGTGTTTCCTTGTATTTCTTTGTTAAGGGTGTCCCAATTGCATTTTAATCTGCTTTGGGCTCTACGGGAGTCTTGAAGACTTCCGTGGGGTTGACACCCTTGACTTAGAGGATTTGAAGAAACAAAGAGAATAGAAGTTGGTAGTGGATTTGTGATTTCATTGATATAAAGAAATCCCTAAAGAGAAAACTCCTTCCATCCATGTGGGTTGGCATCTTCTCAATAAACTGTACACTTAGAGAGTTGTCTGGGTCTTAGAGAGGCTGAGTGACTTGTACAGGGTCAGAATCTGAACCCAGGTCTACCAGGTTCCAAAGCTATCTATGAGGCCACACTGCCTCTCTTACACTGAAAACAATTAATTAGAATATAGAGAAGTACAAAACCAGTTTAGTTCATTGATATCACTATTATTTATAATTAAATCATTACTCTACCTCCAACCCAAGTCGTCGCCCATTATAAGCCAATAGGCCACTGACTTTGAACTGTCTGTGGTTCTGTCCAGCAACAGTGAGTGGATATGCCGAGTTATTAGCACTTCGCTGTATGGCCCCCTTGGGGATGGCTGCCATGAATCTGTGAGCTGACTGGTGCTCAGGGCACTGTCTGTATCTGCTGCCATGAGGCTGCTCCAAGCTAGTATTTTCCTTAGGGTCATGCTTTGAACTTGGCCCTCCATGTCCCCTCCTAGCACCAGCAAGTAATTTGGGGAGACCAAAATGTCAGCTCAGTGACCCTGGGGTCAGCATAAGAATGGCAGGCCTGTCTGGGAAGCTGATCCGCTTTCTGGTTTTCCCCTGCTTGCAGTCGCCAGCTAGCTTCCTAGAATTGTCACAGTAACTCATCCACCAAGAAAATGCTTAGCATGGGTTTCTATACCAGAGAGACTCTGAGAAATCCCCGCCCCTGCCCCCGGGTGATCATGTCTTACTTTGTAGTTTTAATTTAAAAAAATAATATGTAGGTGCCGGCATGGTAAAATGGATTCAGATCTGGCCTTTGGGGGGTGCAAGCCCCACCACTGGTTATGTGACCTTGGCCAAGAGACTTCACTTGAATGCTGGAGGCAACTCCCTAATACTAAGCTAATCTGCGTTGGGAGAGGGACTTTTCTTCCTCCAGGAGGAGTTCCCTGTATCAGGGAAATCACAGGCATGGTCCTCATTCTTGTCCCATGTCAAATACTGCAGATAACACAAAAGAATACTGAAGGGTTAAAATATGATATTTCCCTCCAAGATTGTGACTTTCATCAAAACTGTCACAATGATGAAATAACACATTGGCATACTATATTGGTTAGCTAGTATACTAACAGCTGCTATTAGTATTATTATTGTCATAGTTAATGTTTATAGACTGAGTTTTGCAAAATACTTTATATGAATTATGTCATTGGATCTTCACAATATCCCCAGGTCCAGGGAACAGGAATCAGTCCTCACTTAAGTGTTGAGAAATAATGACTGCAGCACAGATAAGCCTTTCATAAATGTTGGATTAATTATTATTGAGCCTCTTTATGCCTCTGTTACTATCATTCCTTTCACTTGAAATGTCCTCCCTTCTAATTCCCATCCCTTACTTCTTTTAAAGCTTGACTCAAAATTCCCCTCTTCTTAGAAGCTTCTCATAATTGACCCCATCTAATTCTGTTGACACCCCAGAACATAATCTCCTAAATACTCAGTTTTCAAGGAGCAGTACATACCTAAATGAAGAAAACAGATGTAAAATGCCTAGCAAATTGCCCAGCACCATATGTCACCTATTCTATTATTATTTATGTTACAATATATGTTAATGTTATAATATTCACTATAATAATGTAATAATAAGATGTTATAATAATTAAGATTTTGGTGTCTTGTGTATATATGGCCATTTTGTTCCCCAACATTAATGGTAATCAGGGAGATCACATAGCTATCTGGAATCAGCACCATGGCCAGCAAACATTCCAATCATCTCCATATTTTCAGGGCCTACCTTCAGTTACTGAATACTACAAAGGGACCTTCTTCCCAACCCCCAATCTGAAATTTTACTACCTGTTGCCCACTAACATTTTTGCCCATTCATTCTGTTGTCCAAACGAACTCTTTGAAGAATCCAATATTACTTATTTGAAGCACCTTAACAGACCCTCGGACTATTTAAATTTCAATAAGTTATTGGAGGATGGATAGAGAAGATGTGGGGCAGCTTATGAGTGGGAGAAATCAGCTTTGGGGGACTTCAGCGTCCCATAACTTAATCTGTGCCTTTATAGGACTGAGGATTTAGTTCAATCTCTGCATGCATAATTGAAGCAAGGACTTTATTTCATTGTATAAGAGAAGAATAAGTTACTGGAAGCAGAAATAAATTCACTTTAGGAGACCAGAAATAATCCTTTTAATCCACTGGCTGCTTGGCTCTCTTGTACTCTCTGACATAGCCCAAGTCCAGTCTGACTGCAACTATGTATTATGTAAATAGCCTCCCTTCAACATATTCAGGACCCTCCATCATGTAAACCCATGCAGGCATACCTCACTTGTTCTATGAAAAAACATCCTTAAAGATGTTAGTTTTTCCTGACACTCTTGATAAAACAGTGCTTTACAAGGGAGCCCCAATAAGACATCTATTCTATAATTCTTCTCCATCCATGATTTTCTTGTTGGAAATGGGTACACATCTCAAATGATACTTATCCCCACTCCCCAGGCATTTCAGAAAGGGAGAGATTTAATCTATAATAGACTGAAAATGCTCTGCTCATTCTGAAAGCTTAATTCCAAATTTCTTCCATATCTGTTCTCTGACTTACAATGTTCAGAGTGAGATGTCTCAGCTAAATACCAATAATGAAATAAAAATGATGCCTTGCCCTTATCTAGTATCTATTCCCAAGACAATCAAAGTACTCTATGTTTCATTACATCTCTGAGAAATAGAGAGGGGAAAGGAAGATTATTGGTCCTTCATATAAATATGAGGATTGGTTTCAGGAATTGTGGTTGTTTGTCCTGGGCCAGCGAGACACGTAGTGAAAAACACACTCATAGGATCAACAGTATGGAACAGAAAGAGGCCCCAGAGCCCACTGATTACAAACCCCTCATTTCACAGATGAGGAAACTGTGGCTCAGGTAAGTTAAGTGACTTGTCCAAGGTCACGATGGTACTATCACAGAGGCACTTGGACTCTAGGTCCTCTGGTGGTGGGACCAGGACTCTTTCCGATAGAGCCATAATGTCATCTAAGCCTGTCTTTGAGCATCTGTAGACCTGTCACATGGGAGAGATTAGACCAGTTCTGCTTGGCCTCAGAAAAAGGGCAAGAAGAGCCAGTAACAAGTAGCTGCAAAGAGAAACATTTCAGTTTGATGGCAGGAAAAGAAAAAAAAGCTTATTAACAATTGGAGTTATCCGACAGAGCACTGAACTGCTTGGGGAGGTCACTCCGAGCTGAATCTGGCGGAGGATTCATCAGATAGATTTCTTTTAGGAGCCATAGACTAGATGGCTGCAGAGCCCCCTTTCAACTCTAAAATTCTGTGAAATAGGGATGATTCCATTATACACATTTTCCAAGGATGGTATTTAAAATATGGAAGGGAAAATAATCTTCTAGAAAGTAGACTTAACACCGTCCCACTGGACATTTCCCTAAGACTCAGCCCTTCCCAGAGAAGGCCAGCCACCAGGGCTTCACCTTTCAGGACTGCTCCCCCAAGGCAGTGCCCACCCAGTTCTCCAGATCTAACTCATTTTCCATCTCTCATCAAAATTTCTTTACCTCAGTACCTTACTCCCTGTAGGCAGTCTCAGAGAAAAGACACTGAGGCAGACAGATCTGAGGGAAAGGCATTAGTACTATTATAATCTGAATATTCAGAAAAATTCATATCCTCCAGGTTGCTTGGAAATGCAGAAAAAAGTGTCCTAATTATTCTTCATGCCAGTCTGATAAATTAATTTATGAATATTATAATTTGAGCTAAGATGCTAATGAATGAAGTCATTTGAACAACTTAGGGCTTGGTTTAGCTTAAAATTATACGCGTTTTTTCTTGGCTGCCATATTACATTGTATTAAGCACATAATCCACTAAAACCCCAAAATATTTCTAAAATTTATGTTACATAGTTATATTGAAATTTATGAGAAACTAGCTATTTTTTTTTTCATTCCTGTTACTGAAAATTATCTCTGAATGACAAGCCAACATCCTAAGAAACTGATGGAGGGAAGGGAGGAGAAGAAATTATTTAAAAAGGAATTCCCAAAATGTTTTACTAAGACCAGAAATGATATAACTTTAACAATCTTAAAATGGTTAAAATAATTAAGCTAATAGATAAAAGAGAATGTAGATTCCCCAAACAAATTCTTCTTTACTAAATTCCAAATTTGTACAATATACATAATGCCCTTCTAGAAAGATGTCAGCACTAAATCAAAGCTAGAGGATGCAACAATATTCCGATTTGAAATAGAAATATCTGAACATTCATCTTCAAAATCATCTTCTCCTCAGGCCCCCCTCCCCACTGTCCTCACTTCTCTGCTTGGTAGAACACTCAAGGTGAATTTTCTTCATTTATTTTTGTTCATGCCTTGTTGCTTACTGTCTGGAGGAAGCTGCTTAGTCTTTCTAGGCTTTCATTTCCTCATATATAAAATGAAGAGGTGGGTCTAGAAGATCTCCAATGTCTCTTTCAGGGGTACCATCTATTCTCTGTGATCTTTTTATTCTTTTGTAGTATCCCCTCAAAAACTGCTTTCCTACATTCCTACTGGCATTGGGGTCACAAATCCCCAGAGGGCTAGGGACAACCATTTCCTTCATGATGGTAGAGGTAACTTCTAAAGCACTGGAGTGTCTAATACTGTTGCTTCGAAGCCCCCACAGGTATCCTCTGGACTGATTATTAGTCACACTTGATTCACTTTTAGAAAGGGTATTTGTCAAGCAGATATAAAGAGGATAGTTGTTATAGAAATGCCTCCCTTCCCAGCTCCCTTCTCCCCACCAAAAATAAAACAAAAACTGGTACACAGCCTCACCTTTCACACATAAGCTTCCTGGGGAAAGTGGGGTTATATCTGGAGAGTATCCAAAGATCAAACTCATACGTCATCGTTATTGGAAGCCCTTTTCTCCATTTTAGGATTTCTTCCAACTTTATGTTTCTCTTATGTATAACATTCTGATTGGCTCTTAGTGTAAGGATCCCTGCAGAGTCCAGAAGCTGTTTTTCCTTAGGGCTTATCATTTGTCCTGGGTTCATCTCTCAGCTCCCAGTGAAGATCCACCATCAGCCACTGTTGCTCCAGGGTCACTGCTATGGTCCCTAGGGAGAATTCCAGGCCTTTACATCTTCCAGAAGTTAAAAGGTTGTCATCTGTTCATTAGGGGAGAAGGAAGAAGGGAAACTATATCCTCCCTCCTCTCCCACCCCAGCCATTCTTTCTCAATATTCCTTCACTGTTAGAATCATTACCACTCAATTGGCCTATGACTAGAATCTGTGATTCAGACCTAGCTTGCTCTATTATTCAAAGTCCCAGAAGTGTGTTTGATTCTCTGAATCAGTCACAAGATAATTTCTCTTGTGCCAACATCCACTTTCATCCAGTGACCAAAGAAAGTATTTTATTCCTCTCAGATGGATTAAGGACTTGTCTGTACCTAGCTTACATTTTGGATTGATCAACTGATTCTGCTGTACTATCTGGGTCTTCTGTGATTACACTGACAGCTTTTTCTCTAGGTCTTTTCAGCAGAAAATTTGTAGCTAAATGCAGAAATACAAATCAATCAAAATTACTTGTATATGATGCAAATGGAATCATTTTCAATAATCTTAAAATACAACATGCTATTATTTCTGAAAGAAAAGTGGTTATGGCTTATATTTCTAGGTCCCTTTCAGCCTAACTTGATGAGTCCATCAGGATGAGAGAGAGAAGGAAAGAGCGAAGGAAATCATGATGCTATTGACTGCTTTGTAGAGACAGCTAGCTAGGTAGCAAGAATAGAGTACTGGGCCTGGAATCAGGAAGACCTGAATTCAAATTTTGACCCACACATCTAGCTGTGGGACCCTGGGCCAGTCATTTAACTTCTGTCTGCCTCTGTTTTCTCAATTGTAAAATGAGGAGAGAAAGAACACCTATATCTCAGGTCGTTGTAAGGATCAAATGACATAATATTTGCAAAACACTTAGAACAGTAGCTGGCATACAATAGGTGCCTAATAAATGCTTGTTTCCTTCCTTCTCCGGAAATGAGAGGGCCAAGATTGGAGCCTGAAAAGCTACCTACAACTGCCTCCAGGATCACAGCAGGCCAAGGTGAGAGGGTGGCTCCCTCCACCCATCTGTCTGGAAGCTCAGCATGCTCATTTTGTCCCACATTCCAGACTTGGTGTGCTCCAAAGGCCAGTGCAGGTTCCCCTTCTTTTTGCTGGTACAAGTCAGCTTTGAGTTACTGGAGTTCTATGCTGCTAATAAGCAAAAAGCTGCCCACTCTAGCCAGCCTGTCTGGCTTGTGGGGTTCATTATTCTTCTCATGAGAGCCAAGGATGAAGGGATGAGTTGTGCGTCCAAGCCTTCAAAGGCCCAGCTATCTCCATCACCCAAATCACAGCTCTTTGTATGGTTATTCCATTGATCTGAGGAAAGCAAGGCATGAGCCCTTGACCTCATCTCCCTCTTCTTCCCCAGTGATACCCAAGGTTATCTAAAGAACGCTGTGTCTACAGAGATCCATGCTTGTTGGGACAACATGGGGCTGGCAGATAATACACTGCCACCTTCTGGTGACATGATGCAGCATTTCCCTTTTGTCAGGGGCACAGAGCATTCCATTCCCACCGCCCCAACAATCCATGCCACAAAGCTCTGAAGGGCAGCTTCCTTCTCTGAACCACTGCAGTGCGGGATGGGTATGTTCCTGCTGTCTAGTCATCAGAAAGTGGTCAAACAGTAACAGCTAACACATAAAATGCCACCTTCGGGTTGTATATTATCTATTACTGTCATTCTGCCCATTGTAGAGGAGGAGACAGGTAGACAGAGGTTATAGAGTTTAATAGCTATAGCAATTGTTATGATTATAATAATACCTAACATTTATATAGCTCTGAGGCTAAGAAACCACTTTACATACCTTAATTCATTTGACTTTCACAACATATTTTAACTTATTTGTTCCTCACAGCCTCCTGGGGGGTAGGCACTATTATCATCCCTATTTTATGGCAGAGGAAACTAAGAGTTTAAGTGACTTGCCCAGGGTCACAGAGCTGGGGCATGTTTAAGGATTTGAACCTGGGTCTTGCACTGCCCCTGCCAGCTGTCTCTGACCATCTCAGTGTATAATACTGTAATAAACCAATAAACCTCATCAATAAATAGGTGGCAATGAGTTGGGTGGGAAGCTAGGTGAGGCAGTGCACAGAGTGCCGAGGCTGGAGTCAGGAAGACTCATCTTCCTGAGTTCACATCCAGCCTCGGACACTTCCTAGCTGTATGACCCTGGGCAAGTAACTTAACCCTGTTTGCCTCAGTTTCCTCACATGTAAAATGAGCTGGAGGAGGAAATGGCAAACCACTTTCATACCTTTGCCAAGAAAACCCCAAATGGGATCACTAAGAGATGGACACAACAGCACAACAACAAAAGAAATACCACCATCAACAACAACAACATGAGTAGGGTCACATAGTCCTAGAATCGTAGACTACCAGAGCTGGAAGGAGATGAAAAGACTGTTCACCTAGTCTAATCCCCTTTTTTACAGGTGAGGAAACTGAGGCCAGCCAGAGAAGTATAAAGACTCATCTAAGCTCTCATTTCCTAATATGAAACATTTCTACTCAGCATTAAGCAAGGCACTTTGTGTAAGTTCTCAGTTAGTCAATAAGCATTTATTAAGTACCTACTGCATGCCTGGCATCGGAGTAAGGTCTGGGGAAGGAGAAGAAGGCAGAAGACGTCTCTGTTCTGAAAGCACTCACATCCAGTGGGAGAGACCTCATGCAAACAACTCTGTGCAGTCAAGGCACAGACAAAATAAACTGGAGACAACTGGCAGAGCTGACTGCGGCGTCTCGCTCTACAGGCGTCCTACACGCTTGCCTGACATGGATCAGTTAAGCCATTTCTCCCCCTGGGGAGGTCTGTGGCACCTGGTGAGGAAGCTCCCTTCTGCTATCTCTCCTGTCTGGGAAGAGCCAGCAGAGTTTCATTCACGAACTTGCTTCAGCCCAATGGTGGGTAGGTCAGTGGGCCAGGCTTGCAGCCATCATTGGAGTAAACCCCTGGTGTGAGCAGGAGTGCTTACGAGGAAAGCTCTGGGTCCTGGGAAGCCTATATGTCTGGCCCTGCTTGCACACTGACTGGCAAAGGCTCCCAACTCCACAAAAAAGATGTGTTCCGTGTTCCCCATTTGGAATACAAATACTGGTCTCTCCAAAGACCTTCTTATCCTTTGACTGAAACCCTTCTGATTAACAACAGAGGAATATTTTTCAGTTGTTTTTTTCACTAGCTATCTTAGACTCAGAACTAGAACCAACCAATAACAAGCGTTAATAAAGCCCCTACTCTGTGCCAGGCTCTGTGCTAGGCACTGGGGAGTGTAACATAGAAGGTAAGCACTTGTAGTAGCAAGAACGCCAGCATCCCCAGGGTGGCAGCCAACACAGGTTCTTAGATCTGCTTTTCTAAAGGAAAGCAACTCAAAATGGGTTAACAATTTTGCTTTAATCAATCAAACATATCATTCACCTAGTTCAGGGGAAAAAGTCAGCACCCCGACCTTCAGAGTATACAGACAGAAGTTACAAGAAGACAGAGAAATATTTCAAGCAGACAGGCCTCCAACTATCTGACCATTACATCCATACCTAGTCACAGTTACCAGAGAGGGAAGCACCAACATCTGGGTTTTCAAAGCCAGGGGGCTCTCAATGGCTGCCCAGAGTCTCATCTGGTCAAGTCACACAACACTTCTCAAAGTGAGCCCCAAAGCAAAGCCTCACATCAGGGTTTATATAGCCTTCTGGCTCAGAGAATGTTAACAATCCTCTTGACCCCACTGCCTAATCACAAAGTATCTCCTGAAAAACAAGCCTCCCACCACAGGCTCCAGGCTCACTTAAGCCTATCAAAGGGCCTAGGGGCAGGGAAGATCTGTTAATTCCAATTCCCATTACAGCATTGTAGAGGTTATCAGTTCATCCCTCTGCATCCTTGAGGTACAGAGGCATTAAACTGCTTGGCTAAAGCTTCCCAGGTGGTCAGGGGCAGAGCTCGGACAGAAACTCAGCTTGTCCGACTTCATGTCTGGCATTTGTTCTACTGTCCCCCTGTGGGCTGGGACTACTGTGTGACTCACAGACTGAGTGAGCTCTGTTGGGCTTTTCTACCTGCTGTAAGCTGAAGGGGGGCATGCCATGTCCTTGATCTTTATAGTAATGACCCAAGTTTCAATGGGGGATGCTGTGTCACTCACAGAGAACCAAAGATCTAGGAGTTGTAGGGGGCCTCAGACAGGGTGGGATGAAACTAAAAGGAGACAAATGGGCCATCGCTAAGGAAAACTGCTATGTACACAGCGCTGCCCTTGTATGTCTTCAGTTGGAAACAATGAGTTTAGCGAGGCTAACCCACCAAAGTAGAGTGCCCACTTCTCCTTGGCTGCTGAAGCTGAGGGCAGCTCCTTCACAGCTGGGCCTGGCTCTGCTTTCTCCCCTGAAGAGGCCCCTCCAGCAGAGGCATCTCAGCTTCTCAGCATCTCCACCTCTAGGACACTGTGTCCAGAGCTCCAAGTTCTCAGCAGTTTAACCATGACATGCATGCTACCTTCACCAAATAGGCTTCTGTGGCACTTACCTGGGTGCCATTATGGCTCCTTCTTGCTCTTCTGGCTTCAAAGTCTGGCTCAGCCTCTGACCCTGGGAGTGAGCCCTCCTTCAATATCCCTGGCAGACCTGACCTCTGTCCCTGCCCATCCAGGACTCTACAGTGACCTCCCTCCAAAGAGAAGGCTTGCAGTTGCACACAATTAATGTCGCCAAGTCACCCAGACACTGAAACTTGGTACAAGCCAGAGGGGATAATACTCTTATGAAAGCATGAAGAATATAATCTCGGCTGAGACATCATTACAAATGGGATTACATGAAAATCCACCCTTCCCTTATCTGAGCAGCACACACAGAAAAAGGAAGCCAGCTTCTTCCACTTCCATCAATCCATTCTGCTTAGAGAACGCCCACAGCACATGGCTGGCCAGAGTGGATCTGTACACATTCATGAGCTGAAAGGTGGTGCAGAAGAGCAGAGGGGCAGCTGTGCCCACGCTGGCCAGCCTGACCTTGGAGGCTGGCCTCTGTGTCAGAGGCACTTGACCTCAGCTAGCTTCCACAGGGAAGCTGTTGAGACCTGGGGTCAAGGCCCAGCTCGAACTTGGACAAATCCCTTCACTTTTTGGAACTAATTTCCTTAATAAAACAGGGATAAAGATGTCTATCTTACCCATCTCACATGAGTATAGGTTTGATTGTGAAGTTACCTTATTCTGGGCACAGTGTTTCTTTTCTTCCAGGTTAAAAAAAATAAAATTAAGTTAAAAAGGTAAATCACGTATATGTTTTTAAATTGCCTAGGAGACCTATAGTAATAATCCATCAGCCATCTTTGACAGACTAGCATGGGGAAGAAAGAGCCACTTTGGTCTTCTTGGGTCCAGGGGAGTGAGGGGGTAGAGGGAGGAGTGACAGAGAGGCAGAGTTTGGCCAGATATGGAGGAAGATTTTCCAACACTTAGAGGCAATCCAAAAGTTGCCTTTGTGTGCAGATGCTGGAGGCCAGCTATCAGGGATGACCTCAGCATATGTGTGTGTGTGTCTGTGTGTCAATGTGTATGTCTGTGTGTATCTGTGTGAGTGTGTGTGAATGTGAATGTGTGTGTCAGTGTGCCTGTGTGTGAGTCTGTGTATGTGTGTGAGTGTATGTGTGTGTCAGTGAGTGTGTGAGTGTGTATGTCTGTGTGTATGTGTATCTGCGTGTGTCTGTGTGTGTATGTATGTGTGTGAGTGTATGTTCAACCAGATGCCTCTGATTTCCATTCCTAGACATCTGTAAAAGTCCATGCAGCTGTGCAATGTCAGTAAAATTATTTTTTCTTTGCCTAAAAGATGCCCTCTTGAAGGTTCTGGGGACAAGACAGAGAAACCTCCCAAAGCAAGGTAGATGGGATGGGATTACTATACGATAAATATCCAGGTGTGCAGGGAGTAGCATGGGCTGGGGTGATAGGATGGGTACACAAGCTCAGAGAAGGTAGTCATGGAGCCCTGCCATGGTGGTTCCAGGTGCCCAGCGACTGGTGCTTGTTTAGGGTACTTAAGTGGAAGAGGCAATTTGGCTTCCAAGGGCATTGCCTCAGACCTCAAGGATTTCAGAATCTCAGGGTTAGAAGGAACTCTTGAAGCATCTAGACCAATTGATGCCTGAACAAGGATCTCTTTACCTCTTCTCCCTGGAATGGTCCTCCAGACTTTACTTGAATGCTTTGGAGGAGTGGCGACCCCTTACCTTTTGAGCTGGTCCAGTCTCCCTTGGGACAGCACTAATTGTTAGAAAGTTATTTTTCTTTTATTACAGAGAATCTGGCTAGTCTGAAATGACTTCATATAGACTCAGCAGGAAGAAAGAAGAGGCAATGATGACTGAAAGAAAACGAAGTCCTGACATGTACAGGATGGATAACTCCAGAAAAGATTGGGGGGAGGTGATCTAGGAAGGGGGAAGGCACAGTCTGGAGCCCAAGTAGTAAAGTATCTGGAAGGACCACTGAAGAGAAGGGTCAGCCCTTGGCCATCAGTCCTCACCACCATCTCTAAGGGTCAAAGAAACACATTCCAAAAGCAAACCAAGTGCCTCAGCAGCTGAGTCCACAATTACACTGGAATTGCACTCACACCAAAGCTAAGCCCTGGCACAGGAAGAGCCAGATGAGGCAGGGGAGGAATTGGTCCCTGTGGTTGGGCCACAGGACCCAGATTCATCCATAAGAACTTTGCAAAATGGAGCCCGTAGGAATTGTGTCCATGAGAACGTCTTCTCTGAGTCTCTGTTTCTACTGAAATGTTTTGTAATAAAGGCCTTTTTATTTAATTAATCAAAACCCTCTTTAAAGCAGCTAAGACCATGGCACTTTTAGGGAGCTGGGAGGATTCAAAGGAGAGGACCCAGGATCCTTCAGGACAAGAGACTATTAAGAAAGATTCGGAGAAGGAGCTAGGCAAGGAGTCATCTTGCTCCTGTGCCCCAAAGCTTTGACTCCAAAGCACCAGAGAGGGTGGCTTTGGAGGCAGCTTGTCAAGGAAGAAGATGAGGACAGAAATGATGACCGGTGCAGAGCTGCCTGACTCTTCCCTTGCAGCTGTATTTCTGAGATAAGGCTTTCCTAGGCAGGCCCTGCACGACATTGGGCATAAGCCAGGCTCTGTGGGTGAGCAGGGCAAAGAGTCAGAGCTGAGTGAGAAAGGAATGGGGACCGGATTGGGATTGGAGTCGGGGCCAGCTGTGGCAGTGGTCAGGGTGGGAGGGGGCCAGAGCCTGGAGGAGAGCAGCTGCCCAGTGACCAGGAGCTGCAGGGTCTGATTTAGCGGGGACGGGGGTGGGGGGGGGGGGGATGTGGCAATGAGGCGCTCACAGCAGGAGGCGGAGCTTTTCACCTGAACTCCAGAGCTGAGTTTCCTTGGGCACTAACGGACAGCCTGGCTTCTCTTCAGACAAAAGAGCCTTTGGCTGCGCTCCTTCCTGGCCGGCGCCGTTTTCATTGGTTTATTCTTTTGCTACTGTTCTCACTGAAAACTGGCCACGGCTGTGCCGTGCATTTAGGGATAATTTCACTGGAATGCAGCAGGACTAGGAAAGCGGCAGGCGTTCTCCAGTGGGTAGGGGCTTCAAGCCGAGAGTTCCATTGGATAAGTCCACACCAAGCCTTTAGACTAATGAGACCAATGTTGCCACACACACACACACATGCACATACACACACACCCATACGCATATGCACATGCACATGCACATACACACACACCCATACGCACACGCACATGCACATACACACACACACCCATACGCACATGCACATGCACATACACACACACACCCATACGCACATGCACATGCACATACACACACACCCATACGCACACGCACATGCACATACACACACACCCATACGCACATGCACATGCACACACACACACACACACACACACAGACACCCTCCTTATTTTAGCTTGAGAAAACTAAATATTTTATCCAATCCTTGATTGTTAGTAAGAATTTTTTCCCCAAGATTTAAACATAAGCCATCTTATTTCAGGCAAATTGTTCTTTCTTTTTTCCGTGCTAAAAATAAAAATAATAATATGTTAGAAGGTATATATATATATATATATATGGATTTTTTGTTTTTTGAGTTTTTTTGCTTTTTAGAGGGGGGAAGGTGAGGCAGTCGGGGTTAAGTGACTTGCCCAAGGTCACATGGCTAGTAAGTGTTAAGTGTCTGAGACTGGATTTGAACTCAGGTCCTCCTGACTCCCGGGCCAGTGCTCTATTCACTGAGCCACCTAGCCACCCAATATGTATATATTTTAATTGTCTATGAGAACATATAGACATAATAAACATACAGATAAATATTTCTGCATTTGAATATTGGTATTTATTGGTAGGCCTAAGGAATAGATATCATAACAGGTTGGGACATTATTTGTAAAAAAAAAAAGAAACAACAAAAAAACCCAATACAATTCATTTTAGAAGAGAATAAGCTTTCAATATTTCTTTCTCTTTTCTTTCCTTTCCATCAGCCCACCTTTGGGCAAGCAGCACCCACTGTCTACTTCCTCAGAATCCTCTGCGTCTCCCAAGCTTGTGCTTGTGTTGCAGGCATAGGAGTAGTGTTCTTCTTGAAGTGTGGGTTGTTTCTCACTTTTACTTCAATTCATTCACCTGGATTGGGTGTGATGGCACCAGATGCTCCTGGTATGGTGTCCCCAATCTGTGCCATCCACCACGGCACGAAAGCCAGTCTTTTTCTTGATTCTTGTGAGATGGCATTTCCAGCACTGTTTCAGAGAACCATGCTGCCTGTCTGGTGTACACACTACATGCACACACGTGTATACACAGTGCACACACATACACACACACACGACTGCTCAGCAAATGAATGAGGACATGAAGGGATATTGGACCTTGACACCCCACTTCTTTCAACAATTCAATTCCCTTCACCAAGAATGAAGTATGTCCTAGGCATGCAAGAGGCGTAGTGCAGGTAGGACTGGTCTGAGAGTTGGGAAGAGGAAGAATCAAAGGCAGGGAGCTGCTTCCAGAGAGTGGCAGCAGAACACAGGGAGGGCAGTCCTGGGAGAACAGAGGCCAGCAGTGTCAGGGAGCTGCACGGACTCCAGCCAAAGGCCTCCATAATGCTCAAGGCTTAGATTCCTGTGAAGTTTCCAGGCAGAGCTGACACAGGCCTAGGAGGAGATGGTCCCATCACTGATGAGGTGACTAGTGGGTGGTCCAGGGCCACTGAAATCAGAAACAGTCTCTGAACTGCCAGACATAGAATAAGGCCTGGGAACAGGGAGTCAGAAAATGTGACTGACTGCCACAGACAGGAAAGGGGAACAGGAGGCTGGAGGCATGTTCCCCAGGCCAGGGACAGACCAGCCAGCTGGGTCTCACTGACCCAGTGACTGAATGGGCTTGGATCCCACCTCAGACACAGGAAGCTGCCTAAGCCAGAGAAACTGCTTCACTTCTCTAGGCCTCAGGTTTTCATTTGAAATATGGGGAGAAGAATTACCCCTCCTACTGGGATTGTGTGAGTCAACTGAAATCTGTGGGCAAAGTGCTTCACAGCCATATGCTGCTCTGAAGGGGGGGGGATTATTATTGTTATTGTTGTAATGTTATTACTATTAATGTTCGATGCTAGGGAGACAAGAGGAGAAATGAGACAGTCTATGGCTTCAAGGAAGTTATAGCTCACCCAGGTCATGGAAAAACACACAGTATATGACAAGTACAGCATAGAGTAAATGCAGGGGAGGGAGGGAAGAAGGGAGGGGGAGAGACAGAGAGAGACAGAGAGACAGACAGAGAGACAGAGAGAGAGAGAGAGAGAGAGAGAGAGAGAGAGAGAGAGAGAGAGAGAGAGAGAGAGAGAGAGAGAGAGAGAGAGAGAGTCCATGCTAAGTGCTAACACCTGGGGCAATCAGAAAAGACTTCATGGAGGAGATAGCACCTGAGCTGGGCTATGAAGTAAGTAAGTTCATGATTCTGCCAGGTGAAGGCAATCATTCCACAGTCTGCCTCTCCTCCTTCATCTCTTTCTCTTGCCTCCTAAGGTCCCTTGTTGCTACCAGGCCACATCTTCAGTTTGCCACCAATCCCCAGTATCCCCCAAAGACATGATTGGGCCCTACCATAGGGGCTCTGAACTGAAACCTTCTGCCCCCTCCCCCCACACACACAGCTGCCGGTCAGGCTGTTGATCCTCCATGGGGAGGGAGCACTTTGCTATGGGAGCACTGTATCCTGGAAAGTCATTCCCCTGATCTGCTGCTGCTCCCTTCCAAGAACTCCAAGACTGGGCCATTCACTTCCCTAAGACCTTAGTACAGGTGTGCCTTCATGAGCTGAGTCATATGAACATTCTTTCATTAATGTTTGGAAAGAAGGAAAAGAGAGCACGCTGCCCAGTCTGTTTTGGTCATAAGACCAGTAACCCCAGACATGTGCCCTGTTACCTACAATGACATGAGATGAGAAATCGCCCATCTTGGGCCAGTTAATTTCCCTTGGAAGGAAAGGCAATAAGCTCTCCAGCTAGAGAAGACAGGGCAGGTTAACCTGGCCTCCCTAGAGAAAAGGCTTTTAAACTCCAAAGAATTAGCCTTCTGTCTTCCCCAGACCGAGAGAGACATGTGGGGGTGCTTATCACCAACAGCTTCTGTGCACAGACAGATACCCTCACACACAATCACATACACTCTCACAGACACACAGAGGCTCTCTCTCACACAGCAACAGACACACTGATGTCTGCTTAGCGATATGACCAGACACAGACACCTGGACACAGCCTGCACAGAACCCAAACACACACACACATGCACACACACAAGCACACACGCATACACATGCACACACATAGTCACACACTGGTGTACACACACACATGCACACACATAGTCACATGCTGCTGCACACACACAGGAAAAGGCACCAACATGGAGGTCAAGCCAGCTCCTCAGTTCTCACCTCTTCTTCATTAGAGAGTCAAGCTGCTCCCATTCCTTGCTGAAGCTATTGGTGTTGCGCCTGCCTGGGCAGATACAAAATGACAGCTGTCTTATGGAAGCCCACTTCACCTTGAAGACCTGCCTCTATCCTGTCTCATTACTGAAATTTCTGCGTTCGAGGCTCCTTCTGGCACCAGAAGATTAAAATCTCAATGATGAATAAAGGCAAGAAGACTTCCATCTCCTCGCTGACCTCTGTATCACCATTCCACCAAAGTATATTTTTGACCCAGGTTTCTTTTGGAAATAAAATGTTCTTGCCATGATCGTGACAGAAAGTCTGAAAATGAGCCAGAGGGGACAGGAATAATTCAGTGTTAGGACCATTTAGAAACATTAACTCAACTATTGGCACCAAAAGTGACATCACTATCCAGTGACTAAGTGGGCACATTACTGGGTCAGATCCATCTTGTCATCCCCACAATAAAAGAAATGAGAAGACAGAAGGAACTTACACTCAGTAGCAGGCTGTCTCATAAACTCTCCTTGAAGAATCAAATAAGGGAATTGGTGAAGCTGCTTTTATTGTGCATCTCAAGACAATAAGAAATATAATTTCATGGGACATTTGGTCATCTCACATTGCAGCACTCAAGAGAAGTATTTTTTTAATGGCCCATTAAAATAAATGCCACTTATGGATCAGCATATATTGCCTCGAATGAGACAGAAAGTGTCTACAAAGAACTTAATAAGATCCTACAAATAATCTGTGTATAATTTGTTACCCAATGATTTCGATGCAAAGGTGACAATAGGCAAGGACATTGAAAATTTTCTTGGAATATATGGTTCAGTAGTAAGTAATGAAAGAGTAAGGAACAATATGCAGTTGTATTAACGACTAACAGAGCTCCTTCATTAACACACATATTATATCTCCATCCATGTATGTATGTATGTATCTATCTATCTATCCATCCATCTATCTATCTATCTATCTATCTATCTATCTATCTATCTGTCTGTCTGTCTGTCTGTCTGTCTATCTATCTATCTATCTATCTATCTATCTATCTATCTATCTACCTTTATCTCTGTCTATCTCTCTATACCAATAGGCAGTGAATTTGGCACAGAATCAAAAGGGAGACCTGGCCATAAAGCCTTTGGGAAATTGACCTGTGACAAAGGGTGGTATTGGTGACTAAGACTCGGGGATATAAGAGTCTCTAAAGATTTAAACCAAAATTCCCCAAAGGACAATGGAATGGACTTGAATGGGCCACAGTGTATTCCAAAGGGAGGGGTACTATGAAGGAGAAATGGAATAAATAAAGGATGTGCTCTGAGAAATGTGCGACTAAATAAAAGATGTGCTTAGAACATCGAGGAAAGGAAGGATAACCATGGGACAATGCAGATGCTCTCCTTACATCCTTCAGCATCAAGGGAAAAAAAACCAACAATATCCCGTCACAGAAAGATGGGTGGGCTGCTGAGAGGAGCTTCTGGAAGGATATAGGCAAGAGGCATATAGGAAAGGGTGGTGGGCACTGCTGGAGAGTATCTGCACATTTATGAAATTACAAATCTATTAAAATACATGTGTAAGGGGTGGCTTGGTGGCACAGTGAATAGAGCACTAGCTCTGGAGTCAGGAGGACCTGAGTTCAAATCCAGCCTCAGACACTTAACATTTACTAGCCATGTGACCTTGGGCAAGTCACAACCCCAAATGCCACTCCAAAAAAATAGCAAAAAATAAAATAAAATACATGTGTTTATGTCAAGTAATTCAAAACGGTGAGTTATCCAACCAGCAAGGGCAGACAGACACAATGTGCAGCTTGTCATGGGCAGAATTTTAATCTAGTCTACTTCTGGTCTCCCTCTTTGTCCACCCGCAGCATCATGGTCCCACCCCCACCTATCCCCACCATCCCCCACATACTGTTTTCTGTGGTTCTGATGAGACTTTTAGCCATTTGCAGTGATGCTTTCCCCCCTTGCCTGCCCTTCACCTCCCCCTGAAGGTCTCCCTTGTCCACACCCTGTCTGGGACTGTTGGTGAGAAGAATGACTCAAGGAGACAGACACTCATTAAGCTCTTCTGGTCCCAACATGATCTTAAGTGCTGGGAAGACAAGAACACAAGAAGACAAGAACAGAACAAAACAATTGCTGTCCTCACCGATCTTATGTTCTAGCAGGAGGAAGACGGCACCAAAAGGGAGCTCAGCCCCAGGGATGGCGGTGCAGGAGAACCATCCTGGGACAAGTCTTGTTAGCTCCACTTCACTGATGAGGAAACAAACTCAAACAAGCAAGTGGCTTGACCAAGGTCACTCATCCAGGCTGTGGCAGACCCAACACTGTAAACACAGGGGATACCAAGGAGGAGGAATGGGTGGGCACCCTGAAACCTCCAGCCTGCTCATGACTATATTCTTAGCTCTTCCCCTACTCTGGAAGTTTAAACCTTCACTATAGCCAGGGGAATGGCTACACTATGGAGATGTTTACAAGGATTTTAGTTTAATGAACTGAGAAGATTCATTAAAAAGAGAAGACCCTGTGGGTAAATGAAAACTATCTTAAAGTATCTAAAGTCTGTCATGTGGAAAAAGGATTAGCCTTATTCTTCTTGGTCCCAGAAGGCAGCACTTGGGCAATGGAGGCAATAGGAATAAAAGCCAATTTAGACTTGGAATCCCACCCAGTGCTGTCCCCAAATGGGTGAGGATGCCTGGGATGGTGGGAGGCTAGCCCATCATGAGAGGTCTGAGGAGAGGTCCCTGCACTGGGGATCCTTGCTCAGGTCTGGGTTGCATTGGCCAGCCTCAGAGCTCCCTGCCAGGTCTGAATGTCTGAGGTCCAGGATAGGGTTATAGAGGAAGGCAGCACATTTCTTGACTCTTTTTCTCATTTAGTTTCCTGGATGTCACTCCTCTTTAATAACGTAGAGCAAACTGCCTCTGGGGAATGTCCCCAAGGATCGAATGGAGTTCTATTCCTTTGAGTCAACCCAAAGAACCCAAACGTCTTTTCTCAGAAGTCAAGTTCACTACCTGGTACTTTATTTCTTCTTTAAAAATCTGGCAGTTCATGGTCAAAGATCTGCTACTGTCTTGACAAATGAGCACACATCTATCTCTCCACTGTTCCAAGAGAAGTTTACATTCAATCTCAAAAAATACAGGCAATATTGCCAAGCAAGAAAGGACTTCCTGGAAGGACCCAGCTGAGACTAATGATTCCTGCTGAACTGTAACTGCTTCTGACTTTGGGAGGCTGATGGGACTCTGGGGCTGATACCTGGGAAGGGCCAGGAAACCAGTGCTCAGCCTGATGTGCCAAAATGTAGAAGTATCGAAGTCAGGAATCTGCAGCATGAGGTTGTATATAGAACACATACATAGACCATAGAATTGTGGCAAAATGGTGATTTTTCCAAACATTCATGGTGTATGAATATGTGATGACTTGTTTAAAAAGTACGGTCATTAAGTTGTGATAAGTACAACTTAATAGCGCAGAAATATTCCAGTGCTAACCTGAATAAGCTTCAGCTGGGGAAAACCTTGAGGAAATGACTTACTGACTTTTAATGTGATAGAAAAAAATTACTACCAAATAACAGCCTGGCATTTTTATGAATCTAAATGACTCCAGATCATTCTGCCAACATGTTTGGGGGAGTACTTAGCACACTCATGAACCATTGAATATAGCATCTCTGTTTAGTTAACAGATCAGACTATTGAGTCACACAGCACACAAATTAAACTCTTAGAATTATATAATAATGCAAGGATTCTATCTGATAAGCATTTATTAAGCACCAGCTATGTGCAAGTGACCCTTTTGGGGAGTCCTCCCTCTGAGCATGAAGATGGCACCAGTGATAGATAAAAAGAGTTCAGTGAAATAGTCTCTCCTTCCAAGGAGCTACATTGAGCTAAGAACCATATCCCCTTCCCCATCAGTGGAAAGATCTATCCAGCTTTGCTCCCTAGAGAATAGTCCCTTTAACATTGGCGGACGCTTCTCTTATGGGAGTAACGGATCATCTTCCTTGTCTCCTATTCATGAGGAACCCACATGTGGGCCAAAAAGCAACTGATAGAATCAAGCGGGGAACAGCTGATTGGTTTAAGAAAAGGAAAGGGATATGGCAAGGATGTGCATTGTCCCCTTCTTTATCTAACTTAATATGCAGAATACATCATATGAAATGGCAGGCTGGGCAAATCAGAAGCCGGAATTAAGGTTGCTGGGAGAAACACCAACAACCCGGTGTGCAAACAGCGCCTCTCTGCTGGCAGAAAGCCAAGGGGGACCAAGGAGTCTTTCTGTGGGGGTGAAAGACGAGACTAGAAAAGCTGGCTGAAGCTTAACGGGAAAAACTAGACCTTGGCGACTGGCCTCATCACATCCCGGCAAGCACAAGGAGAGAGGAAAGCAGCGCCAGATTCTGTGTTCTCTGCCTCAAAGATCACTGCGGTCAGCGGCTGCGGCCATGGAATTACAGGACACTGGCTCCTTGTAGGAAAGCTATGGCAAGTCTGGTCAGCACACGGAGAAGCAGAGCCATCACCTTGATGACAAAGCTTCACGTGGTCAGAATGACACTTTTCCAATAACAATGTATGTCTGTGAGAACTGGGCTATATAGAAAGCTGATTTGACCATAGCATTGAATCAATTATTTCTAATTGTGGTGCTGGAGAGGATTTTTGAGAGTCCCTTGGATAGGAAGGAGATCAAATCATATGTATGCGTATGTATGTATATGTATACGTGTGTGTATGTTTGTGTGTGTGTGTCTGTGTGTGTATGTGTGTGTGTGTGTGTGTGTGTGTGTGTGTGTAATTTATATATGAGAACATGGGACTCATTGGAAAAGACCATAATTTGGGGAAAGATTGAAGGTAAAAGAAAAAGGGGATGGCAGAGGATGAGGTGAATGGATAGTGTCAGGGAAACAGTAAACATGAGCTTGGACAGACTTGGGGAGTGAGTGGAGGATGGAAGGACCTGGTGTGCTGTGGTCCATGGGGACACAAAGAGTTGGACATGATTGAATGACTGAACAACAACAAACATCTCTCTGAGGTGAAAAAATGTCTCCAAAAAGTCCATGGTGTGAGAGAAGCAGATAGAAATCCAGGGTCTAAAAAACCGTGTCAAGGGGCCCCTCACTTTATTTGGCCAATCCATTCTTGAAAATGTATGTGTAAATTGAGTTTTGGAAATTTAATTATGTTTTAGAGGTCAAGTATATTTTGAATGTGGGAAGGCTGGCTATTGAAAAGAAATCTCTGGCAAATCCTGAAGTCCCCAGCTGTAAGGCATCTTAGAGATGACCTGGCTCAGGGTCTTCTCTCTACAGATGAGGAACTGAGGCTCAGCAAGGGGAAATGGCTTTCCTAAGGCTCTATATCTTCTAGAAGTATATAGTGCATCTCTCCTCCCATAAAAATACAACAAATAAAGAGCTGCCATAGGTGTTATCAGAAGGAGAGCCAAATAGATTTAATTCCCTTCAGAAATAATGCTTTCATTTCCATTCAGCATGGTTGATTTATTCTATGTCTGATTCAAAGGCATGACTGCAATTTGGGGAAGCAATATAGGCAGGTGGGCAAATAGTGGCATGGAGATTCATGGCACATAAAATGAGCCCCAGCTTAGCTCATGCCTGACCCTGACTGCTCTAGTCTCAGCTTCCCCATCACCAATTTGGGCTACATCTTCCAAATAGTCTGCTGAACCTAAGTGAATTTAGTTTCATTTATGTTGACTATTATGTCCCAAAAAGTTTTTGGAGTGCACTGTATTTTTAAACAAATTGTTTCCTTTATTAAATATATATTTTCCTAGTCTGAAAAACTGAATCAGTATGAAATATTTTAAGGAAAAGACACACAGGAGTCTTTATCTCTTTGGCATCTGAGATGCTGGGAGATGACATTTGATTATAGATGCCTTCAATTAGATACAAATAAACTGTTAGTTTGGCTAAGTTGTCAGATGTACAAATACCTTTGAGAGATCCATATTGTCTTTTTAAAAATTTATTTATTTTTAGTTTTCAACACTTATTTCCACAAGATTTTGAGTTATAAATTTTTCTCCCCATCTTTTCCTTACCCCCACCCTAAAATAGTGAGGCTACTGGATACCCCTTCCCCCAATCTGTTCTCTCTTATATCCTCCCCCATACCCTCCCTAACTTTCTAGTAGGGCAAAATGGATTTCTATATGCCAGTGCCCATATATCTTATTTCCCAGTTGCATGTAACAAGCACTTTTTTAAACTTTGAGTTCCAGAGTCTTTCCTTCTTTCTTCCTCACCCACCCCCACTGGGAAGACAAACAATTCAGTATAGGTTGTACATGTGTGGTTACTCAAAGCATTTCCATAGTAGTTATATTGTGTAAGACTAACTATATTTCTCTCCATCCTATCTCACCCCCCCCACTTATTCTATTTTATATTTTGACCCTGTCCCTTTTCAAAAGTGTTAGCTTCTAACTATTCTCTTCCCCAATTTGCTCTCCCTTCTACCATCTCCCTTTTATCCTCTTTTCTCCTGGTAAGATACCCAATTGAATGCATATGTTATTCCCTTCTTAAGCCAAATTCAAAGACAGTAAGGTTGACCCATTCCCTTTCACCTTCCTGCTCTTCCCCTCCATTGTAACACCTTGCCTGTTTTATATGGAATAATTTACCCTAATCTATCTTTCTCTTTCTCTTTCTCCTAATATATTCCTCTCTCACCTCTTAATTTTATTTTTTAGATATCATCCCTTCATATTCAACTCATCTTGTGCCCTCTATCCATGTATACATGTACACACATATGCACACACACATACACACACACACACACCATACACCCTCCTATACATACATATATATTCCCTTCAACTATCCTCATATTGAGGAAAGTCTCATGTGTTATAATTATCATTTTTCCATGTAGGAATGTAAATAGTTCTTTTTTTTTTCAAATGCTTTATTAACTTCTGGTTTACATCATTCATTTCCGACAGATTTTGAGTTACAATTTTTTCCCCATATTTCCCCTACCCACCACCCCAGAATAGCAGTCCCACAGGATATCCCCTCATCCAATCTGCTCTCTATCATAGCTTCTCCCATACCCCCTTCTACCTTTCCATTAGGGCAAGATAAATCTCTGTGCCCCAATGCCTGCATATCTTATCTCCCAATTACATGCAAAATAGTATTAATAATAGTATTTATATATATTTGAAACATTTAATTTTAAAACTTCAAATTCCAGATCCATTCCCTTAGTCCCTTGTTACCCACTCCCGCTGGGAAGATAAGCAATTCAGTATGTGTTGAACATGTATAGCTATGCAAAACATTACCATAGTAGATATATTGTAAAAGACTGCTTATATTTCCCTCCCACCCATCCCACCCCCCACGTGGTCCATTCCCTACTTTGATCCTGTCCCTCTTCGAAAGTGGGTACTTCCAACCTCCCCTCCCCCCCAGAATGCCCTCCCCTCCATCATACCCCTCTCATCCCCCTCAGCTCTGAGTACCCTGCAATAGACCCTTTCTGTCCACCTGCTGGGCTGCCCTCAGTGGAAGATTTGTTTCTCTCTGTCACTTTGTGGGTTCTGTAGCTTTAAAAGTTTGTTAGAGTCATTTTTACATGTATTAGAGGTAGTTGGAGCAGGAGCCCATGCTAAGTTTGTGCTTTTAACTCCACCATCTTAGCCCTTAGTCAATCCATATTGTGTTAAGCTTTCCATACTTTTTTCATTTCATAGCCTCCTTCTCCACAAGTCCCATTTCCCTAAATCCTTCAAAATGATCTTCCCAACATGCTGGAGGCCTTCCTTGAGGTCTCCTGATATTCCCTGGGTATCACTGCAACTCATGACCTATCCTTTCATCATCCCTTGTCCTCACTCTTGATGACCAGACCACTGGAGAGGCTACCTCTAATCAAATAAAGTCCCCTCCCACATGACTGAATGAAACTGGCCCCTCTGGGTTGGATAAGTGATTAGAACTCTGTCCTCAGCTTGGAGCAATGGACCTTCAGAGGGATTATAAAGGGGAGGAATGCCTTCCCCCCAGATACACACAGGTCGAGCAGAGGTTCTGGATTTCCTCCAGGATGGGAGAGAGCCACGTAATGAGGAAAAGCAAGGAATGCACAAGAGCAGAATTTCAATGGGGATCCCTTGACAAAGGGTACCCCATGACCTTAGTTAGATCCTCCACTGACCAAGAAATATTTAGTTATATTCACTATACTAGACTCACTAAAGAAGAGAGAAGGGACTGGATTCAATCTTCAACAATAAAAACAGAAACAAAATTAAGTAAAATAATTGAATCTACCCAATAATCCAAATTTCCCAAGCATTCTGGTTAATTCAGGCTTCTTTTCTCTGTAGTATTTGTATTTCTCTAATCTTGCATCACTTGTGCTGAAATAACTTATAGTTTCATCTCTGTAGGGTATCCTTTGACCCTAGAAAGACTGTCATCCTTTGCATTTTAGGAGATTATCTTTGTGAGTTGATATGGCCAAAGCATTTCATGTTCTAGTGACCATTTTTCTGGTAAGGGGAATATGAATTTAGCTAGGCTGGTGGTCTTCAGAGAGTACATGTGCATGCCATCACTATGCTTAAGTACCCACAGAAGCCCTGACCAATGAGGGTCTAAAACCTGATTTTGCTTGAAATTCCATGATACTTCAGGTAAAAATCATACTCCTTGAAGGCAGAGGCTGTGTCTTCATATCTCCAGAGCTTGACAGAGGCTCTGGGACAGAGTAATTACTTAATAAATGCTTGTTGATTGACTGCTTTATTACATGGGTTTTAATAAATAACTGATGATTGTTGTTTCTGTACCAGAAGCTCTGTGGGCTTATGGAGTTCGTAGCCCCCTGATTTGTGTCTCTGCAGAGCACAGACAAGGGAAGATTCATGACAAACAGAAAACAACCATCAACAAGAGGAAGGCCTGGAAGGTGCTTGAAGATCCTGGGGTTGGGTGTCTCAGGACAAAGGGCAAGTCCTAAGAGAGGGAGCCCAACCATGGGCATTCTTGGTCTGAGGGTGGAAAGGCTGCAATCCCTGCAGGAAAGACCCAAATCTTGGACTACACTGCTTAAAGCTAGCTACTCTCATTGAAGGATTAATTTAATTATATGAGATGGAAATCTAAAAGGAAAGGGGTGCCCTGGGTGGAAAGAGAAATGCTAGCAATCAAGCCTCATGGTTTGCAATGCCCACAGCCCCAGCCATGACCTTTGGAAAAATGTGAATAGATTTAGCATTTGTTTCTTTTCATTCTTTTCTGCTTTTCACCCTGAAAGTCATTAAGTAGGAAAGCATTTTTAGCTTAGCAAGTTCATTCTAAGAGGCCAACTGATTATTCTGCAGAATTTCTTCTTTTAGCTATTGATGCTGACTCTCCCCTACAGAATTAATTATTCTTCAGACCCACTTTCCTGCCTGTAAAATAAGGAGCCAATAATGCTTCTGGAGTGGAGATTAGTGCCTGCTGAGCATTAGGCAAGTGGTTAATAGCTTTCCTTTCTCCTCCTTATTCTGCATTAGACACTATCTTAATCCTTTGTGTAGGAGACAGAGCTGGGCAAGGCTGACTTGTCCATGGGCAATATCATGAGCAACAGATGAACTTGACTTGGAAAAGGCATAACCTTATCACCTTAATTGTAATTTTAAAAAATGATCTGTCCCTCAGAACTAGATTGGGAATTTACCTTGGGGATGGATTGCTGAGAACTCCTTTATCAATGTATTAAGGCTAAAAATTAAATGTGATGATCTTATCAGTTCCCAAGGATTCAAGGGCCTTTTCTCATGTTTCCCTCATCTATGTATCCTACCTGTATCTTTCTGATGACTTTCAATCTCCCATCTCCAATTGTCCTTCAGACACCTCACACTGGGGGTCCCATAGACATATTAGCTTAAAATGTCCAAAACTGAACTCTTTTCTCCTAAACCCTGCCTCCTATCTTCCCTATTACTGTAGAGGACAACACCATGCTCCCAGTACCTCAGGCTCACAACCTAGGTGTTAGCCTCCACTCCACACTGTCTCTCATCCCCCATATCCAATCTTTTGCCAAGGTCTGTGGATTTCACCTATGCAACATCTCTCCAGTACACCTCCTTCTCTCCTCTGACACTGGCTCCACTCTGGACCAGACTCTCACCACCTAAATCCTGGGCTATTGCAATAACATCCCAGTGGGTCTGCCTGCTTCAAGGCTCTCTGCACTCTAGTCCATCCTCCCTTCAGCCTCCATTCGATTTTCCTAAAACACGTGTTCAATCATGTCCTACCCCCTAGTTAATAAACTCCGTGGCTCCCTGCTGCCTCCAGAAGCAAATACAAAATGCTGTTTGGTATTCTGAGCCCTCTATAACCCAACCCCTTCCTGTGACCTCAGTCTTCTTACATCTGACTCCCTAACACAGTCTTCAATCCAGTAACATGGGACTCCTGACTGAACACAAACAAGGCACTTCCTCCCATCTCCTGACTCTGACCATTTTTTCCCCTGGCTTTTCCTTATGCCTGGAAATGTCTCCCTCCTCATCTCAGCCTGCTTACCTCCCAATGTCCCACAGGAAGTGCTCTTAATTCTATTCCTTCCCTTTGCTCATACTCTCCTACTTATCCTGTTTGTAACTTTTTGGTACATTTTCATTTGCCTATTGTTTTTTTTTTTTTCTGATGAGTGTAAGCTTCTTGAGGGCAGGGGCTCTCATTTGCCCGTTTTTGTGTCCCTAGCATTTAGTACAATGTCTGGTACGTAGTAGGTGCTTAATAAATGTTTAATGACTGACTGACTAAAATTAGAATAATGTTCTAGAAACATGCTCTGGCTAATAGCATCTAGAGAGGTCTGGCAATGGCCAGTTGTAGCAGCAAGCACCCCACTATACCCAGGGTGGCTGCCAACACCGGTTCTTAGATTTGCTTTTCTAAAGGAAAGCAACTCAAAATGGGTTAACAATCTTGCTTTAATCAAACATATTTCATTTACCTAGTTCAGGGAAAAAGGGTCAAAACCCCAAACTTCAAAGAATAGAGACAGGTTACAAGCAGACAAGAATACAGAGAAACAGATCAGCAGACAGACTTCCCACTGTCTGAACATTACATCCATTCCCAGTTAGTTACCAGAGAGGGAAGCACCAACATCTGGGTTTTCAAAGCCAGGGGCTCAATGGTTGCCCAGAGTCTCATCTGGTCAAATCGCACAACACTTCTCAAAGTGAGCCCGGAAACAAAACCTCACATCAGGGTATATATAGCCTTCTCCTGGCTCAGAGAATGTCACAGCCCTCTTGACCCACTGCCCAATCACAGAGCACCAAAGTGTGGGCATTCCTGAAAAATAAGCCTCCAACCACAGGCTCCAGGTGACCACATTCAGCCTATTGGGGGGGGGGGGAGAGTATATTTTCAAATCAAGGAAGGTTCTCAGAGTCACTTAAGCCTATCAAAGGGCCTAGGGGCAAGGAAGATCTTAGATTCCCATTCCCATAACACAGGTGGAGATGGCAACTGGACACATTTACTGTGCTGTTCTCCTCCTCCTACATTGCTCTCTGGCATTCTCATTTCCCTTTTAGCACAGAGGGAGGGCAGCCACCACTTTGAATAAGCATTATCTCTCAGTAAAATCCTGTCCTTAGAGACCTTTGGACTTGCTGCTCACAGTTGACTGGTTTCCAATTTCCCCCTTATTATGCTGTATCTACAGAAAGGAAGCATATCAAACTATACTGTGTCATGGGGGCCAAAACACATGCCTTCCTCCTCCTTTGCCGGTCTATGTAGCCCACAAGGAAACAGCAGCAGAGATCAAAGGGAGAGTTTGTCTGGGGAAACATTGTCTTACCAGGCAAATAGTCAGTGGCTGATGCAGTGGATGGAAAGATAGAAGTGTCAGGGGAGTGTTTGGCTTTTATTTCTGAGTAGTTTAGAAATAGGAACTTCACTTAACTAGACCCTTGGTGTGATTGACAAGGTCTCAGAGCTTCGGGTTCTGTGTGAATCCTCCTTAGCCAAGAGAGTCTAGGGTCAAAGAATGCTAAGGTCATAGACATAGAGGAAGAGAAGCCTCAGAGGCCATCTGGTCCAACCCTCAGATCAGGAAAATGACTCTGAAAGTATGCATGACCTGACCATGCTGCCTGGATAGTAAGAAGCAGCAAGAGAAAGGACTGAAATCCAGGGCTTCTTAGAACACAGAAGAAATGCTATTCAATGTTACAGGTTTTAGAGATGGGAAGGGATTATCCATGTCCCTTCCTAGTCTTCTCTTCAAGAAAGTTAGAGACTCACAGTGTCTTCCTTTGGCATATTTGGGGCCAAATGGCTATATATCTTCTTACTAAATATAAATATATATATATGTATGTATATATGTATATATGCATATATGTATGTATGTATATATGCATATATGTATGTGTATATATATTTTTTCCTTCCTTTTTTTCCAAAGTCCCTCTTACTCTTAGGTCCACTAAGAGATTCACAGAATTTGAGATTTGGAAGAAACCACAGTCCTCACCTGGTCCAGTCAGCACACACAAGGAGTTCTTAATAAAATATGTCCAAAAAGTGGCTATCACCTCCCAAGGAACTCATTCTACTTTGAGATAGCTCAAGGTGTGAGGAAGTTTCTCCTGGCATCAAGCCATTTTTTGGGGGGAGGGGGGATATCCCCAGCCTAGCTCCTAGGAATGCATATGTATACATCTAGTTATGTATAAATATGTATATGCCTATGAATTTCAGGGATCTGGGTGATGTAGTGGATAAAGTTGTGGGGTCTGGAGTTAAGAAAGGCTGGGCAAGTAAGTGACTGGGCAAGTCACTTAACCCTGTTTGCCCCAGTTTCCTCATCTGTAAAATGAGGTGGAGAAGGAAATGACAAACCACTCCAGTATCTTTATAAAGAAAACTACAAGTAAGATTGCATTTGGACATAACTAAAAAACGACTCAGTAACAAAAATATGCTCATGGACATATCTAGTTATACAGACAAATATGTATGTATATAATCCAATTATAAACGTGTGTGTGCACATTTAGTTATATACAAATGTATATTATATGTATCTCTTTATATGCATAAGGGTGAAATGGGCACTGTTTGGGAAACAGCTGAGTTAAGGTGCAAAGTCTACGAAAGAGAGAGATGTGCAGCTGGTGTAGAAAGGCTGACTGGAGCCCAACCAAGGAGCTCAGAATGACAGAGTGAGGACCCTGCACTGTATATAGTCCAGGCAAAAAGGAGTGACTAAGGGCACCAGGCTAGTGTAATGCTAATGGGATTTAAGATCTTCCCGTCCATTAATGGGCCTCCTATGGAGCCCATTAAGGGAAGTTTTCTTAGGGGAGGCTTGCTGTAGGAAGGCTTTCACACCTTTTGCTAATTTCCAATCAGGCACTGAGGGCTGTGCTGCCCTCTGGCTCTGAGAAGTGTGTATACATACTCTGATTTGGTATTTTGCTTTGGGGGCTGCTTATGAGAAGGATCTTGTGATTCCCGAAGGTTCAGATGTGAAGGCTCTCTCCATCCAGGGAGGTATGTCAAGTGTGTAGTTGATTCAGGCAGGCAGAGCTCTGTCTGTTGGTCTTTATTTCTCTGCTTGTATTTCCTCTGAAGTTCAGGGTGCTGACTTTTCCCCTGAACCAGTGAATATAATAAAAAGATTGTTGCCCCCTTAAACAGTTATCTTTCCTAGTCAAGCAGATCTAAGACCCTGTGCTAGCAGCCATCCTGGGGATGCCAGTGTGGCTGCCACTACAGCTGGTGAGGGGATGGTCAGATCTGTGTTCTAGGAATAGTTTTGGCCATTGTGCAGAGAGCATAGATCAGTCAAGAGCATATATAGAGCATAGATTAGGGAGGACCTAAGGAGGCCAATGAGAGCAATTGGGCTATGTCAGGAGCCACAGAGAGGTTAGACCATGTGCCCAAATAAGCACAGCTGCTCAGAAATGGAACCCAAAGTCAAACTCAAGGCTCCTAGGTATAGAATGTTAATAATACTCTTATCAAATGTATGATGTTAGCTCATGAGTGCCCTGTCATGGGGGGTGGGAGAGAGCCTGGGAGCCCTTGCCTGGCTTCCAGCTGTTGCTCAGGCTCAGACTTGCTGAGTGACCTTGAGGAAGTTCTAGCATGCCTTTGAGCATCCTTTGTATTCTGATCACCATGGTCACCATTCCTACTGTACAGAGGAGGAAACCAAAGTGACTTGGCCCATGACCCAGCTCGAGGTGGGACCAGGCTTTGGGGCTCCTGGCTCAGTGTTTTCTGGACACTCTCCCTCCCTGGTCCCTGCTTGCATGGCTGCCTCCCCCAGGGACAGCTCATCACACCTCCTGGGCTCCCAGGCTGCTGTGATTGATGGTTTTGTCTCAGGCAATCCTGCAAGTGTCACGGTGTTGATTGCATTTGTAAAAATGTGATAATGTGATACAGGAGAGGGCGGCACTGTCTCCCAACAAAGACAGAGATGTGGAGCAGCTTTCTAAAATCCTGCTGGTGTTGGTGCCAAGGAGAGATGCCAGCCACCGGCAGCCTGGGGGAGGGCGATCCTAGGAGCAGGAAGGAGCTCCCTCCCCTTCTCTCCCCCAAATCCTTCTGGGAGGGACACGGGCTGAAGATGGAAGAGGATCCAAAGTTCTGGGGAACCATGGACTCCCAATGTGGATTCAGAAAGCTGCTGAAAGGGCCAGGGTGCCTCTGATGGCCTGACACCCTTTCACACGTGGGCTTGTGGTGATCATTGACTTCAGTCCAGACAAGAGTTGGCACTTGGCTTCATCATTACCCAGAACTTCTCCCCCACACTCTACTGTCCCTGGTCCTAAATGGAAAACGCACCTCGGAGCATAGTTTGGGCATTGACTTCTTAGTCACCGGTGTGTTTCTCAAGATGCTGATATTCCTAATCATAGTCTCTGCCTTTATGAAGACAGAAGATCTTGGAAAGTTTGAATGCAAGAGAAAATGATGATGGAGACATTTTACTGACATTGATCTAAACCTTGAAACAGCCTTTCAGTAGGTCCAGTAATTATTATTATTCCTACTTGACAGATGAGAAAACTGAGGCAAAAAGAGAGCAAAGTACTTGGCCATAAGTAAAGAGAATGGTAGATCTGGGACTGACACAGAAGCCTCTGAGCCCAGAGACCATGTGACTCCCCCCCAACCCCCGTTCGCCACTGAACACCTCATCTCTACTGGACATTCTCTGACCTGTTTTCCCCTTCATTTTATTCCCCAAATTGCTTTTTGGTTTTTGCTAATAGTATTTCTCCGTTCCTTTGCTATACCATGTCTCCCTCAGCTCTTGGGTAAAAGGTTCAGAACTACTGGGGTTAGCAAGGTGTCACTCAACATTTATTAAATGCCTAGTGTGTGTCAGGAGCTGTTCTAAGTTGAAAGATAAAAAGAAGTCCTAAAACGTGGGCATCCTTTGTAAAATAAGGCATGAAATGCCTCCTTAATTGATTTACCACCCCACTGATGACAGCAGATTTTCCAAATACTTCCCATTTCCTCAATGTGTTCAGTGCCTGCCTCACAGTCTTTGCTCCTCCCTAACTCCTGCCCTTGTACTAGGGGAATTCACCATGCATATTGATACTCCCTTAAATATTCTATCCTCCTGGTTACTTGAATTACTCCTATCCCATTATTTAGTCCTTCACCCTACCTCAGCCAGGTAGAGATGGTCACACTTTTGGTCTTGTCAAGTGTTTAATCCCCATCTTCATGAAATATGAAATTCCTTTATTTGATCATAACCAGTTGCCATTCCACCTCTCTCTGTCTTGCAAACTGTAAGTTCTCCCTCTTCATTGTGACCCCTCAGTTCTCTCCCTGGACCATCACACCTGTACTGATTAAACTCCCCTACCTTTCCTGTATTCCACCTTTGGTGAACCAGTTCTCCTCTTGAGCACTTTGCCCCTTTATCCTATCACTGATCCAAACGCCAGCCATACATTACTCCCACCATCTACTACTTTTACTTCTGTTCGTGTACTGCTGAAAGATGATGGAGAAAATCATGAAACCACCCTTACTGAATTCATTGCAAATTTATGTTACATAATTTAAACAGAGCCCTCACTGAGGAAGGAACTATTTTCATACCTCCCTAATCTATTTGCTCCCCCCCTTGATGACAGCAGATTTTCCAAACCTTTTTTATCTCTCCTAAAACCTCCTATGGCTCCCCTGATTCCAACCTTCTCAGATAAGAACCTTGCTTCATACTTCTCTGAAGTAACTGAGACCATTTAGCAAGATTCCCTTTTCTCCCCTCCCCTTCATCTCACAAGACCCCAAAGTCTTCTACTAGGATTTCCTCCTTCTTCCCTATTTCATATAATACAGTTGCCTTTCTCTTTGCCAAGGTGCACCCCTGTACACACACAAGTGATCTCATTCCATCCTCTCTTCTCCAGCATATTGCCTCCATTTCTCTCACTAAATGAATATTAAATATCTCCATGGCTACTGGCTGCTTCCCTACTGATGACAAATACACCTGTCTCCCTCACCCTCAAAATAACCTCACTTGATATACCCACCCCCTCTAGCTACCATACCATGTTTCACCTCCCCTTTGTGGCTAAATTTCTTGAAGTCAAATACAATATGTCCTTTCATTTCCTGTTCTCCCACTTTTCATCTTCAGTCTCTACAATCTGGCTTCTGATTTCAACATTTAGGTGAAATTCTTCTCTCTACAGTTAAAAGTAATTCTTTAATTGTCAAATCAATGACCTTTTTGCAATCCTTATCATTCTCTCTTTGATATTCTTTTCTATATCTGAATCGCACAGCTTTCTCCTGGTTCTTCTCTTACTTGACTCCTCTGTCTCCTTCATTAAATAAAGTTCCATGTGCTCACCATAGATGGCCCCAAGACTCTGGGACTGGTTCTCCTCTCTTCTTCTTCCATGGTATTTTACTTGATGATCTCATTAGCTCCTAGAGATTCTCTCACTCCTAGAGTGAGAGAATATAAACATTTGTTAAGCACCTACTATGTGCTGGGCACTGGGCTGAGCTCTGGAGGTACAAAGAAAGGAGCTCACAACGTAAAGAGAAAAGATAAGTGTGTAAAGGAGGGAGGAGGAAGGGGAGAAAGCTCCTGATTCCGAATTTCTTTCAAGTTCCCAATAAAATCCCATTTTCTGCCAGGCTCCAGCCTGGAACAAGATGAGATTGTGCAGTTGGGGTGGGAAATGGCCTGAAGAACTGTGAGTTACAGAGTTGACTTCATTCCATTTTCTGCCAGGCTCCAGCCTGGAAGCAAGATGAGATTGTGCAGTTGGGGTGGGAAATGGCCTGAAGAACTGCGAGTTACAGAGTTGACTTCATCTTGCAAGATATGAGTTTTTGGACATCATAAAGTCCAGGAGGGCATCCAGGTGGGAAATGAGAAGAATGCCCTGAGAGCGCTCCTTAGTTTCTGGAAAATCTGGAAGGTACTCTCTGATGGTCACAGAGGTTAAAGGATCATCTCCATGCACATGATTCTCAGATTATTTTTCTAGCCCTAACATCTGTTCTGACCTCCAGATTCACATTTCCTACTGTCTAATAGACATCCTGAACTGATACCTGCTTTTTAAAAATATTTATTTGTAACATTCTTTTATTTTAAAAAAAATTTTTAGGGGCGGCTAGGTGGCGCAGTGAGTAAGAGTGCCGGCCTCGGAGTTGGGATGACCCGAGATCGAATCTGGCCTCAGAAAATGAGCACCCACACAAATAATGACTAGCCATGTAACCTTGAGCAAGTTACTTAACCCCAATTGCTTAAAATTTTTTTTTTAATTTTAAATTCTCTCCCTGCCTCCAGCCCCTCCTCCACCTACTAAGAAGGTGAGCAATATAATATCATTAATATCTGTAAAATCATGAAAAACCTATTTCCATATTAGCCATGTTGCAAAAATGCAAGAAAAGTTTTAAAAATGAGAAAATTATGCGCAATTTGCACTCAGAGCTCATCAGTTCTCTGGAAATAGCTTCACAATTAGACCCATGCTTCTTTAATGTATCTATTTTCCCAACATTTGTCATTTCTGATAAGCATGATATGACACCAGTTATTTTGATTTGCATTCCTCTGATCAATAGCATTTTAGAGCAGGTTTTTCCCCCATATGATTATAGATAGCTTTGATTTCTTCTAAAAACTTGCCTCTTTATATCCTTTGATCATTTATCAATAGGGGAATGGTTTTTCTGTTTTTGTTTTTTTTATAAATTTGACTCAGTTCCCTGTATGTTTGAAAAATGAGGTCTTTATCCGAGGAACTTAATAAAATTGTTAAACTATTATTTCATTGTCTAT
Source organism: Gymnobelideus leadbeateri (assembly GCA_011680675.1). Classification (NCBI taxonomy): domain Eukaryota; kingdom Metazoa; phylum Chordata; class Mammalia; order Diprotodontia; family Petauridae; genus Gymnobelideus; species Gymnobelideus leadbeateri. The sequence continues at coordinate 908,469 of WOXC01009787.1, forward strand.
GGTAGCTTTTAACACAATTCAGTTTCCCTGATTATCTCTTTCAGTAGGTCTATTTTTACTTTTGCTTTATGATTGCTCACCCTGCCTTTAAAACACACACATACACACACACACACACACACACACACACACACACACACACACACACACATACACACACATGAAAACAAAAAAACCTTTGGCTGAAGCATAAAAGATTCTATTCTAGACCCTTATTTTAACCTTGTGTATCTTTCTGTTTCAAGAGTCTCTTGTAAACAACATATCATTGGATTCTGGTTTCTAGTCCATTGTTCTATCCATCTCTATTTTATGGGTGAGTTCATTCCATTCACATTCATATTTATGTTCACTAATTATGTATTTCCCTTCATACATTTTCTTCTATTTATCCTCTCTTTTTATCTTTCCCATCCTCAAAAATCTTTTTTGCTTCTAACCTCTGCCTCATTTAATCTTCTTGTGTGTGTGTGTGACTCTCCCCCCCCTTTTTTTCTTATTCCCTTTTGCTTTTCCTTCCCTGTTGGGTAATTTAGATTTCTATTTCCAACTGAATGTGCATATATCTTCTTTGCTCTTTGAACCAGTTTAGATGAGAGTAGGGTTCAAGCATTGTCCACCTCCCCTACTCCCCCCTTTATTGTAAAAGCTCTTCTTTGTGTGCCTCTCTTATGTGAAATAATTTTCCCCATTCCTCCTCTCCCTACCCCTACCCTGTGTATATCCTCTTGATGACTCAAACTCTACACATTCAGAATTAGACTCATTATTCCCCCTCCCAAGCTCTCCCATCTTCCTAAATTTCATATTACTGTCAAGGGCACTATCCTTCCAGTCCCCCAGGCTTAAAGCCAAGGTGTCATTCTTGACTCTTCACTCTCTTTCACCACCCGCATTCAACCAATTGCCAAGTTCCATTGATTCTACCTAGGTGATATCTCTGCCATACATGCCTTTTCTCTCTAGCGCTGCCACTGCCCAAGTGTGGGCTCTCATCATCTCCCATCTGGACTCTGGCTAGTCGCTCTGTCACAAGTCTCTCCCCACTCTATCCCATCTTCCACTCAGTTGTCAAAGTGATCTTTATAAAGCACAGGTCTGACCATGTCACCTCTCAAGTCAATGAATTTGAGTGGCTCCCCATTGTTTCCAGAACCAAACAAATACCCTCTGTCTGACTTTTTAAATCCTTCATATTTTTTCCCTTCTTACCATTCTAATCTTTTTATAACTTGTGCTTTACAGTCTAGTGACATTGACATGTTGGATGTTCCTCAAATATGACACTTCGTGTCTGGGCTCTTGGTATTTGAACTGTCTGCCTCCATCCTCATTTCTAGTTCCCATCCCTCAGCTTTTTTTAAGCTCTAGCTAAAATCACATCTTTTGCAAGGAGCCTTTCAAGGTCCTCCTTCATGTTAGTGTCTTTTCTCTGAGATGATCTCCAATTCATCCTATCTCTATCTCAGTTGTATGTTTACATATTGCCTCACTTATTAGACCATGAGTTCCTTGAGATCAGGCACTAGTGTTACATTTCTTTGTATCTTCTATACTTATCACAGTGCTTGGCACATAGTAAGCCCTTAATAAGTGCTTGTGGACTTGGCATTACTACAAAGTGAATACATGCCAATAATGCAAAGTAGCTAAATATGAAATAATTTGGAAGAAATTGAATTAGCAGTTGTAGAGAGGAATCAACATGTGTTTCAAGCAGAAGGTTGTGCTTGAGCTGTGTCTTAAAGAAAGAGAGGGACCTTATGAGTCAAAAGTAAAGAAAGAGTGAGTGTCAGGCATGGGGCACAGCTGTTACAAAGGCACTGATGGGATGTTCAATGTTAGAAACAGAGAAGTCAGTTTGGCTGGATTATGAAGGGAGGGCTGGGTAGTTAGATCTAACAAAGCCAGAAAGAGTGGTTGGGCCAGGTTGTGTAGGGCTGTAAAAGTGAAAGAGAGAAGTTTATATTTTGTCCTATAGGCAATAGGGTATCACTGGAGCTGCATGAGTAGAGGATTAACATGGTAAGATCTGCATCTAAATGAAAATCTCTTTGGCAGCAAGCAATGTATGGAGTAGGGAGAGACTTAGGGCAGGGAGCCTAATGAGGGTGCTATTGCCATACTCTAGGGAAGAGATGCTAAGGGTCTAAACTAAAATCAGTTTGTGTGTGTGTGTGTGTGTGTGTGTGTGTGTGTGTGTGTGTGTGTGTGTGTGTGTTTGAGAGAGAGAGAGAGAGAGAGAAGAGAAGAGGAAAGGGGAGGAGAGAGAAGACATTGCATGTGAGACATGTGAAGGAAGAAAGTGCAAGATTTGGCAACTGATTGGATATGAGGGATGAGGGAAAGGGAGGAGTCCTGGAGAGTTGGCCAGGTTATGAACTAGAGGCACCAGAAGGTAGTGATAGCTTTGACAAAAATAAGGTTTAGAAGGGAGGGACCGGAGAAAAAGATAATGAGCTCTATTTGGGATAGATTGAGTTTGTGATGTGAACACCACAATGTCCTTCTCTCATAATAACCCTTTAATGTAAGTGCTACAATTAGAATCATTCTTATAGTTTGGATGAGGAAAGTAAGGTTCTGAGATATGACAGACATATTAAATAGCTAAGATGGGACAACTTGGCCTTTAGCTCGAAGACACTGGAAATTAGAGGGTACTAGAACTTGCAACCTTTCTGCACAATAGAAATAACTGAACTGTGCACCTTAGTGACATGAACAATCAATTAAATCGGGATTACCAGCTAGTTCCCTTTTTCCTTACAATATTCTGACCCCATGAATCCATGGCCCCCAGGCTCCATCTCAGCCCATTTGCTCTTTCTGGCAAGGTTGTCAGTCATTCCTTTGGATAAAATGACTGTCTGATATTCATGGTTAGTGCCGAATCTGGGACTCTCTTCAAACTCCCAGTTTCCTCTAAAGGTAGAGAAGAGGCTGCTGGCTAGTGAGGAGGTTTGGAGCATGAAAAGCATTATAGCATTATGGACTTGTCCTGGACTTGGGCTAAGAGCCCACTTCTCCCACTCAGTACTCGAAAGGCTGACCCACTCAGCTCCCCTCAGCTCCCTTATCACTAAAATGGAAATAATAGCATTTTGCCTTAGTTGTCTCCCAGGGTCCTCTTGAGGGAACTGTGTACATTTTAAATCAGATAGAATTCTTGCTGCCTACAAGAAAAGCTGCCAAGTCTTTCTCAACTTTTTGTTGTCACAGTGAAAGAGATGGGCATGTAAGAAGAGGGGAAGCCACAGATCTCATTCCTAATTCTTGTCCTGGCTCAGACTGTATGATCTCAGGTCATACTAGGGCCTGGTAACTGTCATTTCCTGATTCCTCAGCTCTTCCTCATAAGTCATAGGCCCTGTAGCTGACTGACCACTCTTACTGATTAAGGCTCAGCATCTTAAGGGCATAGGGCTCTAAGGGTGTTTGGAGAGCTCCAAACTCTGGCAAGAGATTCTACTTGGGCTTCATTTCTCTACTGTCCTTCCACTGGAAAGTGGTATGTAGTGGTCTTAACTCCCTCAGTCTAGAGGGATGATCAGAACAGAGTGAAGGACTGGAGTGGGGGGGGCAATGACTCTTTGACAAAGGGAGAGTAAATCTGACATCATGTCTGGATTGTGGAGCTTTTAAGATTCTTTCCTGTCAGATCTTATCCACAGAGAGTCCATTAAATGCCTGGATAACCAAGGGTTCACTTTTTCAGGGAAAGCCCCCTTGGCAGAGAAGATGCTGCTCCCTCTCACAGCCTCTACAGGGGTAAGCAGTGGCAGGCTGGGAAGTCCTTCATGAAGGCACCCTATATTCATCTCGCCAACACTGCCTAATGGGAATTCTCCAGTCACCAGTTTTGTGTTCCATAGCAACTCAGGTACAGAGTATGGATGCTGATAGTAGTTCTGGGACTCTGAGAAGATCCTGGTCAGTGACCTTCATGCTGCATTTGGATGGGCATGAAGGGGCTCCTCATTCTGAATCCTCAATCCAGCCTTCTAAAGGGGAATCCCTAGCTGCCTGCTCTCCAGAGTCTGATTAGCAGAAATATTGAAGAGAAGAAGCAATAGGTCAGCAGTACCTCCAATGTATCTATAGAGACTAGGTCACTGCTATCTGGAGATGGGGGGAAAGAAATACGACAGATGGGTACTGGGATCCTACAGGAAACATACCAAGGCCAGATGAGAGAAAGCACCCTCTGGGCAAGGATGGACTCTAGAGAGTGGGCAATTTTCATGACCCTGGCTGCCTGTGGGGCAAGCTTCCCTATGGGATAAGAAAGGGAAAAGGAGACTAGAGATGAACTATAAGCAGCTTCTTAGCCAGGTATGATGGAAATGCCGTTGCCTCTGGTGGGGAGTTAAGGCACTGAAACTGAAATGTGCTCATATTCTTCAGAGGAAGCCCCCTCCACTCCCCCTCCCCCAGCTAAATTGGTTGATTGATCCTAGGCTTGGTCAAGTTTCTAGACACCTCAAGTTATGCAAACAACAAAATCCCAAGTTTCTCTAGCATTCAGGCTTCTGAGAACCAGACACCTTAATCCAACCATGGGTCTCTGTAATGGTTAACCTCAGCCAGTCCCAAAGCATCCCTCCTACAGGGGTATGGCACCTCCCAAGTGCCCATGTGTAATTGAAATGCAGATTTGAAGATCTTCCCTGCCCCTACACCCTTTGATTGGCTTAAGAGACTTTGATTGACTTAAGTGACTCTGAGAACCTTCCTTGATTTGAAAATATACTCTGCCCCTTAATAGGCTGAATGTGGTCACAGGGAGTCTGTGGTAGGAGGTTTGGTTTTCAGGAATGACCACACCTTGATGCTGTGTGATTGGGCAGTGGGTCAAGAGGGTGGTTACATTCTCTGAGCCAGGAGAAGACTATATAATTCCTGATTTGAGGCCTTGCTTTGGGGCTCACTTTGAGAAGTGTTGTGTGATTTGACCAGATGAGACTGTGGGAAGCCGTTGTTGAGAGCCCCCTGGCTTTAAAAACCCAGATGTTGATGCTTCCCTTTCTGGTAACTGTGATTTGGTATTGATAAAATGGTTGGACAGTTTGGAAGCCTGTCTGTTTGATCTGTAAGTTCTGTAACTCTGAAGTTCGGGGTGCTGACCTTTTCCCCCTGAACTAGGTAATATATGTTTGTTTGATTGAAGTAAGCTTGTTAACCCATTTTGAGTTGCTTTCCTTTTGAAAAGCAGATCTAAGAACCTGTGTTGGCAGCCACCCTGGGGGTATTGGGGTGCTTGCTGCTACACCATGGAAAGCTTTATTAACCCAGAGAGCAAGGGCAAGGTGAATAACGTTGACATCACCTGGTTTCTATCACCTCTGACCAAGATATTCCTGTTTGTTTAGAAGAGCAATTACTCATTATTTTTTGATAGATTAAGCTGTCTACTGGGAGAAGAGCTTTTAGAGGTTAATGACATCTTCATTCCTCAGGGAGAAAGCTGCTTGAGAAGATCTTTGAATTCCTATTTGAGAGCAATTCGGCAGGAAGCAAATTCCCAATACTGTAGATACAGCCTCCTGAAGACCTGAGTGTTTGGTCACTGGGTGACTGAGCAATCTCAAACTTGCTTGAGCTCTTTAATTGATTCCTATTGCCCAGATTCCTGGGGAGGGGGAGGGGGAGTCAGCCACAGGAACAAAGATGGAACTGGGCAGATTCTACTTATGGCAAAAACAGCTGAATGTGTAGTTGGGGGAGGGGGTGCAGCAGTGGGCTACAGAGCAATCTGACTGTAGGTAGGCTTGTTGGAGATGGGGCAATTCAGACATTTTCACCAGAGGAATTAAGGTGAAGGCAAATTACCAGGAGAGCAATAACAGAACTCTGGGTCTAGTGCTGATCCAAAGGTCGTAGGTTGGTAGATTACAGCAGGTACTGTGGAGAGGAAGTGTATGCCCTCTAGATGTCCTGACCCTGGGCAATACCCCCACTGACTCCACCCTAGTTACAGCTCTGCTAGAAAATACCAGTATATATTCACAAAAACCGTAGCATTGTTTTACCCACATGGAAAAGTGAAAACTATGTGTGTAATTTCTTGCTTACTTCTGAACTTTCCTCTGACACCCCTTTCTAATGCCTCATCATGACACAGAAGTGACCTTTCTCAAAAGTCCCAACCAAAGGAGCTCAAGTTCAAGACTGTGCATCTGTTGCTTAAGGACCAGCTGTATTAGACAAGAATCAGTAGAAATATATTGAGTACCTATTATATGACAGACACTATGCTAAGCCCTGGAGATACAGATAAGAGAAAAGAGTTCCCTTCCCCTCAAGAAGCTTCCAATCAACACAGTCAATACACAAAAGAAGCTTAAAAAGAGGTGGGGTAAAAACTATGTAAAAGGGGACTCTGAACAACTTCTGGAGCCCCAGCACCCACAGAACGACACAGAGAAGCAAACCTCCCGCTGAGGACAGCCCAGCAGCCCTGCAGGAAGGACCAGCGAAGCTCTGGGAGCCGGCAGCGCTCAACACGCAGAGCGCAGGAAGCGGAGCCGAGCTGAGCCCAGGTCCGCGAGCCGAGGTTTTAGCCCCAGGGCAGCAGGGCCAGCAGCCAGCTGGAGGAACCCCAGAACACCAGGAGCTGTATTACTCCAGAATTATCAACATAGACTTGCCTAGGACAAAGTAAGAGGTTAGTGTCCTATGGACTTTGGGACCAGTATTTGGGGAATGCGTCAGCTCCCTCCCCTGGGGGCTAGAAGCCGCTGAGGAGACACGCCATTTTGTCGTTTTCAGAGGCAGCTCCGGCTCCCAGCCTACAAATCGTGGGAAGATCCAGCGATCAGTCTTGGGGGGTAATCGCTCTTGCTTTAACCTCCCTGGATCTGGATTGTGATCTAGGGTGGAAGCTGTGGGTGGGTTTACAGCTTGCCAGAAACGGAAGTTGCCCCCCCACACGTTCGGGACTAAAATTCCTCTAGCTGGCCTTAAAGCCATAGTGTGGCAACAAGCCCAAAAGTCAAGCAATTAAGTGGCAACATGCCAAGGCAAAGGAAACAGAAAAATGCAACCCTAGACTCCTATTTTGGGGGCATAGAGCGGGAAAAGGACTGTGAGGTCAGAAGTCCTGCTCCAAAAGCCCCAGGGGAAAACATGAGCGGGTTGCAGGCCATAGAGGACCTTAAGGAGGACTTTAAAAATCAAATAAGAGAAGTGGAGGGAAAATTAGAAAGAGAAATGAGAAGGATGCAGGAAAAGTATGAAATGAGGGTCAACAGCCTGACTGAGGAAAACAACACCTTAAAAAATAGATTAGCTCAAATGGCAAAGGAGGCCCAAAAGGGCATTGAGGAGAAGAATGCCTTAAAAAGTCGAATTTGCCAGATGGAAAAAGAATCTCAAAAGTTCACTGAGGAGATTCATTCCTTCAGAGTTAGATTGGAGCAAATGGAAGCTAGTGACTTTATGAGAAATCAAGATGCTGTTAAGCAGATCCAAACAAACGAAAGATTAGAAGGCAATGTGAAATATCTCATGGAAAAACCACTGACCTGGAGAATAGATCCAGGAGAGACAATTTAAAAATTATTGGACTACCTGAAAGCCATGATCAAGGAAAGAACCTAGAAATCACCTTTCAAGAAATTCTCAAGGAAAACTGCCCTGATGTTTTAGATCCAGAGGGCAAAATAGAGGTTGAAAGAATCCACAGATCACCTCCTGAAAAAGATCCCAAAAAGAAAACTCCCAGGAATATTATAGCCAGGTTCCAGAATCCCCAGATCAAGGAGAAAATACTACAAGCAGCCAGGAAGAAACAATTTCAATATTGTGGAAACACAATCAGAATAGCCCAGACCTGGCAGCTTCTACACTGAGGGATCGAAGGGCATGGAATATGATATTCCAGAGGGCAAAAGAACTGGGAATGAACCTAAGGGTCACCTACCCAGCAAAACTGAGTATTTTGTTTCAGGGGAAAATATGGTCATTCAGTGGAATAGAGGACTTTCAAGCATTCTTGAGGAAAAACCAGAATTGAATAGAAAATTTGACATCCAGACACAGGAAGGAAGAGATGCCTGAGAAGGTAATTGGGGAAGAGAGATCAAGGGGAACTTATCAAAGTTGAACTATTTTCATTCCTATATGGAAAAGCAATAACTGTGACTGATGATACCTTTCTCACTATGAAAATAATGGAAGAAGGGGGTGTGGTCATATGAATACATATGTGAATGTGTGTATATGGTTACAGTTATATATGGATAGAGGGCATAGGTTTAATTAATGACTCCTCCCAAAGCCTCTCAATTCCCCATAGTCTGCTCAGGCTGGGATTGACTCCACAAACATTATGGCTTCTGAGGGGGAGGTGGGCACCTTCTGGCTACCCCACCTCTTTTTTTTTGTTTTTGTTGTTTTTTTTTTATAAACAAATGCTTTATTAACTTCTGTTTTACATCATTCATTTCCAACAGATTTTGAGTTACAATCATTTTCCCCCCATTATTCCCCTACCCAACCTCCCAGAATAGTAGTCCCACAAGATATCGCTTCCTCCAATCTGCTCTCTCTCATACCTTCTCCCATACCCCCATTGACTTTTCCATTAGAGGAAGGTGAATCTTTGTGTCCCAATGCCTGCACATCTTCTCTCCCTATTACAAGCAAAAGAGTATTAATAATAGTATTTATATTTATTTGAAACATTTAATGTTACGACCTCGAATTTCAGATCCATTTCCTTCCTCCCTTGTCACCCATTCCTTCTTGGGAGATAAGTAATTCAGTATATGTTGTACATGTCTAGCTATGCAAACATTATCATAGTAGATATATTGTACAAGGCTGCTTATAATTCCCTCCCACTCATCCCACCCCCCACCTGGTCCATTCCCTACATGATCCTGTCCCTCTTCTATAGTGGGTACTTCCAACCTCCCCTCACCCCAAGGATGCCCTCCCATCCATCATCTCTCCTCTCATCCCCCTTCCCCCTATCCTGCTGCAGGTTGAGATATCCCATTTAGTATGTATGTCATTTTCTCCCTGAACCAAATTCAATGTGAATGTGGTTTTGCCTTTTAGCCTTCCTTATTCTCCCCCTCCTTTGCAACCACTTCCCCTTGCTTCTTCTACATGGGATAGTTTACCCTACCCTGTCTCTCCCCATCTCCTCTTGCCACTTTCCTCTCTCACCTCATAATTTCATCCCTTGAGTATCCTCCCTTCCCAACAAAAGGCAAAACTACATTCTCATTGAATTTGGTTTAAGGAGTCATTGACCCAGCATCCAGCCCTCCCGTCAGAAGAGAGTCAGCAGGGGGCTGGGGGTTGTGGAGTATCAAAGCTGAATCATCTCTACACTTACACCTGGGAAAGGCATGATTAGGATTCAGGGTTCATCCCCACTTGATTGTCTCTGATGGATGAACTTTTTTTTTTTTAATACCCAAAGAAATGCAAAAAGATCACGTATCCTAAATTTCCACACCAAAATCAGACCTCCTTCCAACAAAGTTGGTTGTCAAGGGATCTAAGTTGTAGTCTTGCCTCTGCTACTGACTGAGTAGGTTTGGGCAAAGTCTTACCCTTTCTGAGCCTCAGTTTCCTCATCTGCAAAATGAGAAAAAATAATGCCAATGCTACCAATGTCATAGAATTATTGCAAAGAAAGTGCTTTGTAGATTATAAAGCATTTCACACATGTGAAATATATTCCTACACTGGCAAATTATAATTTTCATTTAATCTTAAGGAGTTAATTAAACAATCTGATCATTTCTAATGTGGTTGTGAATGGTATTTATATCATGTGTTTATGGAATTTTTACCTTTTTTTGGCCAGTGTTAGTAAAACCTCAAACAACAGGCACATTCTAGAGCTCTGGACCTAGAGGCAGGAAGACTGATGCTCCAGTGAGGTGAATAAAAGTGCCTACCTCCTAGGATACCTGTGAGGAGAAGTGAGATCAAATTTGTGAAGTACTCTGCAAGTGTTCCCATTCTCTACAGAGGCTGGCTCCTAATGATGATGATCAACACGGTGCTGTGCAAGTCTAAGCTGAGGGGAAGAATACATTTAAAGCAATTGCAATGAACATCTACACAGCATCAGTCATTACATACTTTTGGAACTGTGAAATGCATTGGGTATTAAATGCATATCCTATTTGGAAAGAACCAAAAACACACATGCTATTAATGAAACACAGGAGCTTAAAGTGCCAGAGAAGGATGGCCATCTTCTTGCTAAAAAGTAGGAAAGACTGACAGACATTCTCAGAGCATGGGATAGTGGTTATTCTTCACCCTCCTCATTATCACTATAATAATAATAATAATAAATAATGAACCATAAAAACATTTTAATAGACTTGGCCACACCAATCAGATATCCTAGCTGAGGTAAAGACAGAGGGGGAAGCATTCCAGTATCAAGAGGTAGCGGCAGGAACCCAAATCCCATGGGAACAGGAGGCACATGCCATCCCCACTGCCTGCTATGGCAACCATACCAAGGGTGTTCTCTGTATGATCACAGAGAATGAGCTGACACCTTCAGAAGTTCATTCTCTGATGTGAAATCCATTAGACATACCTGACTAAGAATCTGAAGAATGTGAAAGGGAAAAGAATAAAAGCAGGACAGAGACTGCCAGACTATTTCTACCTAGACCCTATCAAACATGATGAAGAGAATGAGATCTGTGCCAGCACTGCTATCTGTAACTAACATGACTTGGCAGCTTGGTGCCATGCATAGAAACAGAGAACTGGCCTTGGGGTCTATAAGACTTCTGTCATAGCCTACTTTTTTTGACTCATATGCATATGAAGGAGAAAGAGAGAGACAGAGACAGAGACAGAGAGACAGAGAGACAGAAGAGAAAGAGACAGAGAGGAGACAGACAGACAGAGACAGAGAGAGAGAGGGAGGGAGGGAAGGAGGGAGGATTGCATACAATGCAGTAAATTGTGTGGTTCGGCTATTTGTCCAGAGGTTCTCCTTTGTCCCTTTTTCTCATGGAGTGGTCCACTCCTTTATAACAAATACTATCACAAAATAATATAAAATTAGTTTATCTTTATCTGGAGAAAAACCCATTATAAAAGTATGGATTGAAATTAAGCATGATGTAAGTGTATAAGTTGCCCAACTAACAAAGTGTCAAGGAACATGGAAGAAATATATGTAAATCCACTTGAACCTCACAAAGCTGTGTTGAAGATACTTCAGGTGTTACTGTCCTCATTTTACAGATAAACTGAGGCTCATAGGGGCTCAGTGACCCCCCATCCTAGTTATGTTAGAAACAAAATTGGGACCAAAGTCTCTCTTGTCTCCAGATTGATAGGTTTCTCAACTAGATCAAGGATGTCTCTATACCATAGAACAATATATCACAAACTATCCAAGAAGTCTCAATATTAAATTAAATTTAAAGTTATTGACATTTAATTAATTAAAATTAAATCCAGCATTTAGCACAGTGCCTGGAAGTGCTTAATAACTATTTGTCACTATGACAATATATTGACTTAAATAGCAATGAAAAACATCACAAATCATTTAGTGGATCAAATGTGTAGGGTCCTTGATGAAATTATTTAAAAACTCTCGTGATTTCTAAGGTAATCTAATCCCCTAGCAGAATCCCAGACAGATATATGCATGCAGATAATGGCCAGGCAGTTCATTCTTTCCCGGACCATTGACCATTTTGTTTTGCAAGAAAGATGGAGCCAAGCTTTTCTTTGAAAACATGATTGAAAAAATGATAATTAGATGATTGAAATTTTCAACCTCATTTAAACTTGCTTCTGAAAAAGTGGCCCTGGTTATAATTCCCCTTTAATTAAGATGTTTTCCTCCTGATAATCCCTTTTCAAGATTTACTTGTTCCTTAGTTTATTTTAACTTCAACCAGTGTCCTGATGTAGTTGACAGAGGATTTCATTCCCCAAACACGTGGTGTAGTATTGGTACCATTCACTGAGAAAAGTTCACCAGACTTAGTCTAAGTAGCCATGAGCACCCAAGTGGTGGAGTCACCAGGTGAGGACATCACTTGGTGGGTATCAGTCCTCTATGACATTTGGAGAACTTCCCTTCCCTTAATGGGCCTAGTAATCACATGGAGCCCAAGGTGGAAGGAGCTTGCCAAAAGAGCAGAACAAGAACGGTGGAACAGGAAGGAGCAGAGCAGAAAAAAAGCTTGAATACAAGCTGGGACCAAGCAGACCTAAAAGAGAGATTGTTCGTGATGTTTGCTCTCCGTGGTTCTGTCTGTTGTTTTGTGTTGGTGTTACAGAAGCACACTGTCTGTTGATTTGTGTTGATTTTTCAGACAGAAAGTGAATTGACATGATAGTGGCAGCAATGTGTGTAATTATTTTTTAATCAAATGCTTTATTAACTTGTAGTTATATCATTCATTTCTGCAAGATTTTGAGTTACAAATTTTCTCCACATTTTTCCCACCACCCCAAAATAGTAATCCCACTGGATATCCCCTCCCCCAATCTGCTCTCACCCATATCTTCTCCCATACCCCCTCCAACTTTCTAGTAGGGCATGGTGGATCTCTATGCCCCAATGCCTGTATATCTTATTTCACATTTACATGTAAAATAATATTGATAAATATATATGTATATATATATTAAATATTTTATTTTAAAACTTTTAATTCTAGATTAATTTCCTTCCTCCCTTGTCACCCACCCTTACTGGGAAGATAAGCAATTCAATAGAGGTTGTGCATGTGTTGTAGCTATGCAAAATCTTTCTGCAGTAGACATATTGTAAAAGACTGACTATATTTCCCTCCCTCCTATCCCACCTCCCATTTGTTTTATTCTCTACTTTGATCCTGTCCCTTTTCATAACTGGGTGCTTCCAACTCTCCCCACCCCAGCCTGTTCTCCCTTCCATCATCCCCCTCTCATCCTTTTCCCCCTATTGTCCTGTAGGGTGAGATACCCTATTTAGTGTGTATGTCATTCCCTCCCTAAGTCAAATTCAATGAGAATAAGGTTGACCAACTCCCTTTTGACTTCCTGTTCTTCCCCTCCATTGTAACCATTTTCCCTTACCTCTTCTATATGTCTCTCCCTATCTGTTTCTCCCTATCTCCTCTCATTATATTCCTCTCTCACCTCTTAATTTCACCTTTTAAGTATCATCCCTTCCCATTAAACTGGTCCTCTATCTATGTATACCTGCACACACACACACACACACATACACACACACACACACACACACACACACACATATATATATATATATATATATACACATTCACATGTGTATTCATATGCCTATATACCCTCCTATATGGACACACACACACACACACACATATTTCTATTCCCTTTAATTATTCTTATACTGATAAAAGTTTGATCAGTTACAGTTATTGTTTTTCCCTGAAGGAATGTAAATAGTTCAACTTTGATAAGTTCATAGTGATTTCTTTTCCCTGTTAACCTTCTCAAGCATCTCTTGCTTCTTGTATCTGAATGCTTATTCAACTCTGGTTTTTTGATCAAGAATGCTTGAAAATCCTCTATTCCACTGAATGACCATATTTTCCCCTGAAACATGATACTCAGTTTTGCTGGGTAGGTGATTCTTGGTTTTAATCCCAGCTCCTTTGCCCTACAGAATATCATATTCCAAGCCCTTTGATCCCTCAGTGTAGAAGCTGCCAGATCCTGTGTTATCCTGATTGTGTTTCCACAATATTCAAATTGTTTCTTCCTGGCTGCTTGTAATATATGCTCCTTGATCTGGGAATTCCAGAACCTGGATATAATATTCCTAGGAGTTTTTTTTTTGGGGGGGGGTATCTTTTTCAGGAGGCGATTGGTGGATTCTTTCAACCTCTATTTTGCCTTCTGGTTCTAAAATATCAGGGCAGTTTTCTTCAAGAATTTCTTGAAGGATGATTTCTAGGTTGTTTTTTTGATCATGACTTTTAGGTAGTCCAATAATTTTTAAATTATCTCTCCTGGATCTATTTTCTAGGTCAGTGGTTTTTTCAATAAGATATTTCACGTTGCCTTCTATTCTTTTATTTGTTTGGATCTGCTTAATAGCATCTTGATTTCTCATAAAGTCACTAACTTCCATTTGCTCCAATCTAATTCTGAAGGAATGATTCTCTTCAATGAGCTTTTGAGATTTTTTTTCCATCTGGCAAATTCGGCTTTTTAAGGCATTCTTCTCCTCATTGCATTTTTCAGCCTCTTTTGCCATTTGAGTTAGTCTGTTTTTTTAAGGTGTTATTTTCTTCATAAAGGCTGTTGACTCTCATTTCATAGTTTTCTTGTATCATTCTCATTTCTCTCCCCAATTTTTCCTCCACTTCTCTTATTTGGTTTTCAAAATCCTTTCTGAGCTACTCTATGGCCGGTATCAAGCTCGTATTTTTCTTGGAAGCTTTTGGTGCAGGAGTTCTGACTTCACTGTCTTCCTCCTGTTCCATGCTTTGATACTTTTTGCCCCCAAAATAGGAGTATAATGTTGGATTCCTCTGTTTGCTTTGCTTCCCTCATTTACTCATTTTGCCACTTAATTACTTGACTTTTGGGCTTTTTGCTACAGTAGGACTCTGCTACCAGACAGGGGAGCTTCCTACCAAACACTGGGGTTTTCTCAGCTGCTGAAGGTATTAGTTGGGTGCCTCTCTGAAGCCTCCACTGGCTCTGGCAAGCTGGTCACACACCCCAAGGCCTCTACCCTAGCCAGCAATCCAGATCCAAGCAGGTTAAAGCAAGAGTGATTACCTTTCAGATTGATCACTTGGTCCCCCTACAGTCTGCAGATCAGAAACTGAAGCTGCCATCTGTCAGCAGCTGCATGGCCATGGCCCCTCAGTGGCTTCTCTCTCCAGGGGATAAAGGCTGACCTCACTCCCAAACTACTGGATCCCAAATTCCACACTGCACTGACTTCTCACTTCGCCTTAGCATCTATGGATTGATAATTCTTGGAACTGCCATAACTGCTGGTGATCTTAAGTCCCTCTAGTCAGCAGCTGGTCAGTCCTCACTGGGGCTAAAACCTCAGGCTCATGAGGGGTGAGGGTCAGCTCCCAGAGTGCTGTGCTAGCTGCTCCCAGTGGGCCTGCCAGGCTGTTGTCAGCAGGAGGTTAACTTCTCTGTGTCATTTTGTGGGTACTGTAGCTACAAAGTTTGTTCAGAGTCACCTTTTACATGAATTGGAGGTGGTGGGAGCCAGAGTCCAGCAGAAGTCCTGTTTCTACTCTGCCATCTAATGTGTGTAATTATTGTTGTAGCTCCATTAAATTTTGTTTTCCTAGAAACAGAAACTGTGAAAATTTCAGGGTGGAGCAATCCCCATAAACTTTAAAATGGAGCAGAGAGCTGCCTACCTGTGAATCCAGGCAAGAGTTGGGAGCATGGAAGAGGAGTCATGGGGTTTGGAAGTCAGCTTTGAGTAAAGATGAAAGGAGACTTCATTTGGCTACTCAGTGCTGACATATGCTATTGTAACTTACTGTGACCTGAGGTGGATGCTCTTTGTACTTTCTTCTACCCCTTAAGGATGATTGGCTTAAAGATGATTGGAAGCCACCCTCAAGTCAAGATGAAAGAACATTTCAGATGGGTGCTTTATATCGACTGAGAAGATTGTGAGTTCCTAAATGATATGTTTTGTTTAAGATTATGTGGCCACCTTGGTAGTAAATTTTATGTCATATTGTTGTGAATGTCATACTTTAGTTGCTTGAATATTTTGCTTTAGTTTATTGCTGAATAGAGAGTTTGCTATACTATGCAATTAGATCCTTAGAGTTTTTCACGGCAGCAGTTCTCAGGAGAGCTGTCCATGATTAGCATTACAAGAATCCAAGAAGATCTTTTGGGAAATGAGTCCTAAGAGGCAGATGCCACTGAACTCTGTTTACTTTGGGGCCTATAGGGTTCTGAAGTAACTAGGACCCACTCCTGCCCACCCACTGACTTAACCCTGAATCCTCTCTCTGCTGAGAAATTAGCAGGTCTAACATTGTAAATCTCACTTGCCTATGGGTGCAGAGAATGCTTTGCTACCCTATTACTTCCTTGTTATAAATGTTGTTTCATGTCTTAATTAGATGATTTTGTCACTGAATTGTCTGTGGCATGATCTACAATAGAGAATGGGTTAGATATAGTCTGGGAACATGACATGAATTGCTGATTACCCTCAACCAGTCTCACTAAGCCCAGGAATAGCTAGGCATGCCACATTTGATATTTCAACTCTGCCAAGACTTTCTAATTGGATAAAGAGCTTATAGTGAAAGAATTTCACATTATTAACTACTTAATGTTGGAAAAGACACTCTCCACTTTGCATATTTCAGGAAGACTGTGGTTCACAGAATCATATGTAGCAGGACCAAAATTTTCCCCCTCTCCCTTATTCATAGAAATGTCAGGGGAATGCTTGGCTTCTTCCCATCCAGGCAGTTCCATTCATGCCCACCAGTCCTGTGAAACTCTTGACCACTTGCTCCCATAAGTTGATCATGGGGTTTACCAGACCCATCAGAACCCTTCCTCATTTGCTCCTGACATCACTGAGGTCCCAATGGGGCGCTCTTCCATGTTCAGTCTTGACATTCCACCAGGCCATCTTCTCTCCTTATCATAGAATTCCTAAGTCTAATGCTCTTACTCAGATCTAGAGTTCTTCATTGGTTATGTGATATAGCCTGCTTATCCACTCTATCCTCTCCACTGCCCTCTATGGGATATTCAGTTCTTTAGAGGAAGTGCTGCTCTTGGACTCACTGCCCCAGTAGAATATTATTGTTAAAAAGCCGAGTCTTTGCTTGGAAACTTGGAGTCAGTAATGAAGTTTTGCAATTTCATTTATTTATTTATTTATTTATTTATTTATTTATTTATTTATTTATTTATTTATTTATTTATTTGCTTTTTGGAGGGCAATTGGGGTTAAGTAACTTGCCCAAGGTCACACGGCTAGGTTTTTTGTTTGTGTGTTATGTGTCTGAGGCCGGATCCGAACTCAGGTCCCTCTGACTCCAGGGCCAACGCTCTACTCACTGCATCACCTAACCACCCCCTTTGCAATTTCTTGAAGTCACTTCAGCTCATTCTCTTCCCTTTCAACTCTTTGCCCAACTCTTGCCTGTCTATACTCCATCCTAGGTATGCATACTGATGGTGTTTTAATGGTAATGTAAATGGGGAGATCTCTCCCATCCATTCATAGGCCCATATGACCTGCTTAAGTCACATGGAAGCCTAAGTCACTTGAGTTTGAGTTGCAAGAAACCTGTGGTGGGAGGAGCTTGCTGAATAGGTGGAGCAGGGAGGGTGGAGCAGAAAGGGTGGAGGAGAGGCTAGAGGAGGTTGGTCAGAGCAGTTAGAACTGAGAGAGAGAGGAAGCAGGCATCAAACTGTGAGTGTTCATTTGTGGGAAAACCCAAGTAGGGGGTAGGCTTGGGGATGTTGGTGCCCCCTGCATTGTTATTGTGTATAGATTTCTTTGTTGCTATGATAGATTTAGCTCTCTGATGTTGGGATTAAAATTTCTGGTGTTTGACTAAATGTTGTGGCTCTGTCTTCCATGTGGAGAGTCTGTTATATTTTGAGATTCAGAATTATGCCAGCATATTCATAGACATTGCAGGTGCTGTGAATATTGTGTTGGCACTATAGATGTTCATCCAAATGCATGTTGGAAAATAGGTATTCTTCATCCACTTGGTCTTTCCTGTGTGGATGATCAGGCGGCTCTATAATTTTCTGAGTACTTGAATGAATCAGCTCCATGTCATGGACAAACAAGACAACCTGGAGGGCCTCACCTTATACAGGGAATACCCACTTGACCTGTGCTGTGTGCTGGATCTCCTCCATTATAGAGGTGGACACCAATGGTGAACAAGCTTCCATTTCCAGGATTTGTATTATGATACAGGTGTTAAAGAAGTTTACTTTCATTTTTATGACTTCTGAGGAGTCTAGGATGATTTTAGGGAAGGCACAAGAGATACTTTGTAGTAAAAGAGCCTGCAAGTCAGGATTGTGTTCTCTGTCATCAACTGCTTATTTTTTACTTTAGTTTTTCCCTTGACCAACAGAGAGTAATTATGATGGGATCTGATGTTCTCTCCATCTCTCAGTTAATTGTGAAAAGGTAAAACTGTTGGCCAGGCAGAATGAGTTTAACCCTTCTTCCTTGAGAAAGCCTCTCAGATACTAGAAAACACTGATCATTATTCTCCCAGCCTCCCCTTCTTTAATCTATGTATCCTCAGCTCCTTCAGCTGAGGTTCATATGACATAATCTCCAGATGCATCATCAACTTGCTGCCTTCCTTTGGGTGCTCTCTAGATCACCAATGTCCTTCCTAAAATATGGTACCTAGAAATAAACCCATACTCCAATTGTGGTCTGATCATGGCAGATGACCATAGGACTGCCCACTGCTTTGTCATGAATGCTGTGCCACTCACAGCACCTGTGACTGAATTAGGTTTCTTGGTTGCTATATTTCACTTATGAGGAAAAGGACCTGCCACCTGCATTGGTGAAGGAAGTCAGGAACCCACCAAAGTCGCCAATATACGTTAACATCTAAGCCTGAATCATCTTAAAAAGTTAATCAGAAGTTATCAGCATGACTTGGAGGGAAGAGGCATCAGATTGGGTCAGTTCTGAGGCTGGAAAGGTGGTTGGGGAAGCAGGAGTGAGTGGAGAGGAAAGCCACTGGGAGATGCTCTACAAGCTTTAGTGCCTAGAGAATGTGGAGGTTGGGGAAGGATGATAAAATTAAAGAGGGGAATGCTGAAAGGAGAATGGAAGGGCACCAAACACCCATGATCCTGGGATCAGCTACAGGGGACCCTCTCCACGAGATTTCAGTGACTCCTATTGCCCTAAAAACAAAATACAGAAATCCTCTATTTGGCGCTGAACAAACCTTCACACTCAAGCTCCATCTTTCTTGGGACGCGCCCTCACTCTATGCTCCAGTCAAACTACCCTTCTTCCTAATAATCAGAAGTCACATTTCTACAAAGTGCCTTACACATATCATTTCATTTGATCTTCACAACTGCCCTGTGAGATTTATGGTATTAGTATCCTCATTCTGCAGATGAGAAAGGTGAGGTGATCTGCCCTGGGTCGGACATCTAGCGAGCATCCAAGGCGGGATCTCATACAGCTAGCAAGCATTCAAGATGGTGCAGCTAATGAGTGTAAAAGGCGGCATCCGAGCTCAGGGCTCGCTGACTCCAAATCCATGACATCACATGGAGAGGTTCATGGATGTCCCTCTTCCTCTTCTCGGTGCCTTTTCATGGGCATGGGATACTTTCTTTCCTCACCTCCACTGCACAGAATCTCCAGTTCCCTATAGAGGTCAGCTCTCCTGCTGCCTACTTCAGGAAACCCCAGGGGTGGGTCTGAATCTCGTCTCTGCCAGATACTTCCTGGGTAGAATTTGGGCAAGGCACTTAGCCAGTCGGGGCCTCAGCCTCTTCCACTATAAAGTGAAGGGGGAGGGCAGGACTAGATGGCAGGTAAGATCCCTTCTACTAGTCAATCAGTAATCGTTTGTTGAGCACCTGCTATGAGGCAGGCACTGTGCTGAGTGCTGTGGCTATATCCTTGCCCTCCAAGAGTTTGTTCTCTAATGGGGGAGACAGCAGGCAAACAAGCACACACAAGCTGAGATTGATGGGATAAAGAGGAAATAAAGACCTCACGACCCCACATGTGGCATCCCAACTCTAGCCTCCTGCCTCCTGACCTCCATGAGGGACCTTCAGATATGCCAGAGTCAACACAAGAGTTGCCCCCACAGGAAGTCTGTCTTGATTCTCCTAGTTGTCAAGCCAATAAGCATTTATAGAGAGCCTGCTGTGAGCCAGGAACTGCACTAAGCACCAGGGGTGAAAAAAAAATAAAAAAGCAAAACCAGTCCCTGCCCTCAGGGAGCTCACAGTCTGCTGGGGGAGACAACACATAGGCAATGTGCAAACAAGCTCTAGGGGGTAATGGCAAGAATACATTGAGAGGGCCCAGAAAAAAAACATCTTGCTGGTGGATGTAGCTATGACTTAAAGAAAGTCCAGTGACAGAGACGTGGAGGGAGAGCATTTGAGGCCCAGGTAAGAGCCAGTGAAGATACCAAGAATCTGGAGGCGGGTGCTCCCTGCTGGGACCAGCCTGGAGGCCAGTGGTGCTGGATCCTAGCCTATGGGGGCAGGGTGAGGGATGAAAAGGTGCAAGAAGACTGGAAAGGAAGCTGGGTTCAAGCTTATAAAAGGCTTTGAATGCCAAACAGAGCATTTGGTGTTGGCCCCTGTAGGCATCAGGGAGCCCTGGAGTTTACTGAGCCCATCAGGGAGGGCCTTGAGACAGACACACCCACCCATAGTCACTGCAATATGGAGTCTTGGGGCTCTGCACCAGGACAGGGCAGAGGAGAAAGAGGAGGGTGCTGTATGCTGGAAAGGCGAAACTGACAAAAGTGAAAGAGACAAGCTGTGGCACCACATGGCGGGGAGGGGGTTGTGACAGTGAGGAGTCCAGGATGGCCTCTAGGTTGTGAGCCCGGGCCTGGGAGGATGGTGCAGCCCTGTACAGTCATAGGAAGGCATGGAGGGCATCACACAGCTAGATTTGAATTCAGGCCTTCCTCACTCCGGGCCCAGTGCTCTACCACCTCTATTCATTTTACTGTGTAACTGTTACATTTACATATTGCTTAATTGAATTATTTTCCCCAGCATATAATTTCTGTGAACATGATTTTTGTGTGTGATTGTATCCCTGGAGCCCAGCACCTAGTAATAGCTGAATAAAGGCTTGTTGGTCTTAATTGAATTGTCCACAATCTTCTTCAATTAACAAGCCATGTTGTGGCCATGCAGATCTAACTCACAGTTAGTTCCAGGTCCTGGAGGGCAAGCGCAGGGTCCTCCCCGTCCCTCACACTTCTGCCCTCAGGAACCAACCAGTTCCCAAGCCTCATCAGCATTCCTACGCCACCACAGATTCACCTCATACCTGCCTCTACTAAGCCTCTCACCATTCCAGATCCTCATTAGGACTCCCACCTGGGCCAGGACATTAGCCTCCTAGGGCCTCCCTGCACCACTCTTCCTCCCTCTCTCTGTCTCTGTCTCTGTCTCTCTGTCTCTCTCTCTCTCTCTGTGTCTCTCTCTGTCTCTGTCTCTCTGTCTCTTTCTCTGTCTTTGTCTCTTTGTCTCTCTGTCAGTCTGTTTCTCTCTCCCTCTCTCTCTGTCTCTGTCTCTCTCTCCCTCTCTGTCTCTCTGTGTCTTTCTCTTTCTGTCTCTCTCTGTGTTTCTCTTCTTCTCTGTATCTCTCTGTATGTGTGTCTCTGTCTCTTTGTCTGTCTGTCTCTCTGTCTGTATCTCTGTGTCTTTCTCTGTCTCTCTATGTCTGTCTCTCTCTGTCCATCTGTCCCTCTCCTCTCCTCTCTCTCTGTCTGTCTCTCTGTGTCTCCCTCTGTCTCTCTGTCTGTCTCTTTCTGTCTCTGTCTCTCTCTGTGTTTGTGTGTCTGTCTGTCTGTATCTGTCTGTCTCTCTCTAATCTAGTCTCTGCACATATGCCTTAGTAAAGCAACTTCCCTTGGCTTAGCTCTGGTTTTTCCTCTGCACATGAACCTAGGCATTTTCTTGTCTTTGTTGCTCCTGACCCATATACCTATATCCATGTGGTTGGGAGGATTGATGAATTACTGCCTCAAAGCCCTAGGAGGATCTAAGCAACCTAAGGATTCTTCATATTAAAAAGCCTCTTTAGTAAACAGTCGCATTGCCTCACTTTCCCTGAATTGTCGGGAAGATGTCTGCCAAGAGTTTCTCTTTTGTCAAACCCATTTTTAAGAATTCTTCATCTAAAACATTGCCACAAGGTCCTTCAGGGGCTGTAGGCTTGCTCTCCAGGTGCAGCCACTAGAAAGGGACAAAGCTTGGCCAGGAAAGAGGAATCTACAAAAAGTAGCCACAGTCTACAGGGGGGTGTCTTCTGAATGTCTGAGGGGGTGTGAGGACCCTGACTGGGGACGGCGACATTTGGGGTCTGGTTTTCTGCTAAAAATGTCAAGCACTTGGGGCCTGTGTGACCTTTAAGGAGTCACTTCCCCTCACTGAGACATCATTTCCTTAGTGGTAAAATGAAGAGGTTGGGTCAGATGACCTCTTAAGGGACTTCCTATCTCTCATTCCTAGGTTCCTTCCTATTGGGGAAGCAGCCTCCTGGCTCTATGGAGACAATGGAGGGGATTTGTTTTGCTTGGCAATGTGTGTATTGTAACTGGGCGGTTTTTTTGTTATTATTATTCTAGCATTTACTAGTGGAAGGAGGGAAGAGGGAAATTAGATTTTCATTGATAGATAAAAAATGATTTAAAAAAAAGAATTAGCTTTGACTCAGCTATACCACTGCTAGGCCTATGCCACAAAGAGACCAAAGAAAGAGGAAAAGGTCCAATATGTACAAAGATATTTATAGCGATTCTTTTTGTGGGGCAAAGGAATGGAAGAAGGTGGGTTCCCATCAACTAGGGAATGATGAAACAAATTGTTGCTTGTAAATGTAATGGAATGTTACTGTGATTTAAGAAAAGAGAAAAAAAAGATTTCAAATCAGCGTGGAAAGAATTGTATGAACTGATGCAGAGTGAAGTGAGCAGAACCAGGGGAATAATTGGTACTATAACATCAGCATTAGGGGGAAAGCCCATAGATTTGAAAATCCTAAGAATTCTAATCAATGTAACAACTATCCATGATTCCAGTAAACCACAGAGGAAGCAGACTGCTCATCTCTGGACACAGAGGTGAGGAATTCAGGATACTGAACGAGGCGTACATTGTTTGAATACAGCCAGTGAAGGAATTTGTTTTACTTGGCCTGAGTGACCATATTTGTCACAAGAATTTTTTTCTTTCCCAAAGAGTAGATGAGGGAGGAAGAAAAAGTAGATTTAAAAAACTAAAATTCTTTGTTAAAACTAAAATCTAAAAAAGATAATTTAAAAATAAGTTTAAAAATTCTTTTCCCTAGGGAAAACATAATAATGAAAAAGGGAGAGCAAAGTGTTTTTGTATAAAGGCAGTGATGAAAATTAATTGCCAAAGGACTTAAGATATTGCTACAGTTGTGATGAATATTTTGGTACCTAACATAAGTAGGAAAATAGCTTTGTCTTAAAAGACAGTGCTAAAAGGTGTATGAAGAAACTTTCAGGTGGAATTTTGTGCAGTTTGGGAGAGAACTTGGTTTGTGGCAAACATCTGAGAACTTGGATCTCTGACAAGAGCATGGAATGTGTCTTGTTTATGTGGGAACAGTTTGAGAAAAAAGAAACATCTTTATTTTTAAAAAATAGAGAAATGTGATTTTAAATAAACAATTTTAAGAGCATCCAAGAGATGGCACCTCCCCTGCTTAGCATGTCCAAAGAAAATGAAAAATCACTTAAGCATTTAGGGATAGGGAGGATTAAAAGAGGGCTGTCCATTTAAAGCAGCAACTGAGGGGGTTGTGGCTGAGAATCTGGAGGTTCCCACTGACGTCACAGAACAATGGCCATTGTGCAGAAGGGCCAAAGAGAAGGGATGTTGCACAAAAGCTGCTTAGTCCAAGTTGTGCAAATTCGTGGTAGATTTTAGATAAATGATATCACTGGCCAAGAGCTCCAGGGGCAGGTATTACCCTCTGGGCTCCCTGGGATGGAGAAAGGGGAAGGTTTTCATAAGGGCTTGCTGCTCTCTGCTGCTTCCTCTAGCTTGAGAAGGAAAAGCAGCAGGGACTTGGGCTTAGATAACCTGGTCACTCTGAGTCATCAAAACCCAAATGATGACCAAAAGAGGCTTGGACTGGGACCTATTATTGGCCAGTCAATGAGAGCCAGAGTGATTTGGGTTAAGGCTTGGTTAAGTAGCTCCTTTTGAATCACAATGGGCTTTATCAAAGCCCGGTTTCCAGAGCTCAATTTTAAGAGTCAATTGTCTTATTTTATTGTTTGTTTATGATAGAATAAATAAGCAGGGAAGAGAAGAATGAAATAAAAATAAAAAATCTTGTCCTCAAATACCAAAATATCTTGCTAAGCTTCAACAACGAAAATTTATATTCCTTTGGGCAGGGTACCCACATGTAAAGATATGATTCCCCATGTGGACAGAGAGAGGAAAGGGAAGGAAGGCAGGAAGGAAGGCAGGCAGGCAGGAAGGAAGGAAGGAAGGAAGGAAGGAGGGAGGGAGGGAGCATTGCCCAACTGGAAATGGCCAGTTGGGTCCCCAGTGGAGCAGCTACTACTACTCACAAATTGTCCTTCGTTCTCAAGGAGGACCAATCAGGAGGGTGTCATCTTGACTTGCAAAGGAATTGGATTTAAGTGAGGCAGGTCTGTGCAGTCATTAGCCTAACTCTTTCCTTCATGGTCTTTTCTTAATTTTAATCCAATTTGATCTCATTGTATCATTTGACATGTTTGATCACCTTCACCTAAATACACTCATTTGTCTATGTCTTTTGTGCTCTCTCTCTCTCTTCTCTCTCTCTCCCTCTCTCTCTCTCTCTCTCTCTCTCTCTCTCTCTCTCTCTCTCTCTCTCTCTCTCTCTCCTCTCTGTCTCTCTCCCTATCTCTCTCTCGCCCACCCCTCTCTCTCCCTTTTCCTCCTCCTCCTCCTCCTCATCTAACAGTTTCTTCTGTCTTCATTTGATTCACACCCTCTAATTCTAGTTCTATCCTGGGTCCCCTTCTCTGTTGATGATCTCATCAGTTCATATGGGTTTAATTATCTCTATTCAGATCATTCTCAGACTTATGTAACCAGCCCTAATCTCACTCCTGATCTCCAGTCCCACTTCACCAATTATCTCTTGGACCTCTTGATCTGTGCACCCAACAGACCTCTCAAACTCAACATGCCAAAACAGAATTTTATATTTCCCCCCAAAAAACCGTTTGCCCCTTCCCAATTTCCTTTCTGTTCTCAAGTGTGCCCTCCTACTCACCCAGGCTTGAGCATGTGGCATCAATCCTGACTTGTTACTCTTAGTCCCCAAATCCAATCTATCAACTAATCTTGGCAATTTTACCTTCAAAACCCCTCCTAGACACATTGCCTTTTCTCTGCTCTTACAGCTACAGTCCTTGTTCAGCTCCTTATCACCTCTCACCTGAACTAATACAGTAACATTGTAACTGGTCCCCCCACTCCAATCTGTGTTCCACCAGACCATGTCACCGCCATATTGGACATGTGGAGTTTGATATGACTGTTTGGCATGTCCTAGAGGAAGTCCCAATTAAGCAGAAACCTTAGATAGGCATATAAGGGACTATGAGAATCTGCTCAGCATTGGAGAGAGGGGCAAATCAGAGTCACATTCACATTTTCCTACAGAGAAAAAGTCATTAGCTTAGACATCTTGCCTGAAAATCAAACAAATATGCTGAATGACTTGGCACAGTGGGATTGTGATTAAATGAAGAGAACATATAATCAAATAAACATGGAAATCAAACATAGAAACACCTTGTTGGGAAAGCTTGTTTCTGGAAAGCTTCCAGAGAGCATGACTGGGTTTCTCAAAAGGAAAAGGAGCAAAAGTAAAGCAAAATGAAAGATTTCATTGGGGATGGGGGATTCTTGTTGACGTGTCTTGACACTCCTGTTATAAGCAGAGAAAGTCCAAGTATGACCTCGTACCCAAAGGCCTCTTTCCCAAGCCTGTTCTTATTCCCCCTTCTTATCTCACTTGGTCAGGACCTGTAGAGCAAGGGTCATGTTGCATGTGTAAGGGACAGTTTTCACTTCCATCCTCTATCAACCCAGGTTCCAGACCATGTTTTCAAGGAGGTGGTGGTTACCTTTGAATGACCACACCTCTCTTTCCCAAAGTTCATACCACCTTGCACCCCACATTTGTTCTTAGTGCCCTCAAGTGAGGGCCCTTCACGTTCTGACACCTGCCTCTCCCTCCTTTCCCAGGGCTCTCTCCTTTCCTGGCCGTGGCTCCTCTGGAGTTTTCTTCTCTGTTCTCCAAGATGAGAACCAGATAATGGAAGCTAATGTGCTCTTAGAGGCTTGTCTTCTTCATTTCTTCCTCTTTACCAGGGTAACACAATGGGTATGGTCCTATCCTCTGAAGATAACTACTTAACTTTTTTCTGTCCAATCATGGGAATTCCCCCTATGGCAGGGATTTCATTTTATTTTATTTTTGGAGGGCAATTGGGGTTAAGTAACTTGCCCAAGGTCACATGGCTAGGTTTTTGTTTGTGTGTGCATTAAGTGTCTGAGGCTGGAACCGAACTCAGGTCCTTCTGATTCCAGGGCCGATGCTCTACTCACTGCGCCACCTAGATGCCCAGTGATTTCATTTTAAACAGTGGACTATTTGGGGGCATCTGGGAGTCTCACTTTGAGGGCCCAACCTGGCTCCTACTCACTCTTCCAACTTTGCTTCATTTATACCCCCTTCACACACAGTCCTGCTTAGCTGCCCACCTATCACCCCTGGGCCTTTATTCCTTTGGATTCCAATGTTCACTAGGCTCTCCTTCCTCCTCTCTGCCTCATAAACCCTTCCTTTCCTCTAAAGCTCAGTGTGGGTGCTATCTCCTCCATGAAGCTTGGCTCACCCCCACTCTTGGGCGGGGGGAGGTTCTCTCATTCTCCTTCAATAACTTCATAGTGCTTTGTATTTACAATCCCATGTGCATGAAACGTCTTCCATCCCTCTTCCTCCTCCCCCACCTTAGAAGGTCCTTACCTACTTAGCAGCAGGGCTGATATTTGCTTTTGTCCCCCACCTTCTCTCCAGCACCCAGCACAGTGACTAGGTGGATGTGTCATTCACTCCCACAACCCTGTGTCCAGCAGCTCCTGTGTTTTTCTCATTCACTGGCATATGACCATTATATTCAATGGAAGAAAAGATTTCTGATCAAAGGAAAAGCATCTGACTGATTGAAATCAGTTTTCATAGATATGAGGAAAACCTCTTTCTCCAGCAATTGACCTTCATTTCACAGTGAAATCTAGTCCTTGTTATGATTGCAGGGGGACCATAGGAGGTGGGCGGTGAGCTTCTCCATCCAAGTTAATGGGCTTTTGGCGCTGTAAATGTGGATTTAAAAGAGGCTTCGTTGCATGTGTTTCCTTTTGGAATTCAGTCAGATCTGTCAGTCCAGAGTTGATCTAACCTGAGTTAGCACCCTAACCTGGGGTATCATCTATATACTTCCCATACCCCCTATCTATGCTAATTACTGCTAATTTAGCGATGTGACTGGTTTAGAACAAAAAGCTACTGGCTTATCTGGTCACTGATCCTTAAAGGGGAGAGAGTTACTCTTGGCATACACATATATACAAATATAAAGGCTTTGTTCCTGCTTTCCATCAAATGCTGCTTAACACAAAGGACCCTCAAAATAGGGAACATTGAATGAACCTGCTTCTCTAAGCAAAGGACAAATAGGAATCTGAGAAGTTACACATATTAGAATGTACCAGAATATCCACCAAATGAATGAGCTCTCCCACTATGAGCAGGATCCTTGGGATCAGTTAAGAGAGAGGCCCTGATCTCATCTAAGGGGAAATTTCCTAAAGTGTCTCAGGAAGTAAGCTGGAAATTAGAGATATTTTGATGAACTTCCCCTATGTGTCTACAAGACAATCTTTCTTTATCTCCTCCCTGGAGTTGATCTCAAAGAGAATCTAGAATCATGAGTAAGTCTCAAGAAGGAAGAATGAGGACTGTCTCTCCTTTCCAAAGCTCTCACACCAACATCATGCAGGACACCCTATCAGACCAGCATTCTCTTCACCAGCTGGGAAGATCTGATATAAAATGTTCCTGGCGTGGAAGCTCAGCTCACTTAGAAATATATTGAGCATGTTCTCCCCCCGAGTCATCCCTTTTACAGGCTAAATAATCAGTTCTTTTCCTGGGTACACATAGGAAATCAGCTCAAAGCCCTCCACCACCTTAGCTGCCGTCCACTGGGCAATCACCAGATTATCAATGCCCTTGCTGAATGTGGTACCAAAAACTCATCACAGAGGTCCAGATGAGACCATCCCCACCCTCCACCCCACCCATGCCACATACACACACAGTCACACATGTACATATGAGTGTGCATACACAAGACATGGGAGCCACGTGTGGGCACACACAGACACAAGTATGTACACACTCCATGGAATCATGGGACCATAGATAGTTTAGACAAACTCTTCAAAGTCATCCCGTATTTTTGGAATCCTTGCTTCTCTTCATGCTGTCCCAGGCCACACTCACTTTTCTGGCCCTGGCATGATACTCACTTACATTGAGCTTGCAGCCCACTAAACCTCCCAGATCCTTTTCAAATGAATTACAGGCTTTAAGAAGTTAATTTCTTGAATGCAAGAATAAGATTTCTTCCCTCACATTTGTCCCTATTCAATTCATCCTATTAGTTTCAATCCGATTTTCCAGCCAGTCAACAACTTTTTTGGATCACATCTTTGATGACCAGAATGTCAGCAACTACCCTTCCCACTTTGAGGGTGTATGAAAATTTGATAGGAAGGGCATCTATCCCTTTATCCAAATCAATGGTAAAAACTGACTAGCAGAGGGTTCCAGGTGGCTAAAGTAGTCCAATGGAGACTTCCTAAGAAGGTAAAGATGGTGAGCATTTCCAGTGTCTGAAAGCCTGTGAAGTGCTTTATGTCCATCATCTCATCTGACCAAGTTGACAAGACTTAGTTATTGCTCTTGGTTTTTGAAATCCAATCCACTTAATTTTATTATCCTTGGGTGCACATCTCTCCGGATTTTCTGAAGATGAGAGGCATGATCCAATGCTTTGCCTGAGTCAAGGCAAACCACGTCTGAAGCCTTCCCCCATTTCCTTGTTTAGCCATCCTTTAAAAAATAAGTTTATCATGACATGAAATATTCTAAAGGATGGTGTCTTGGTTTTTTGCAATCTCTACTTTTTCTCAGTGTTAACCAAGCACGTTTTAAACACCAAAATTTAGAATTTTCTCCAAGAATTACAGGGCAATTCACTGGCCTATAGTCTACAGATTCTATTTTTGTTTAATAAATACAGTTTTTGTTTTCCAGTCTTGTGGTACCTCTTCCTACTTATTCTACATTTCCTTTCTCTCTGGTGACACCCTTATCTTCAATGGTCATTGGGTTGTGTTCCTTCCCTGGGTACCCCCTACCCCAGTCCCTTGAAGTGAGCTAGAACTCTTTGGTGGAGATATATAAGTCACCGAGTGTCAATAGTCTATCATTAGGCCTGATCCAGAAGAGCAAGACAGTTTGAGGACAAACCTGAAGTAGGTTTCAGAGCTGACCCCAGAACAGGTCTAAATTTCCCTGGTGACTCCCTGGGGCTACGGGCCCTACAAACCCCACAGGTCCCTGGACATAAATATTCAGTCTGGGGGCAACAGTCCCAAATGGGCCTGCCTCCCATCTATGACCCACTCTTCCACATTTTACTTCTCAGCCACAGGTTTTCCCAGGCTTTATTCTTCTATCTCCCTGGTCTAAAAGCATCACACTTGGACCTTCCCAGGCCTTGAAGAATGGCCTTGGGACGAGCCAGCCTCCAGCATGCCCTACCCCTGCCAGCCTACACCATGGGGCTCTAGTCTCAACCCTGCCTCTATGAGCTGGGGTGGCCTTGTGAAAGTCTCTTCCCTTCTCTGAGTTTCAAATGGTTCATCAGCAATATGGAAATCCAAAGATCACAGGACTGAGCATTGGAGGAAAGCCCAGCAGTCACCTGAGTTGGTCTTGTCTTTTTACAGATGAGGAAACTGGGGCCCACAGCAGGACTTGCCCAGTGTCCTCTGGGTGAATAGGTTGAACTAGGGTTCAAGTCTAGGACCCTGAGACCAAATCAAGCACTTCAACAGCCCCACCTCATGGCACCATCAGGCCTTCCTCACCCGCCCCGAGGGGAGGCTTAAATGAAATCCTTCTCTAGAAAGCACTTTGTCAAGTGCAGAGCAGCCCCAAATCAAAGACCTTGTCTTCACACAGCACAACTGGTTGGAGCCGGGGAGCCAGGAACCTTGGGCGAGGTGGAAGGGAAGCGTTTTCCCCAACTGTCCTCACAGGAGTCAGAACCCCAGAATGCATGGCCTGATTTGCATCAATGTTTACAAGAGTGGATTTGCAGGCGTTAATCAGAGACACAGAAGGGCAGCAGGCGCCATTGTGGGCAGTGGTCCTCAGCCCCAACAGAAAGTGGCTCTCAGGCTCCGCCTCCCAAAGGCAGATGGTAAAGGTGTGATTCATTCTCAGAGCTTGTTATAATCAGCCACTGGCTTAATGCTGACCAGTGGAGGTATTCCACAGAGAGTCACTTCAGTCCTGTCTGACTCTTCCCCATTCAGGTTTTCTTGGCACAGACCCTGGAGGGGTTTGCCACTTCCTTCCCCAGCTCATTTTACAGATGAGGAAACTGAGGCAAATAGGGTAAAATGACTTGCCCAGGGTCACATGGTCAGGAAATCTGAGGGTTGAATCAAGGACCCCTCCCTAACCACCCATCCTTCTCTCCTCTGCTGTTTCCTCCATCAGAAATGAGCGCTCTGGGCGGAGCCAAGATGGCAGAGTAGAAACAGCTCATCCAAGCCACTCTGCCCCCAGATTTCCTCCAAACCATGTAAAAGGGGACTCTGAACAACTTCTGGAGCCCCAGTACCCAAAGAAATACACAGAGAAGCTAACCTCCTGTTGAGGATAGCCCAGCAGCCCTGCAGGAAGGACCAGCACTGTTGTCTGGGAGCGGGCAGCGCGCAGCACGGGGAGCCAAGCCGAGCCGAGCCCAGGTCCCCCATGAGCCGGGGTTTTAGCCCCAGGGCGGCAGGGCCAGCAGCCAGCTGGAGAGACCCCAGAACACCAGAAGCTGTGCCGATTCCAGAATTATCAACATAGACATGCCTAGGACAAAGTGAGAGGTTAGTGCCCTATGGACTTTGGGACCAGTATTTGGGGAATGCGTCGGCTTTCTCCCCTGGGGGCTAGAAGCCTATGAGGAGACACACCATTCTGTAGTTTTCATAGGCAGCTCCAGCTCCTGGCCTGCAAACTGTAGGGACATCCAGCGATCAGTCTTGGGAGGTAATTGCTCTTGCTCTAACCTCCCTGGATCTGGATTGTGATCTGGGGTGGAAGTCGTGGGTGGGTTTCCAGCTTTCCAGAAATGGAAGTTGTCCCCCCACACGTTCGGGACAAAAGTTCCCCTGTCTGGCGGCAGAGCCATACTGTGGCAACAAGCCCAAAAGTCAAATAATTAAGTGGCAACATGCCAAGGCAAAGGAAACAAATTAAACAGAAAAATGCAACCTTAGACTCCTATTTTGGGGGCATAGAGTGGGAAAAGGACTGTGAAATCAGAAGTCCTACTCCAAAAGCCCCAGGGGAAAACATGAGCAGGTTGCAGGCCATAGAGGACCTTAAGAAGGACTTTAAAAATCAAATAAGAGAAGTGGAGGAAAAATTGGAAAGAGAAATGAGAAGGATGCAGGAAATGTATGAAATGAGGGTCAACAGCCTGACTGAGGAAAACAACACCTTAAAAAATAGACTAACTCAAATGGCAAAGGAGGCCCAAAAGGGCAATGAGGAGAAGAATGCCTTAAAAAGCCAAATTTGCCAGATGGAAAAAGAATCTCAAAAGTTCACTGAGGAGATTCATTCCTTCAGAGTTAGACTGGAGCAAATGGAAGCTAATGACTTTATGAGAAATCAAGATGCTGTTAAGCAGATCCAAACAAATGAAAGATTAGAAGGCAATGTGAAATATCTCATGGGAAAAACCACTGACCTGGAAAATAGATCCAGGAGAGACAATTTAAAAATTATTGGACTACCTGAAAGCCATGATCAAAGAAAGAACCTAGAAATCACCCTTCAAGAAATTCTCAAGGAAAATTGCCCTCATGTTTTAGATCCAGAGGGCAAAATAGAGGTTGAAAGAATCCACAGATCACCTCCTGAAAAAGATCCCAAAAAGAAAACTCCCAGGAATATTATAGCCAGGTTCCAGAATCCCCAGATCAAGGAGAAAATACTACAAGCAGCCAGGAAGAAACAATTTCAAAATTGTGGAAACACAATCAGAATAGCCCAGGACCTGGCAGCTTCTACACTGAGGGATCGAAGGGCATGGAATATGATATTCCAGAGGGCAAAAGAACTGGGAATGAACCCAAGGGTCACCTACCCAGCAAAACTGAGTATTTTGTTTCAGGGTAAAATATGGTTATTCAGTGGAATAGAGGACTTTCAAGCATTCTTGAGGAAAAAACCAGAGTTGAATAGAAAATTTGACATTCAGACACAAGAAGCAAGAGATGCTTGAGAAGGTAATCAGGGGAAAGAAATCAAAAGGAACTTATCAAAGTTGAACTATTTACATTCCTATATGGAAAAGCAATAACTGTGACTGATGATATCTTTCTCACTATGAAAATAATGGAAGAAGGGGTGTGGTCATATGAATACATATGTGAATGTGTGTGTATATGGTTACAGTTATATATGGATAGAGGGCATAGGTTGAATTTGTTGGGGAGGGAGGATACTCAAGGGGTGAAATTATGAGGTGAGAGAGAGGAAAGTGGCAAGAGAAGATGGGGAGAGACAGGGTAGGGTAAACTATCTCATGTAGAAGAAGCAAGGGGAAGTGGTTGCAAGGGAGGGGGAGAATAGGAAGGCAAAAAAGGCAAAACCACATTCTCATTGAATTTGGTTCAGGGAGAGAATGACATACATACTAAATGGGATATCTCAACCTGCAGCAGAATAGGGGGAAGGGGATGAGAGGAGGGATGATGGATGGGAGGGCATCCTTGGGGGGAGGGGAGGTTGGAAGTACCCACTATAGAAGAGGGACAGGATCATGTAGGGAATGGACCAGGTGGGGGGGTGGGATGAGTGGGAGGGAATTATAAGCAGCCTTGTACAATATATCTACTATGATAATGTTTTGCATAGCTAGACATGTACAACATATACTGAATTACTTATCTCCCCAGAGGGAATGGGTGACAAGGGAGCAAAGAAATGGATCTGAAACTCAAGGTCTTAAGATTAAATGTTTCAAATATATATAAAAATACTATTATTAATACTCTTTTGCTTATAATTGGGAGATAAGATGTGCAGGCATTGGGACACAAAGATTCACCTTCCTCTAATGGAAAAGTCGAAAGGGGTATGGGAGAAGGTATGGGAGAGAGCAGATTGGAGGAAGCGATATTTTGCGGGACTGCTATTCTGGGAGGGTGGGTAGGGGAAAAATGGGGGGAAAATGATTGTAACTCAAAATCTGTTGGAAATGAATGATGTAAAACAGAAGTTAATAAAGCATTTGTTTAAAAAAAATTAAAGAAAAAAAAAAGAAATGAGCGCTCTGGATTCTGCATCAGGCTGACAGGGTTAGCTGTTCCCAGCAGGTGCTTCTTCCTTCTATAGGACCATGGCCAGGAGGAACCCCTTGGGTACAATTACCACCATCTACTGAGCATGTGGCAGTCTAGAACCCTAGGAGGATCTACTGGGGCTTCACTGGGCAGTGAACCCTGGAAACCTACCCTCCTTCCCTCTGGCCCCACATACCACAAGTAGAAACGGGACACTTTTCTTTACTAGATGTGCTTTCTTTGCTAAATGAACACCCCAAGACCCAGCCTGCTTCTAGAACCTCGTGGCAATCATTCATACCCAGCATCACTGCCCTGAATATATGCCAAGCTGCGCAGCCCAGTGTGGGAGGGGGAGCCCCAAGCAGAAAGGTGGAATGAAGGACCAGAGGAGGATCCACCGGTCCTGACTGGCCCTCCTTGGTCTTGCCCTAGGGGATAACGGGGCCACCTGGGGCATTCCAGAAAGAACCTTGTCCCTCCAGCTCTGTCCAGAAAATGGTCACAGATAAAAAGGATGATAATAAAATTAATGATATGCTCTAAGCACAAGGCATGGTGGCGCAGGGGACAGAGCCCCAACCTTGGCAGAGGCAGGAAGCCCTGGGGGCAAGCTTACCCAAGGTCACCCAGGTATGAAGTGGCAGAATCAGTCTGGGAAGTCAGGCAGCTCTGGATCCTCCCGTAGGGGCATCCCAGGAGGGACAGATGAAGGAAATAAATGACCTGTGGTCACACAGCCAGGGGAGGGGCATCCCAGGGGGGATGGATGAGGGAAGTAACCAACTGGTGGTCACATACCAGGAACAGGCGGAAGCGGGCTTGAAACAAAGTCTGTCCAGTCAATAGACATCTTGAGTCCCCACTGTGCACCAGGCGCCCTGCTAAGTGCTGTACAAACACCCTCTCCTGGACTGTGCACTGCAGTCCCAAGCACCCGTTAGGCCAGAAGTTTGTAATAACAGCTTTGTAATTTGGGGGAGAGTTATTGAGACCCCGAGAACCTCCTCACCAATGTTTTTTCTTCTTGTTGCTGGCGACTTTTACTAGCTTTCACTGCCTAGAAAAGATTGCTTTCACCTGGGGCTTATTGGACCTGCTCCCTCGGGCTCTGAGTGACCAGTGGCTCTAGACTTGGGCAGGAGAGTGACTGAAGGCTGGGAGATCAATGAGGAGGGGAAGAAGGTGCTACGTGTTCTGGAGTAGGAGAGTGACCCTGCCAGACCGCAGTTAGTCTTGTGTGTAAAGGTTTGCCAAGCCTTCATAAAGTGCATAAGAGAAGGCTGGTTGACCCAGCTTAGCCCCTTGGTGGGGTCCGAATGAGTCAAACCTCTAAGACTTATTTGACAGCAGAAGTAACACTTCCTGGGGGCAGAGGGGAAGGGGGATGTTGGGTGTCCTTTTTTCTCAAAGAGGACCAAGAACATCAGGAAGGCGAAGTCTTGACTAGCAAGTAAATTGGATTTAAGTGAGGCAGGGCTGTGCAAAGACATCAGCCTCACTGGGAGAGGTGGGATGCTGTCCTGTTCAAGCTAAACTCTCTTCATCACACACAAGTGCACTCACAAAGTTTAGGAATAAAGCCTAGAGCAAGGATTTGGGCCAAGAGGATCTGAATAAGCCGGGGTAGAGCAGTAGGTTACAGAATGAACCCCTTAATTGCTAGGTTTGGCTAGAAACAGGATTATCACCAGACATTTGGAAATGCAATTGAATTGGCAATTTCCTTGGGCTCTGTTTCCTTGTGAGGAAAAAGAAAAACATAGTTGTCCTACTTACAAATCCATATCCTAAGGAAATCCATCCTTATTAGTTCCTGGAGGGCTGAATTTTGCTTCTAAGTGGAAACTGAATTCATTTTCTTGACAATTGGAGGGGATGGAGAGTAATTGAGGCCAGCTATGAATGGAAGCCCATTTCTTTTATCCACCTCCAGAGTCTGTGTGTTTGTGTGTGACCCAAGCTATCTCCCAGCCTCATGGGGCAGGAAGGGCACTCACACATCAACAGAGCTGTCTCATGGCTACCTCTCAGTGCCCATTTCAATCAGGAAAATGTCAAACAAGTGCCTGGATGCCAACATTCTTTCTTATTAATAATAACAAAAACCATCCTTTGCTGCTTCCAGTCACAATCTTCCATGAGCCACCACGACCTAATTTCCAAATAGACAACACTAGATGTGTGCAAACATTTCCAGATAACAAACATGGTCAAGAAGGAAGGAGCCCTTTCTCACAGGGACAGAGCCTCATCTTCCCTATAGCCCAGGTAGCGGCAGCCCCTGCCTGTGAAGGCTCTCAGCTCACTCTGGCACCATTGCATTGTATGGAGGCTTTGCCTCCTCTCAAGATTGACCTTTCTCTGCTTTCTCCATGCATATATTCCTAGTTTTGTCCTCTGGGGACAAGCAGAAAGCTTCCATATCCTTCCCCACCCCAAGTTTCTAAGTTAACCTCAGTTCCTCTCAGAATGATCAGAGTAAGATGCTTTTACCTTTACAACAATTGCCGGTGTTCATCTACTTTATAAGCTGGGATTTTTTGTCTATCGATCAGCACCCACTTGTAGGACACTTCTGCATTAAAAAGGAAAAGAAATCTTATTTGATAAGTTACTCTTTTTTTCTCAACACTTACCTATATTTCTCAGAACCCTCCTTCCCCTCCACCCACTCAAAGATCCATCTCTCTTTAACAAAGAATAATAAAAAGGTGGAAAATTCAGCAAACCTAATAATCCCACCAAAAATTTTGGTATAGTACTCTGTGCTCCGCACTTGGAATGCCCCACCTTGGCAAACAGGGAGAGGACCTGTCTTCTCACATCTCCTCTTTGAAGCAGGGATTCGTCATTTCAGTTTTGCAGCATTCAGTTTTGATTGTTCCACTATAGTTAAAAGCCAGTAACCTTAATGTTCAATGTTTCTATAGATATAGTGAGAGATGACTAGAAGGCAGTCCTGTCTCAACATGAAAAGGCACTATCGCTCACCGAGAGAGCATATTCCAGCTCTAAGATGAAAGTCAGTCAGAGAATGTGGGCAGGGGGATCCCCGGCTTCTCATGAGAGCTGCCTCTCTTATTGACTTCCCAGTTTCTGGAAGAGAAGTCACCATCCTCCCAGGAACCCAGAAGTGCCTCCATGTCTGTATCTGAGATACCCCAGTGTCCTCCTCAGCTCCTCACTCTCTCTTACCCCACTTGTCCAGCCATTAGCCACATCACTGCTTTTGTTTCCACAATATCTCTCCAAACTGTCCCTTCCTTACAGCATCCCTCCTAGCACAGGTCCTCAGCATGCTAGCCTTGGCAATTCAATTCCTTTCTAATCAGTCTCCCTTCCTCAAATATTGGCCATCTCCAGTCCATGCTGCACAGAGCTGCTGTCTCTCTCTTACTTTAAGATCACAAATACTTCACTATTATTTCTGGATAAAGTATAAACCTTCCAGCCTAGCACTCAATCTGGCTTTCACCCACCTTTCCAGACTTTCATTATCCACTTCCTTGTACCCACTCTGAGTGCCAGGAGAGCTCATGAGCTGAGAGCTGCTCCTGTCTGAAGGCTCATCCCAGTGGGTTTCCCTTGGGGCCATGGTTCCTGCAGGTTCATATCTAGATCTTGTAGCTTACTCTGTGACCCCACTACAGTCCATATGGCAGGTGGGATCTGGAAAGAATTTACAGCAACACTACTTCTTGGTTCTTTTTGGATGTCAAGGCTGATTATAAATACCAGAGAAACCTGCCAGTAACCAATACACAGTACAACAAGGGAAAGGTTCGAGGATGAGGAATCGATATCTTGAAAATAAAAATGATCGTGTTTGAATGAGTTTAAATGTTGAAATGATCACTTTTCTCTTTTCAGTGAGATGTGATAAAACAGAAGAAAACATGTCTGTTTCAGAGTCCCCTGCCCACCAACTGCCAGGGTCTTGGAATATCCAGGAGTATAAGGAAGGGGCTGGGGTCATTCTGATTTCTCTGATTTTGTGACATGGAGTTAGTATTGCCTTGTCATTAATGTATTTTGTATGCCAGACTTGAGGGATTGAAGAGCACAGCTCAGCACTCCCTGCTTTTCCTAGTGCACCTATAAGTCAGGACAGCCCAAACACTGTGGCCCTTCCCCCGCCCCAGGTCAGCAGACTTTGGAGTCTGGTTGTTCAGTCACAAGGAGACCCTGTTTTTGTTTCTAGCTCTTCTTTTCCTTCCTTTCAGCAGTCACAACACAAAGCCCATAGGATGGACTGCTGTGACAGAGGAATAGGCCATTCCTGCTTTTGTGTCCCATCTACAGGCAGTCTTGGAGGGGGAGGAAGGCAGGGATGCCTTCAGCCTGCTCATGCACCTCAGGTCCCTGCCTCTTGGATTATAATGGGACCTCCATCTTTCCGCAGCAACCCACAGAGAGGTTTTCTGAACTTCATAGACCATGTCTGGATTTCTTCACAGGTACCGAACATAAGAATTCTTCAATGGGAAAACAGCAGTCTCTCTCCTGCTCTGTTCTGAAATTACAAAATTTCATCACAGTCACTGTAACTGTGCCAATTAAAGTTTATATGTACATCTGCCACTCATCAATTATCATACATCTATTATTCTCTCTGGCCAAGCATCCCCAAGAGAGAAGTTGTCCTAGCTGGAGTGGAAGTTTTGTAGAAATGAGCAGGGGTGGTCCATAAGCCATTTGTTGGCTGAAGCTTCCATCCCACTAAAGAAGTGGCACTCCTTCTATGCATTTTAGTCAGATCTTGGGCACCTCGGGTAATTTCATAGTCACGGGTAGAATGGGTTAGCTTTAACTAACTGTGGGACACTGAAAGACTAAAGTCCTGTTAGCATAATCCAGGAGGCAGGAAGACTGAGATGTATGAGCCAGGAGAAAGCAGCGGCTGCTGATGGACTACAAAGGATATCTGCCTCAATCCCACCCTGAGGCTGCCTGTAGACTAACTGTGGAAGCAGGAATGGTCCAAACCTCTGGGTCAGTGAGTCATCTGCCCAGCTTTATACTGTCTGGCCTCACCAGTGAAGAATACCAGTAAATGGGAACATTGTCTAGAAAACCATATGCATTTGGTGCCAGGGCAGTGGGGATATCATGGGAGCAGAAAGATATGGTAAGTGAACTGGACCACAATGGAGAAGGCCAGTCACCTTCCCAAGGGCAAAGCAGTTCTCTAGGGCTCCTCCCAAGAGAACAAACAGCTGGCCTTTCTGATGCCTGCCACTCCCTTTTCCCAAGCCTTTGCTCCAGGCTGACTTTCTGGCTCCCAGGCAGTAGTTGAAAATTCTGGCTCCAACTTCCTCAATTCAGAATAGGTTTATTAAGTACCTACCACATATAAGGCACTGACCTAGATGCTGGGGGTGTAAAGAAAAAAAGGAACCCAAATCCCAGGAGCTAATGTTCTGTTGAAGCATAGGACATGCCCCCTGATTGGTGATGATGAAGTAATATCAGAAGGGAGGGAGTGAGAATCTTTGGTCTTTGGGAAAACCTTCCTACACCAAAGACCAAGTGAATGGGGCTTTGAAGGAAGTTAGGAATTCTAAGAGACTGAGGTGAGCAGGGAAAACATTGCAGGTACAACAGAGAGAGAAAGCTGGCACAAAGATAGAAATATGAAAGCGAGAATGTCCAGTTCAAGGAACAGTAGACAGAAGGGTCTGGCCAGAATGTGGCGTATGGGAATGTGGATGACATACAAGATAGAGAGGATCCTAGAAAGGTAAAGTGGGCTTTTGATGCCAGGCTAAAGGTTTTCCTTTAAACCTAAAAGTAATGAGGAGTCATTAAAGATTACTGATCATAAAGGTGAGACGATGAACTAATGAAAAGACTTGGACTAATACTTTCTTGTAACTTGGACATTTCGGTAGGTTTGGCAATGAGGGGGACAGACACAGTAGACAAACCCATGGCTGAGTGAGAATTGGAATTCTCTCAGACTACTGAAAGCCAGCTCTGTTATGTTTATTTTGTGACGTGTTATTGACACATTCTAGAAAAAAATTCTTCTCCTGTAGAAAGAACAATCTCTGTGGGAATAGAAAACCATACATAGGCCATTCTGAAGATATAGGCTGTACTACAGTATAGTGTGCTGCAACAGCATCTACAGTATAGTAGAACATAGTGTAATATGTCATTATAGGTTAGAATACAGTTTTCATGTAATTGTCCTGTGGGGTTAGGATCATGCACAAGACTGAGAATGGCATCCTGCTTTGCTGAGCTAGGCTTTATGGTTTTTAAATCCACATATAGCTAAAGTCTGGATCATACCTAGTGGTGTGGAAGGTACCTTGGTAATGGGGACAGCAGCCATATTCTCCAGCAAGCCTGCCATGGCTGTGAATTCAGCCAATTCCAGGCTTAGCCAGTTAAAGACCACATCAGTTATTTCAGTATTAATATCATTCATAAAGTTATTAATCCAATATTTTGTTCAGTGTCATCTTATGCTGTATAACACTAACATAGTCCTTTGTTGACAACCTAAATATGTATGCAATGTATTATCTTTAAATTTTTTAAAGTAATATTTTGTTTTTCTTTCAAATGATGTGTAAAAACATTTTTTAATTTGTTGGGGATTTTTTTTAAGTTTTGAGTTTCAAAGTCTATCTCTACTTCCCTCCTCCCTGAGATGATAAGCAATCTGATATAAGTTATACATATATAATTATGAGGAAGGAAGGAAGGAAGGAAGGAAGGGAGAAAGAAAGAAAAAATAGTTTGTTTCAGTCTATATTTAGGTAATATAAATTCTTTCTCTTAAGGTAGTTAACATTTTTCATTGTGAGTCTTTTGTTATTGTCTTGGACCATTTTATTGCTAAGTTATTCACAGTTCTTCATCATACAATATTGCTGTTACAATATACAATGCTCTCTCACTTCACTTTGTATCAGTTCATGTAAATCTTCCAAGGTTTTTCTGAAATCATCCTGCTTGTCATTTCTTATAGCACAATAATATTCAATTACAATTATATGCCACAGCTTGTTCAGTCATTCCCCAATTAATGGGCATCCCCTCAATTTCCAATTTTTTGCCACCAAAACAAAGAGCTGCTATGAATATCTGTGTACCAATAGGTTCTTTCCTCTTTTTTATCTCTTTGGCAAATAGACCTCTTACCAGCATTGCTGGATCAAAGTGTACACACAACTTTATAGCCCTTTGGGCATAGTTCCAAACTGTTTCTAGAATGGTTGAAATCATTTCATGACTCCGCCAATAGTACATTAGTGTCCAAGTTTTTCCAAGTACCCTCCAGATACCCTTTATTTTATGTCATATTAGCCAATCTGATGGATGTAAGGTAGTAGCTCAGAGTTGTTTTAATTTGCATTTCTTCAATCAACAATGATATAAGGCATTTTGCATAAATGCAGTCTATTATTATATATTACAATATATGTAATATATTATTCATGCATTAAAAAAATACTTTAGCTCACTTGCCAAGAGGCTAAAGGAAATTTTGGCAGAAGCCTGAAAAATATCCATAAAGCAAGTTAAGACAAAATGAGAAAGATTTTCTTTCCCCTTTGCCTGCTTTATGAGATCTGCTGGCTTCTAGATGCCCTTTCATCTCTTCTCTGTAGATTCTGTTGTCTAGTATGAAGATGGAGGAGAAGGCACAGCCCTGAAAAAGGCAGCACAATGGGCCTGAACAAGTAGAAGGAGGGGCAATGCTCTTTGCTGGACTTTATGATTTATAGAATACATTTGAAAGACAGCCATAATTTATATTTAACTTACAAAGTGGAGACAATGTTATTTTTAAATCAAATTCTGGTCATGGATTAGGATAAGAAATGCACATTATTATGAAATGATATACTTTTTTCCTACTTTATTTAAAATCAATAGAGGCAGAAACAGCACTTCCGCGGAGCTCCAACCTACACCACTTCAAAATTGTGTAAAAGGGGGACTCTGAATGACCTCTGGAGCTCCAGAACTCACAAAATGACACAGAAAAGCTAACCTCCCACTGAGGACAGCCTGGTAGCCTGGCAGGGAGCATCCAGGGAAGTGCTCTGGGAGAGAAGCCCAGGCCCCTGTGAGTTTTAGCCCCAGGGCAGCTGGACCAGCAGTCAGCTGGAGGGACCCCAGAACACCAGCAGCTGTGACTTTTTCAGAATTATCAACACATAGATGCCTAGGACAAAGTGAGAGGTCAGTGACCTATGGACTTTGGGACTGGTAGGGAGAATGTGTCAGCTTCTTCTCATGGGGGCAAGAGGCCCTTGAGGAGCCAGCACAGTTTGTGCCATGTTGCCATGTTGTACCTTCAGCTCTTCACCTGGGAACTGTAGGGGAATCCAGAGACCAGTCTGGGGGGTAAGCACTCTTGCTTTACCCTTCTTGGATCTGGGTTGTGGTCTGGGGTGGAGGACTTGGGGTATGTGACTAGCTTGCCAGAGTGTGTGGAGGCTTCACAGAGGCCACCCAACTAAGACCTCCAGAAGTTGAGAAAACCCCAATGTTTGGGATGGAAGTTCCTCTGGCTGGTGGCAAAGTCCTACTGTAGCAACAAGCCCAAAAGTCAAGTAATTGAGTGGCAACATGCCTAGGCAAAGGAAACAAAATAAACAGAAAAATTCAACATTGGACTCCTATTTTAGGGGCAAAGAGGATCAAAGCATGGAACAGGAGGAGGACTATAAGGTCAGAAATCTTGCACCAAAAGCCCCAAATGAAAATATGAGCTGGTTACAGGCCATAGAGGACCTTAAGAAGCAGATAAGAGAAATGGGTGAAAAGCTGGGAAGAGAAATGAGAAAGATGCAAGAAAAATATGAAATGACAGTCAACAGCCTGACTGAGGAAAATAACACCTTAAAAAACAGACTAACTCAAATGGCAAAAGAGGCTCAAAAAGCCAATGAGGAGAAGAATGCCTTAAAAAGCTGAATTTGCCAGATGGAAAAAGAATTTCAAAAGTTCACTGAGGAGAATCATTCCTTCAGAATTAGATTGGAGCAAATGGAAGCTAGTGACTTTATGAGAAATCAAGATGCTATTAAGCAGATCCAAACAAATGAAAGAATAGAAGGCAATGTGAAATATCTCATGGGAAAAACCACTGACCTGGAAAATAGATCCAGGAGAGACAATCTAAAAATCATTGGACTACCTGAAAGCCATGATCAAAAAAATGAACCTAGAAATCATCCTTCAAGAAATTCTCGAGGAAAATTGCCCTGATATTTTAG
Source organism: Gymnobelideus leadbeateri (assembly GCA_011680675.1). Lineage (NCBI taxonomy): Eukaryota > Metazoa > Chordata > Mammalia > Diprotodontia > Petauridae > Gymnobelideus > Gymnobelideus leadbeateri. The sequence goes on from WOXC01009787.1 coordinate 951,191, forward strand.
AACCAGAAGGCAAAATAGAGGTTGAGAGAATCCACCAATCACCTCCTGAAAAAGATACCCCCCCCAAAAAAAAAAACTCCTAGGAATATTATATCCAGGTTCTGGAATTCCCAGATCAAGGAGAATATATTACAAGCAGCCAGGAAGAAACAATTTGAATATTGTGGAAACACAATCAGGATAACACAGGATCTGGCAGCTTCTATACTGAGGGATCAAAGGGCTTGGAATATAATATTCTGTAGGGCAAAGGAGCTGGGATTAAAACCAAGAATCACCTACCCAACAAAACTGAGTATCATGTTTCAGGGGAAAATATGGTCATTCAGTGGAATAGAGGATTTTCAAGCATTCTTGATCAAAAAACCAGAGTTGAATAAGCATTCAGATACAAGAAGCAAGAGATGCTTGAGAAGGTTAACAGGGAAAAGAAATCACTATGAACTTATCAAAGTTGAACTATTTACATTCCTTCAGGGAAAAACAATAACTGTAACTGATGAAACTTTTCTCAGTATGAAAATAGTTGAAGAAGGGTATATGGGCATATGAATACATATGTGGATGTGTGTATATATGTTTTCATGTATACATAGATAGAGGGCACAGGTTGAATTTAATAGGAAGTGATGATACCTAAAAGGTGAGGTTAAAAGGTGAGAGAGTAATGTGGTGAGGGGCAATGGGGAGAGACAATGGGGTGAACTGTCTCGTGTAGAGGAGGCAAGAGAAGATGGTTGCAGCGTAGGGGAGGAACAGGAAGGCAAAAAGGCAAAACCTTATTCTCATTGAATTTGGACCAGGAAGAGAATGACATGCATACTAAATAGGGTGTCCCACCCTACAGGAGTGTGGGGGAAGGGGGATGGGGGAAGGTGGTGGAGGGGAGGGCAAGATGGGGGGAAGGGAAGTTGGAAGCACCCACTTTTGAAAAGGGACAAGATCAAGGTGGGGAGTGGACCAGGTGGAAGGTGGGATGGGAGGGAGGGAAATATCGTCAGTCTTTTACAATATATCTACTATGGTAATGTTTTGCATAGCTACACATGTACAGCATATACTGAGTTGCTTATCTTCTTTTTAAAATCAAATTTAAATATATATGTATACTATGATTAATACCATTTTGCATATAATTGGGAGATAAGATGTGCAGGCAATGGGGCGCGGGGATTCACCTCGCCCTACTGGAAAAGTGGAAGGGGGTATGGGAGAAGAGATGGGAAAGAGCAGATTGGATGAGGGGTTATCCTTTATGACTGTTACTCTGGGGTGGTGGGTAGGGGAAAAATGGGGGAAAATTGTAACTCAAAATCTGATGGAAATGAATGATGTAAACCAGAAGTTAATAAATCATTTGGAAAAAAATTCAATATTGGCAGCTTCATTGCTTGGGATGCTGACTGCCCATGGCTGATGCTGCCTCTCTGCCTATTCTAGGCCTATGTTAGCCTTCTACTCTTCCCAAAGACCTTCTTCTCTGCCTTTTTTAATAATTCCAAATTTTATGCAAATGCCTGGAAGTGACCCAGATTAATAATCCCAATCTCATGTTAGGTATTTTAATGGAATTGCCATTCTCTCACCCCAGGGCCCTGTGCCCAATATTCAAAGATGGCAGGAACAACTGAATGTAATGGCTCAGCCTGGGTCCTTTTTTTTCTTTTCCTGAAACTCTTATATTCTAAACATTTATTAATTAAGCTAAGATTGGTCCCAGTAATTCTTGAAGATTTTTATCAAGCTGAAAGTATCTATGTTGGTGGAGGGAATCAGCAATGGTCCTCCAAATAATTATGTCCTAATATCTCTTGTATTCTCCCCCTACCCCTTTTGGACACAGCACCTCCCCTATCCCGCCCAGGTGTAGGTCCTCATCACCTCTGCCTGCTCCATTTTAATCCCTCTCCATTAAGCCTCCAGAGAGAAGGTAATTCCTGAAGCCCAGGCCCAACCATGTCACCTCCTTCCAGCCCCCATTCAATAAGCTTTGAATACAAAATCCTCTTCTTGGAGTTTATACCCTGGTCCCCTCCTAGAAGGCCAGCACACTGTGATGTGCCAGGCAGAAACAGACACTGCCTGATTTTGGATGGCCCTGAATATGAGCTGGTAAAAATCACTCAGTTCACAGACAGGGCCAGACAGAAACAGATGGCAGCTGATAGAAAGAATTATTTCTCTTTTATTTTAATAACCAATTATTAATTGAGATGAAGGTTTTCTTTTTCCTATTTCCTCATTCAGACATCAGCCCCTTGTGGGGTTTTCAGCTAGCAGATAGAGGAGATTGCTCTAATCCTCAGGGTACATGCTTTTCTATGGCAGGTAGGATTCCACCCAATTAGAGACCTTACAAACAGAATCCAGTCTAAGTGAGATCTTGCCCTTAGGGAATAACGTCTCCCACCCACTTCTTGGAACCTTCCATGAGGATTTAGGGTGACCTAGCTTAATGAAGGAGAAAACCAGCCAGCAAGGTCTGGGCAGAGATGGATTCTTGTGCCCAGCCTGCTGAGGGCAGATGAGTCTCCTGATTAGTTCATGCTCTCTGCAGGGGAGCTGAAGACTTTTTGGCCCACCTTCTCATTAATATGTCCACTCCTTCATTGACTGTTAACCAATTAAAGCTGATTCCTATCCTCAGGCCCACGCTCTTTTCTAAAGGCTTTTTAAGCATTCAGAAGCCACCAAGATTTATTCCTGGTTTGGGAGAGAAACCCAAATGCCCATCTTTTTATGAGTTATTCACTAGCAAAAAGTAATAAAATGATCAATTATCCAGAAATTCCATCTCTCGACCTTGTTAAATGTCATGTGATCATAGTCCTCAGGTCATAGTTTGCAGAGTGCTGAGCCATATTCTCCAATCTGGTGGCACTGGCTTCTTTTTTGTCCTTTGCACCAGATGCTTCATCTCCAGACTCTGGGCATTTGCACTGGCTTTTCCTCATGCCTGGCATGCTCTCCCTCTTCCTCTCCACCTTCTGGCTTCCTTCAAGCCCCAGCTAATGTTGCACCTTCTACAAGAAGCCTTTTTCTGACCCTTAGTGCTGCAGTCCATTCCATCTGAGATGGTCTCCAAATTTTCATCTCTGTACCTTTTGTCCATGTAGTTCTTTGCTTCTTGTCTCCCTCATTCAAATGTGAGCTCCTTGAGGGAAAGAACTTTTTCCTCTTCCTCTTGCCTGTCTTAGTGTCCCCAGCACTTTGGCCCTGGTAAGCAGATGCCTGGCTGTGCTTGTTGCCTACTTGTTGGCAGGTCCCTGCCTCCAGTCAGAGCTGAGCCCGCTGGACCACACTGCTTCTCTGCAGCTTCAGGAAAGACTCATCTGGAGCTCTCCAAGGTCTACAACCATGTTTTGTTCTTGTTTGTTTGGTTGGTTGGTTTTATGATTCTCTAGGCAGATGATGCATCCCTCTATGGAGAATGAGCTCTCTGAAAGCAGGGACAGGCTGTGTCTCATCTAAAGTCTGCATCTCTCCAGCACCTGGCGGTCACACAAGTGCTCCCAGCATGTCTTCTGGGCAAAGGGAAGTCATCACCTCTTAAAGCAGGTAGTCATGCCTCCTGGGAGAGGAAGACGAAGACAGCCTCACTTAGAGAAGATGGGGAGATGCAAATGGAAGAAGTAATCTGAAAAACCTAGAAATGGAGAGACTTTTCATAATAATCTCATCCGGCCTCCTCCCCTAAGAAAACAACTACTCTCCATAAGGCAAAGTGTCCTCTTGGGTGGCAAGTTGCATTCAGGGTCAGGAGGACCTGGCTTCAATTCTGGCCCCTAACAGGCAATAGCTTCGTGACCCTGGACAAGTCACATCACCTCTGTCTCCTCGACTGCAAAAATAAGAATGTCTGTTGGGACCAGAGATTTAAAACTGGAAGGGAAATTACAGAGAGTGCATCTGAGTTATGTAAAAGGGAAGGGACTCACAAAGCATCATATAGTGATTAAGTGTCACAGGCCAGATTTAAACCCACGTTTCCCTGATCCTGAGTCCACTGTCTGGACACTGTCCTCTACTGCCTCCGGGAGGAGGAGCTCCTTCCCAGGGTTGTGCTGAGGTAATGGTAATTAGCTACAGAATGGTAATGTAGCTACAGAATGTAATGTAGCTACAGAATGTAATGTAGCTACACATGGTAATGTAGCTACAGAATGTTGTACCTTCCTATTCTGATGATCTGAAAATGGCCGTGACAGAGCCAGCCAGTCATGGAGGATGATATCCAGCTCTGCCCATGATCTCTGGCAGACACAGCCCCTTCTGCAATAAATAACAAAGTTATCACCATCTATATGTGTGACCCAAGCTGAGGCCATCCAATCAGCCCCAATGCATCTGTAAAACACACCTTGGCAACCATGTATCACATGCCCATTTCTCAACAACATGCTGTGGGGTGAGGAAGGAGTCTGGATGGCAAAGTAATGGCTAGCAGTGGTTGCTTTGCCTGGTTGGAAATTGAATTAGACCTCCTAATAACAAGGGAGGGAAATGGGAAATAGAAGTGGAGGATTCTTAATACAGGCACCTTCATCCCTCTAATCCCATTTATCACTTTTGACACAAGCTGGAGCCTTCAGTGTTAATTATTTCTGCTTCTCCTTCCCTCCCCTTCCCCCTGCCAAGTGCCACAAGAATAAAGAAATCACTCAACTAAAAGTAGACTTTTTAGACTTTGTTTAGGGGTTGTTTTTTTTTTTTTGTTGTTATTACTGATACTTTTTCAGTGCTAAATCAACATAAACCCCTGAAAGGGCATAAAGTGGTAGATAAGTATCTGGATCTGGACAAACTTGGGTTCAAATCCTGACTGATAACTAGTAGCTGTGTGATGCTGGCCAACTCCATCATCCTCTCTGGGCCTCAGTTTCCTCATATGGAAAGTGAACATTGTAGTGATCATTTCACAGGGATGAGCTAAGTGTTAAGGAAGCTGTGATTGTTCAGGGCTCTGCCAAATTTAAAGCACAATCAAAGTATTAATTTTTATTATGAGTCACAATGACTAACTGGTTATTTTCCTTCATGCTTGAAGAAAACCAAACTGACAACACTACATCGGGGTCAAGGTACAGTGGGTCCGACTCTGGCTGATCAGGCTCATATGAGCTTGGAAGGCTCAATAATCCAAATGAAGATTTGGATCTAAAAAAATGGCTCTAAAGTTGTGCATCTAGTGTCTCTTTTGAGCTACTAAAATTCTACTTCCCTCACAAAGCACAGCTACTTCTTTGATGTGGACATGCCATGCTGGATGTTCCTGTACCAGCATTTACCACGTCTCACAATCAATTCCAGAGTTCTTCAGAGACCTTGAGTGTTGTTGCTTCTTTTGACCTCCATGTGATAGCCTGCCTTGCATGAGTTCTCATTTGCCTAGGCAAATGTATGTTTGTATGTATGTGTGTTTGGCATTTGAACAATGTGACCAGCCCATCAGAGTTGTGGTCTCTGCAGTAGTTTGAATGCTTGTCCCATGATCTTCAGAATCTTCCTAAGACAATTTAAATGGAGGCAATTCAGTTTCCTATCATGGTGCTGGTCTACTGGTCCAGCTGGTCTGCTGGTCAACAAAACAGTTCTATAGACTTTCAGTTTGGTAGGCACTCTAATAGTTCTTCTCTCCTACACTTTCCTTTGGAGCCTCCCAAACATTGAACCAACTATGTCAATGTGTGCATCAACCTCATCATCTGTGTGAACATCCAGGGAAAGTATACTGCCAAGGTAAGGGAACTTATCCACAGTATTCAAAACCTCTCTGTTTGCTGTCATATGATTGTGTGGATGGATGATGTTCTGCTAGCTGGTAGAGAACCTGTGTTAATTGGGGGTCAATTATCTTGGTGTTAATTGTCAGGTCAAAAAATCAATCCCTACTCTGTTGCATCTCACATTAGAGGCTTCATTAAATGCACAATCATCTGCAAACCAAAAAGCCACACACCAACTCTCCCTCTACTTCAGACTTGGCTTGTAGCTTTTTCAATTTAAACAATTTACTGTTGGTACAGTATCTGAAATTGATGCCATTTTCATCATCATTGAAGGCATCTGACAATGTTGCTGATAACATCAGGCTAAAAAATATTAGAGAAAGCACATGGCCTTTCTTCACTCCACTGGTGACTGGAAAAGGACAAATGCCTTGTGCATTACCCAGAACTTGGGCAAGCATGCCATCATTAAACTAACAGAATATTCAGGAACTTCTCTGGGAAAACAAATTTTACTATGATCTACCACAATCCCTCATAGCTAACAGTTTCAAAGACCTTGGACAGAACAATGGATGTTGTGTACAGACCTTGATCCTATTCCTGGCATTTCTCCTGCAGTTATTGGGCAAACACCACATCAACCATTTCTCAGCCCTTTCTGAAGCCACACTGGCTCTCAGGAAGGTGGTCATCTTCCAGGTGAAGAATCAGCCTATTAAGGGGAACTCTGACAAGAATCTTACCAACAACAACTAAGAGAGAGACCACCCTGTGATTGCCACAGGACAACTTATTTCCTTTTGCTCTATAGAGGTGACAGTGGAGGTATTGAACTCCATGGGAATAAACTCCTCTTGTCATTTAGCCTGGAAGAATTTCTTCAGCTTTTGTACGAGCAGTGGGCCCCCTGCCTTGTAAATCTCAGCTGGAATAGAATCAGCACTAGGCCCTTTGCCACATGAGAGGAGCCTAATAACATTCAAAACCTCTTCTTCAGTTGGAAATGTGTCTAGAGAAGGACTGACTTCAACATGAGGCAAATGGTCAACAGCTTCAGCATTGATTGATAAGAGTCTGTTGAGAACACTATGGAAGTGTTCAACCCATCTCTCCAGAATCATGTCTTTATCACTAATCAATGTGACTCTATCAGCATCGAGTAGTTAAGATGTACCATAGATCTTTGGCCCATAAATAGTCTTCAAGGAATCAGAAAAATGGTTTGGATTGTGACTATCAGTGTCAAACTGAGTTTTGTCGGCCTTCTTACTGAGCCAGGAATCCTGCATCTCTCTAAGCTTTGCTAGGACTTAATTTCTGATGAAGTTAAACACTGCCCTCTTAGAGATGGATGAACGACCCTGCCGCTAAACCCTGTGCAGTTCTCATTTTTCATTTAGCAGCTTCTGAATTTCCTCATCATTTTCATTAAACAAGTCTTGATGTTTGTGAGTGTCCTGGCTGAGATGAGTGAATGTGGTTCTATGCACCAAATCTCTGGAAGCCGCCCGCTCCTTTTCTGCTCCACTGTTGCCAACCATATGTTGGTTCAACTTTTCCTTCCAAGTTAGCAACAAACTGTTCACACTTGGAGAAGTGCTCGAATCTGTTGACATGAAGTCTGCTGGTAGTTGCCTTGTCTTGAGGTCTCTGCTTGTGTTGAATGTGAATAAGTCTATGATCAGTCCAGCACTCTGCAACATACATTGCCTTTGTCACTCTCACAGCTTGTCTGACTCTTCTCCTTACAATGACATAGTCTATTAAATGCCAATGTTTGCTGTGAGGGTGCATCCACAAAGATTTATTGTATTTAGGTAAATGGAAGATGGTACTGGTGATGAGAAGGTCATGAGATGCACAAGTTTTTAAAGCTAAATGACCATTGCTGTTGCTATTTCCAGCTGCATTCCTCCCAAGGACTCCCTGCCATGTCTGGTACTCTGTGCCTACTCTGGTATTAGTCTCCCAGAATTATAAACTTGGCCTCTTTTGGCACATTATAAGGAGAATATCCAGGTTTTCCTAAGTTTTCTTTCCCCTCATCAGAGTTTGTCATGGGGGGAGCCTAGGCACTGATGTTAGTGGCATGGCACTTTCCTGGAAGTGGCAATCACCTTGTCATGAGCTTGTCATTCACTCCTTTTGGTAGCCATGCAAGCTTGTTGACTAGCTTGGTTTTGATTATAAACCTACAGCAGCTTTATGGCACTCCCCTCCACTGCAGTCACTCCAGAAAAATGTGTATCCAGCTCCCACTTCAGGAAGCTGGCCTTCATTTGCCAGCCTTGTTTCACTCAGGGTGGATATCTAAATGTGACACCTGCAAAGTTCTTTTGCAACAAGAGCTGTGCATCTTTCAGGTCTACTGGATTTCATCTAGTCCATTCATGTGCACACATTCCATGTTCCGATGATGAATGGAATCATCTTTGCAAAAGGTTTTATAAATGTTTTTGTGTCTCGACTACAGGGTGGGATCCCCACTTGCTGCAGTGAGCAGGCCAAAACTAGGTTGGGTGAAGCAGAAAATTTTTAGGGCACCTTTTCTAGCACCTCCTTCCCACCAGGAGGTGAGCAGTTCGATCCTTAAAAGGCTGCTCAGGGGGTCACCGAATCCCACCACTGCTTCCAATGAGAAGACGGCCCTATGGCCTAGGTGGCCTGGGTGTGGCACCCAGTGTACCCACACCTGCTGCTTCATCATTTGCCTCTTGCCATAGGACTCTGAGGCAGGTAAAAATGGTCAAATAGTATGGGTGATGTTTTGTTCCAAAGACAGCATAAATTGGATTTAAGTGAGGTAGAATTGTGCAAAATCCTCAGCCTCACTCCCTTTTCTAGAGTCATTGAAGTCAAGCAGTAGGACAGAAGTCTGGATGGCTGGTCATGGCCTGGGATGCAGTGGCTGACCTTGATGTCTTTAATGTCTGGAGCTTGGGGTAGATACCTTCCAAACTCACCAATATGTCTGAGACCCCTCGGTTCCCCTCTGCTGAAGCAGTTTACTAGGGTGCAAATGCTGTACACACTCTAGCTTCTTGGAGTCAGAGGTGAGAGCTGGGTGGATCAGGTGGACACCAAAGGTGGAAAAGCAGCCCTCACACCAGAGGGGCTAGTCTTCTATGCAGATCCATGCATTCAACAAGGACTAATGAGAGGCCTGTACATGTCACTTCTGTAGCTCTGGTTACAGCTGCACAAACCTACACTAATCTGACCAAGAGCCCAGGGCTTCATGCTCAGGCTGAGTCTGGGCCAGAAATCAGCTTCTATCCACAAGGTCTTGCTTGGGGGGTGGGCTGAGGAAGGAGTTATTCTCATGTGGCAGCAGAGGGACACCAAGAGATGATAAATGGATAGATACATACATATATGTCAAATATGTGTATCATATGTATGACAGGCAATGTGTATGCACATACAGATACATTTATATGCAATTCTGCAACTAAATCCCTCTCCTCTTGTAATGGAAATGCAGATTTGAAGATCTTCCCTGCCCCTAGGCCCTTTGATTAGCTTAAGGACTTTGATTGATTTGAGTGACTCTGAGAACCTTCCTTGATTTGAAAATATATTCTGCCTCCTAATAGGCTGAATGTGGTCACATGGAGCCTATGGTAGGAGGCTTGGTTTTCAGGAATGACCACACCTTGATGCTGTGTGATTGGGCAGTGGGTCAAGAGGGTGGTTACATTCTCTGAGCCAGGAGAAGACTATATAATCCTTGATTTGAGGCTTTCCTTTGGGGCTCACTTTGAAAAGTGTTGTATGATTTGACCAGATGAGACTCTGGGCAGCTGTTGAGAGCCCCCCTGCTTTGAAAACCCAGATGATGATGCTTCCCTCTCTGGTAACTGTGATTTTGGTATTGATAATGGTTGGACAGTTTGGAAGCTTGTCTGTTTGATTTGTCTGTATACTCTGAAGTTTGGGCTGCTGACCTTTTCCCCCTGAACAAGGTAAATGGTATATGTTTGTTTGATTAAAGTGAGCTTGTTAACCCATTTTGAGTTGCTTTCCCTTTGAAAATCAGATCTAAGAACCTGTGTTGGCAGCTACCCTGAGGATGTTGGGGGTGCTTGCTGCTACACCTCTCCATGACAAATTGTGTGTTTCATCATCAATCCCTTGGAGTCATGAATGGCCATTGCATTGATCAGAGTGCTTGTTGCTTTCTAAGTTGTTTTTATTACGTGATTGTCATTATTTCTATTATTCTTCTTGTTCATTTCATTCTTCCTCATTTATACAAGTCCTCAAAATTGTTCATTTTTATTTTTTTTCTTTTTAAACAAATGCTTTATTAACTTCTGTTTTACATCATTCATTTCCGCCAGATTTTGAGTTACAATCATTTCCCCCCCATTATTCCCCTACCCAACCTCCCAGAATAGTAGTCCCACAAGATATCACTTCCTCCAATCTGCTCTCTCCCATACCTTCTCCCATACCTCCATCGACTTTTCCATTAGGGGAAGGTGAATCTTTGTGTCCCAATGCCTGCACATCTTATCTCCCTATTACAAGCGAAAGAGTATTAATAATAGTATTTATATATATTTGAAACATTTAATGTTAAGACCTCGAATTTCAGATCCATTTCCTTCCTCCTTGTCACCCATTCCCTCTGGGGAGATAAGTAATTCAGTATATGTTGTACATGTCTAGCTATGCAAAACATTATCATAGTAGATATATTGTACAAGGCTGCTTATAATTCCCTCCCACTCATCCCACCCCCACCTGGTCCATTCCCTACATGATCCTGTCCCTCTTCTATAGTGGGTACTTCCAACCTCCCCTCCCCCCAAGGATGCCCTCCCATCCATCATCCCTCCTCTCATCCCCCTTCCCCCTATCCTGCTACAGGTTGAGATATCCCATTTAGTATGTATGTCATTTTCTCCCTGAACCATATTCAATGGGAATGTGGTTTTGTCTTTTTAGCCTTCCTTATTCTCCTCCTCCTTTGCAACCACTTCGCCTTGCTTCTTCTACATGGGATAGTTTACCCTGCCCTGTCTCTCCCCATCTCCTCTTGCCACTTTCCTCTCTCACCTCATAATTTCATCCTTTGAGTATTCTCCCTTCCCAACAAATTCAACCTATGCCCTCTATCCATATAACTGTAACCATATACACACACATTCACATATGTATTCATATGACCACACCCCTTCTTCCATTATTTTCATAGTGAGAAAGATATCATCAGTCACAGTTATTGCTTTTCCATATAGGAATGTAAATAGTTCAACTTTGATAAGTTCCTTTTGATTTCTTTTCCCTGATTACCTTCTCAGGCATCTCTTACTTCTTGCGTCTGGATGTCAAATTTTCTATTCAACTCTGGTTTTTTCCTCAAGAATGCTTGAAAGTCCTCTATTCCACTGAATGACCATATTTTCCCCTGAAACAAAATACTCAGTTTTGCTGGGTAGGTGACCCTTGGGTTCATTCCCAGTTCTTTTGCCCTCTGGAATATCATATTCCATGCCCTTCGATCCCTCAGTGTAGAAGATGCCAGGTCCTGGGCTATTCTGATTGTGTTTCCACAATATTGAAATTGTTTCTTCCTGGCTGCTTGTAGTATTTTCTCCTTGATCTGGGGATTCTGGAACCTGGCTATAATATTCCTGGGAGTTTTCTTTTTGGGATCTTTTTCAGGAGGTGATTGGTGGATTCTTTCAACCTCTATTTTGCCCTCTGGATCTAAAACATCAGGGCAGTTTTCCTTGAGAATTTCTTGAAGGGTGATTTCTAGGTTCTTTCTTTGATCATGGCTTTCAGGTAGTCCAATAATTTTTAAATTGTCTCTCCTGGATCTATTTTCCAGGTCAGTGGTTTTTCCCATGAGATATTTCACATTGCCTTCTATTCTTTCATTTGTTTGGATCTGCTTAACAGCATCTTGATTTCTCATAAAGTCATTAGCTTCCATTTGCTCCAGTCTAACTCTGAAGGAATGAATCTCCTCAGTGAACTTTTGAGATTCTTTTTCCATCTGGCAAATTTGACTTTTTAAGGCATTCTTCTCCTCATTGCCCTTTTGGGCCTCCTTTGCCATTTGAGTTAGTCTATTTTTTAAGGTGTTGTTTTCCTCAGTTAGGCTGTTGACCCTCATTTCATACATTTCCTGCATCCTTCTCATTTCTCTTTCCAATTTTTCCTCCACTTCTCTTATTTGATTTTTAAAGTCCTTCTTAAGGTCCTCTATGGCCTGCAACCCGCTCATGTTTTCCCCTGGGGCTTTTGGAGCAGGACTTCTGACCTCACAGTCCTTTTCCCGCTCTATGCCCTCAAAATAGGAGTCTAGGGTTGCATTTTTCTGTTTCCTTTGCCTTGGCATGTTGCCACTTAATTACTTGACTTTGGGCTTGTTGCCACACTATGGCTTTAAGGCCAGATAGAGGAATTTTCGTCCCGAACGTGTGGGGGGCAACTTCCGTTTCTGGCAAGCTGTAAACCCACCCACAACTTCCACCCTAGATCACAATCCAGATCCAGGGAGGTTAAAGCAAGAGCGATTACCCCCCAAGACTGATCGCTGGATCTCCCCACAATTTGTAGGCTGGGAGCCGGACCTGCCTCTGAAAACTAAAAAATGGCGTGTCTCCTCAGCGGCTTCTAGCCCCCAGGGGAGGGAGCTGACGCATTCCCCAAATACAGGTCCCAAAGACCATAGGACACTAACCTCTTACTTTGTCCTAGGCAAGTCTATGTTGATAATTCTGGAATCTCCACAGTTCCTGGTGTTCTGGGGTTCCTCCAGCCGGCTGCTGGCCCTGCCGCCCTGGGGCTAAAACCTCGGCTCACGCGGACCTGGGCTCGGCTCGGCTCCTGCGCTCTGCGCGCTGCTGGCTCCCAGACCACTGCGCTGGTCCTTCCTGCAGGGTGCTGGGCTGTCCTCAGCGGGAGGTTAGCTTCTCTGTGTCGTTCTGTGGGTGCTGGGGCTCCAGAAGTTGTTCACAGTCCTTTTTTTCATAGTTTGTGAGGAATCTGGGGGCAGAGAGGCTTGGAAGAGCTGTTTCTACTCCGCCATCTTGGCTCCACCCCCCAATTGTTCATTTTTATAATGTTGATGTTATAGCATAAATTATTCTCCTTGCTCTGCTCCCTTCCCTCAGTATCAGTTCATATAAATAAGTCTCTCTGTGTCTGTTGAAATAACCCATTTCTTCATCTCTTACAGTACAAAATACCCATCGCATTCATAGACTATGACTTCTTCAGCCATTCCCTAATAAATGGGCATCCTCTTAGCCCCTTCCAGTCTGTTGGTTTGTTTTGCTACTACAAGTGTTTTTGTATATAAAGGATCTTTTTTTTTTCTTTCTTTGATCCCTTTTGGGTAGAGGCTTAGCAATGAGATACCTGGCATAGACTATACAGAATGAGTTTGCCAATTCACAAGTTGGCCAAGAGTTCATCAATGTGCCTGATTTCCCACAATCCCTCCAACATTATCATTTTTCTTTTCTTTCTGTCATTTTTTGCTGTTAGGATGGGTATGAAACAGAATCTCAGAACCAGTTTGCCTTTCTATAATTAGTAGAGAGTAATGCATTTTTTTTCTACTTGGCTATAGATAGCCTGGCTTTTTCTCTTGAAAACAGTCTGTCCTGATACCATTTATCAATTGGAGAATGGCTCTTTTCCTTATGAATATGAATCAGTTCCTTATATATCTTGGAAATGAGATGCTCATCAGACAAATTTGTTGCAAAGATTTTTCTCAGTTATTTTCCTTTGAGTCTTAGTTGATTAGATTTGTTTATTCTGGGAATTTAACTTTATAGAATTTAACTTTTTACAGAATACATTCTGTATTATATCTTCTATGATCCTCTTTGCTCCTTGTTTGTTTCTCCCATCTATTATTGTGATAGGTATTGTTTCCCTGTGTTTCTCTAATTTGTTTAGGAGGTGACTGTTTACATCTAGGATGCACATCTAAGAGCCTATCTTTTTATAGGGTGCAAGGTATTCACCTAAAGCGTATTTATTTCATCCTGCTGTAGCTATTTCACACATGACTGGGAGAGGTTGATAGCTGGGAAACTGATAACTAGAATATTTTGGCAACTATGGGACAATTGCATAGTGTTCAATTGGGGTAGATGGGACAAAAACATCAATTTTGATTTCTCAACCTAGGATAGAAATGGGTCATTTCAGGAAAAGAGACCCTGCCTTAAGACAAGAAAGATGCTAAGGAGGATGCCATGGGAACAGAATGAGGCCAGGAAGAAAGCAAAGCAGAGCAGAAGGGATGAGACTGGCCCCTCCTGCTTGGCGAGATGGCCACACACCCAGTCCAGCCCAACAGGCAGCTTAGAGTTAGACATCAAACTGAAAGCTGAGAAAAGTCTAGAGGTTGTGTGGGTCCTTCCTCCCCCATCCCAAGCCAGGGTGAGCTGAAAGGAAAACTGCAAAGAGCTTATCTGATGGGACAAGAATGGCTCATTTAGGAAGAAAGTTTGATTTGGAAGTTGATTGGAAGAATAACTCTAGTTGGGGTTGGATTTAAACAAGAGTCCTCTACTCTTTAACAGAACTGGCAGGGAAAGGAGAGATCGGCAGGCCAGCTCCATTCTGCCACACAAGGCTTGAAAATGGGGATACCTTAGAGGTGAGCTTGGGCCTTCACTTCCACCAATCACTGAAGAGGGGAAGCCCCCCACAGCCCAGCCAGGGGAGCACACCTGAAGAGCTCAGGAGAACCAAAGCTTAACAATCTGCTTTTCCTAAAACAGACTAAGACAATGGAAGGCCCTAGGCCAGGAGTGGATTGAGAAGAGTAGCCAAAAGTAAGTCCTCCTACCCGATGATTTGGGGTATAGACTATTCCTTGAGGAGCACAGTGATACATTATCCCACATGGCAGAGGTGCTGACTTAATGTGTCTCTCAGCTACGTTTCTTAGATCTAGACAATGGTTGTTGCCCAGAACAGCCTTTAAAAGAACTGACCAAGCATCAGCTTGACCTTTATCTCCTCCCAAAGCAAAGCTGAAGCTCCACATGCCTCTCACATTTTGACAAGTTCCCTCACTTACATTCAAAAGTAGGTGGGAATCAGTGCTGAAGACATATGAGGCATGCAAGTGGGACACAGGTTTCCTCCACTGTTTCAAAGACACATGCTTTCCCTGGTGTGGGTATCTTTCACTGATCCAATTATGACCTCATTAGTCTTTCAGAAATGGTTTGGGGAGGTGTGGTGGCAAGAAAAGAATCCCTGTCTGAGGGATTCTACAAAGGGAGGCAATTCTCAGACCACAAACACATGCATCATCGCCAGGCCACCCCAAGACTCCCCACTTGGAAGTGGGGGCTTCCAGGCTTGGCTCTCTTGTTTAGGCTATGCCCATCCAAGGTCACTTCTAAGCTACAATGAGGCAGCAAGGTAGGATTAGGGGAAGATCACTGGATTTGGTGTTAAAGGTCACTGGCTTCAAATCTCAGTCCTGCCTCCTATGACCTGTGTGACCAAGAGCAAATCACTAAATATCTCTGGCAGTGAGATTCCTTATTTGTGAAAAACAAAGCAAGCAAAAAACAAGGGGTTTGCACCAGGTGGTCTCTGACATCCCTTCTAGCTCTGAATCTATGCTCCCATGATGCTGAGTAAGGGTTCTACGGCACACTCTCTGCACACACCATGTACATCAAGATTTCGTAAAAAGTCAGTCAATAAGCATTTATTAGGCACTACCTATGTACCAGGCACTATTCTAAATTCTGAGGACATAAAGAAGAACACAGGCTAGTTCCTGCCCTCTAGGAGTTCACAGTCTAATAGACTAATGAGCTCTTCTAATGGAAGAAAAAATACCCTTTAATATATTGGCAGAAATGCCCAGCAACTAGGAGGGATTCACATTCTCAATGGTAAGTCAGCCTCAGAAAACAGCCCAAATGCTTGTGGTTTTTATTGTTATAGACACAAATATGACAGAATGGATCTTGACATTGTGCATGAAACAAGATCCAGTTCACCTTCCTTTCCACCCCCTGAAATCCCCTCTAGAAGAGGGATGATGACTGGGGAGGAAATCCCATCAACGCTCATCCAAGTGAAAAACATCACTATTCCTCTGAGGGAAATGGCAGGACATGACCAGATGTTTACTAATTATTTTCAAATGAAATTGACTAGGCCTGAGTCTTAAACAAAGACATTGGGAGGGAGGGAGAGCATCCTCTTTCTTTGTTTTACTTTTGTAAGAAGAAATCCTAAAACCATCTAGGCTATAAACAGCAGGTGTCCACTGCCTCCTGGGGGACTGACTGCCAGAACCTGACCGATAGTTCTCTAGAATCTGTTCAATATCCATTTCATGGCAACACAAGAAAGGCATTAAACTTGCCTACAAAGATTCACAGTGGCTTCCTAGCAGATTGGAAGGAAGATATAATTTCTTTTTAATAATCCCGGAAGTAGTCAATGTCCATTAATAATTCTGATTTTCATGTGAAGCTTGCTGGTTAGTCAAGCAAATGATAGATAGCCTGTTTTCACTAAACTGATGCTCAGATTCCCGCTTTGCAAGTTCAGTTAAGCAATGAGCCCATCAGGGCTTCTTACTCCAAAGCACCTTCCAAGTTCCTCATGACCTACCTACTCAAGGGTTTAATGATGTCTGGTAACCAGATTCATCCTTGGGGGACAGCCCTCTCCTGATTCACTTCACTGATCTGTGGCTGTGACCAAACTTGCCTGTCCCCAGGTCTGCACTCAAAGCATTTCCAGTTTGGCAGGACTTTCAAGAGAGGACATTGAGAGTCCAGGGTCACCTCTGTTCCACAAGGGGGAACCAATTCCGGATTGGTGGAATTAAATTTAGCAATATAGATAGAGTACTGAACTTTGAGTCAAGAAGACCAACATTCAAATCCTGCCTCACACACCCATTAGCTGTGTGACCCTGGGCAAGTCATTAATCACCCTATCCCAGGTTCCTCAACTATAAAATGGGAATAGGACCTTTATTCCAGGGTTGTGGTGAGTATTAAATGAAATAGCTCAGATAAAGCAATTTAAAGGAAACTTTTAAAAGCTATATAAATGCTAATCATCATCATCACTGTCACCACCACCATCATCATCATCATCACTGTTATTGTATATCAGATGCTAGGGATATAAAAAAAGAAATATATGAAACAGTCCCTGTCCTCAGGGAATTTACATTCAACATAGCAAGAAAGCACATTGAACAAAGTAAAGGGCTGATGCAGTGTAATTTCAAGAGGGAGAAAATGATAGAGCATCAGGGAAATGGTCATATTGATGGTGGGACATGAACTGTGCTTTGAAGGAAGCTTGAGATTCCACAGGTAAAAGTGAAGGATAGACAAAAGATGGGGCTTTGCAATTCTAAAAAGTCCTACTGGAGAAACCTCAAATTCATTTCATTTCATCCTCATACTAAATATATAGACAGGAGTGATGACGGCTTAGTGGACAGAGAGAGAGCCTCGGGACAACCTGGACCAAGCACGGCATGACAACCCTTCAAAGACTTGAGAGTAGTTAGCATGTCCCCTCTAAATTTTCTTCCCATTTGGACTAAAAATTTCCAGTCCCTTAAACTGATTGTCCCATAGCATGATCTCAAAGCCCTTTGCTATTCTGACTGTCCTCTTCAAGACTTATATTAGTAAGTCATTCCTAAACTGTGATGATGCCCAGAGATGAAAAAAGTCCTGCAGAGCTGTTCTTGCTAGGGCAGAATACAGTGGCACCATCACCTTGATAAGTAGTCAGTCATTCAAAAAGCATTTTAAGCACTTACTATACTCCAGTATTCTTTGCTAAGCACTGAGATACAAAGAAAAGTCAAAACCAGTCACCTTTCTAGAGGATTCACATTCTACAAGGGGAAGATAGTATGGAGAAAATGGAAACAAAATAGAAACTATGTTAACTATGGAACCAGCGTTAGAAAGAGCATAGTGGAATGGATGGGTAGATGTGGAGTGGGGGTACTTGGGGGGCAGATTTGAGGGGAGAGAGGAAAGGATGAGAAATGGAATGTTTGAATGACAGCTCAGAGTTTTGATGAAGGAATCCAGAGAGTCAGTGACTAGAATGAGGGACTGGATAGATTTCCTACCAAACCAAATCCCTCTTCCACAAGATGGCACTCCATATATTACTAGCATAGCCTCTCTAAGTCTTCACCTCTCCACATGGCCAGTTCCTTCTATCAGTCCTCATCTCCCATGATGACCCATTGAACCTTCTCAGTCCCAGAGCCCCTCTGCACAATGCTGTCTGGCTCAGCAGAGCCCTCCCTCAAATGTGGGATCCAGAAGTAGCCACCACACTCCATTTAATCAGGACCTGGGAAAAAACACCAAGGGTTGGTTACCTCCTTACTTCTGTATGCTGTGAGTCTTTTACAGGCTGAAGAAAGAATTCATGAGCATGGAAGCAAATGGTCAAGCAGGGAGTAAGTAAGAAGAAGGCTTTTTATACCATACCTCCAGGATTCAAATTTTGCTGCTGCTACTTTCTACCTTTATGGTCATCTCTCCACCTCTTTCTGAGTCTGTATATTCATCTCTAAAATGGCAGTCTTAGATGGAGAAGCTCTGTCATTATCAAATGAATGGGAAGGAGAGAGCCTCAAAACAGGTGGATTAGACAGGACAGTGTTGCCTCAATGTAGGCATAGCAGGATGAGAGAGTCTTGATCCAGATGGCAGCAGTGGCCATGGAGATGAAAGACCAGTCTAGGAGAGTGGAAGAAACTCCATCTGCAAAAGATTAAGTGGGACAACATCTGCAAAGCACTTAGCACAGTGTTCAACACTTAGCAAAGGCTCAGTAATACTTACTTCCTCCCTTCCACACCTTTCCTCTCCCCACCCCAGCCCCCACACAACTAGTATCTCAAAGGACTTTCTTCCTTATCCAAGACCTTGACTTTTCTTTGTTCTTCATTCTCCAATTGATAGACTTTTTTCAATAATAATAATAATAAGCTTTATTATTATAACAACAATAAGTCACTGGATAAGTATCTTTACTATGTGTCAGGTCCTTGCCAACAAACATAAATTATGAAGGCTTTTTTGCTTTGAAAAATACTTGGTGGTTTTAATTTTTAAAACCTTCATAAAATATATATAGTTGAAGATTAGTGAATCACATCACTCAAGCTCCCTGCTTTGTCTTGCTATCATATGAACTCTGTGCACACTCTCTCCTTGAGTTTTGCTATTATAGAAGCAGAGAAGAAGCCTTTCCCTAAGCACAGAGGTGGCTTTAGATTGTTTTCTCAACAGAGCCATTCAGGAAGGCTTGGTCTGAACATGATGTCCTTATACTGCTCCTCCTGGGCCCAGAGTCTGTAAGTAGTCAGGTTACTCAACTGGCCACTCTGGACCGACTCCTCTACTTGGTTCTTCTCCTGCATCCAGGGCTGACTTCCTTCTTAGTCCATGACATCAACATCCTTAGAGCTCTCTCCTATCTTGACTCCATCTACCTTCTTCCTGATGGCTGTGGTGTCTCCTATTCCATATCTGGTTCTCTTTCCACCTACCAGAGCATGTAGTCCTCAGCTCTGTTTCCTGTCTTGACGGTGGAATGAGATGATGTTGTCTTCCCTTTGAGAGGGCCACCACAGCCATGGGCACTCCTTGGCCAATGACTAGCTTCTGGTATCAGTTCCTTCCATCTGTTTTGATCAGAGAACTTCACATCTTATAAGTGAAAACATAGCATATGCCTTTCTTTGTATTCCATTAACGAACTCAAGATCTCATTGCTTCTGGTATCTTTTCTTTATAGTCTCTACTTCTTCTATCGACTTGAATGGGGGAAATCAATTGGTCAAGAATGTCCTGATTCATATCCTTCAATCTGTAAAGGGCTTCATAAACCTCAAAGCATAATATAGATACCAGCTACTTTTATTATTATATCCAATCATTCAACAAGCACTTGTTGTCTACTAGGTTCCATTTTGAACATGTTGAATTTGAGGTGTTGGCAGGATGTCCACATGGAGACAGCTGGTAGATAAGCTCCATGCTCAGGACAAAGGAGGAGCTGGATTACATTTGGGAGTCATTCATATGGAAATGATAACTGAAGTCACGGTAATGAGTGATATCACCACGGGAGAGAACTGAGAGAGAGGAGGCCAAGGACAATCTTAGGGGCTACCAACACTCATCGGAAAGGAAATAGTCATGAGCTGAACTAGAAAGCTGAGCTCCGTAAAATTGATGCTTTCAAATGGTGGCCCTGGAGAAGACTTTTGAGAGTCCCTTGGACAGCAAGGAGATCAGATCGGAGATTACTTAAAGAAATTCATTCAGGCTGTTCACTGGACAGTCAAATATTGAAACTGAGGCTCTGGTCACATAGTGAGAAGACAGGACTCATTAGAAAAGACTTTAATGTTGAGAAAGGTTAAAGGCAAAAGGAGAAGGGGATGGCAGAGGGTGAGATGGGTAGATGGGGTCAAGCGTGAACTTGGACAGACTTCAGGAAACAGAGGAGGACAGAAGGGCCTGCCATGCTGTGGCCCATGGGGGCACTGAGAGTTGGACACAGCTGAACAACAACAGACGGCCACCGAGGGCCCTTCCAACTCAAATATTTTGTGATTCATGTTAATGTTATATGAAGATTGCCAGAGGGATTGGAAATGTTTAGCTTGGAGAAGAAAAGTTAGGGGAAAGGGTGAGAGCCACCTTTAAAAAATGGAAAGGCAGGGCGGCTGGGTGGCGCAGTGAGTAGAGTGCCGGCCCTGGAGTCAGAAGGACCTGAGTTCGGTTCTGGCCTCAGACACTTAACACACACAAACAAAAACCTAGCCGTGTGACCTTGGGCAAGTTACTTAACCCCAACTGCCCTCCAAAAAAAAAAAAAAGCCAAAAAAAAAAGGAAAGGCAGTTACCTGGAAGAGGGATTAGACTTCTTCTGTATCCCCTGAGAGGGTGGAACTAGGAACAATAGGTGAAGGTTATGAAGAGGCAAGTTTAGACTGAAGAAAACCTTTCAGACAACTGGAACCATCCTAATATGAACTAGGCTGCCTTGGGAGAGAGCAGGTTCCTGCTCATTTGTAGGGTTTCCAGCAAAGGATAACAGCCACCTGTTGGGTATATCATGAAGATGATTCCCCCACCACAGACATCACTAGTGATTGGTTGGACTTCTTCCAGTTATGGAATTTTGTGATTCTAAGTCAAAAGAGAGAGAAAATAATAGTCAAGAAGCTAGAAAGAAAACTGTAATAACATAGCACAATGGAAGCCATGATGAGAAGGTAACTAGTGACCTTGGAGAGAGAAGCTTCAACAGAGTGGTAGAGGAGGAGCCAAAATGAGAGTGTTGAGAAATTCATTGGTGGTGAGGAAGAGCAGGCATTGAAGGTAGACAGCCCCTTCTTGAAGCCCAGCAAAAGACAGGAAAGATAACTTCTTCTCAACTGAGGCTTTATCTGAAGATGGGAAGTTTAAACCGGATCCCCTCTACAATCCTTTCGAACTTCCATATACTATGTTGGTTTATTTTTTATAAAATTACTTCAGAGAAGTACTATCACACAATGCCTACATTTCCAAGGGGAAATGAACATTTCCTTGGCTGGACATGACCTTCACCTAACCTGTGGTCTTTCCAGTAAAAATGTAATACTGATCTGTTGGGTAGCATCCTGCTTATTTGAAGATATAAGGATCTGCTGGAGCCTTTTGCTATAGATTTATAAGAGAACCAGGCTCCCATTCCATTTTTTTTCAATTTATTTGCTTATTTTTAGTTTTCAACATTCATTTCCACAAGATTTTGAGTTATAAATTTTTCTCCCCATCTTTCCCCTATCCCCACCCCAAGATAGCAAGCCTACTGAATACCCCTTCCCCCAATCTGTTCTCTCTTATATCCTCCCTCATCCCCTCCAACTTTCTAGTAGGGCAAGATGGATTTCTATATGCCAGTACTGGCTCCCAGTGCAGACCCTTCCTGTAGGCCTGCCAGGCTGCCTTCAGTGGGACATTTGTTTCTCTGTCCCTTCTATAGCTCTAAAATTTGTTTAGAGTCATTTTTTGTACATGTATTAGAAGTGGTTGGAGAGGCAGCCCATGCCAAGTTAAAGCTTTTACTCCGCCATCTTACCTCTGCCACCCCAGGCTCCCATTCTAATGGGAATAAGAGGACATGGGTCATGTCTAAAATGACATTAAAATGGCTTGGTGGATGGGGAGCTAGCAGCTAGGTGTCACAGTGAAGAGACCACTGGCCCTGGAGTCAGAGGGACCAGAGTTCAAATCTGACCTCAGACACAACACTTACTAGCTGTGTGACCTTGGGCAAGTCATTTAACCTCAAATGCCCTGTCTTCCTCCCTCCAAAAAGACCAATGAATGATAATAGATAAATAGACAGACAGACAGATAGATAGATAAACAAAAATAAATAAATAAATATGAAATGGCTTGGTGGGTCCTGCATTAAATCCATATGGCCTTAATAGCATTTTAGGAGAAATGCTTTCAGATGAGACATTTTGCACACAAAGAGCCCCCCCAGGGAAAAGGCAACAATGGAAACATCCATCAAGTAAGCAAAGGGTGTTTAGAAAAAGCCCTTTCTGGGCTTCATCCATCAAACCTTCAGTGGCTGCCGAGTTAATGCATTTGCCACCACTGAGTGTAAGTCTAAAGAAAGTCTAAAGACAGAAATGCATCAATTGCCACTGGGGGAAAGCCCATAGAATGCAGGACCGAAAGTTTCCACTCCTCCTCAGTGTCTAGAGCTAGGAGCCGGCTGCTGCTCCTGGCCTTTCTGAAAACAAGGCTTGTGCTTGCTGCCTTTGATCTCTCTTGTTTGTGAAGGGTGCAGAGACAGAAATCGGCAGCCCAGAAAGCCCCCAAGGCCTTTTGTGCTCCAGAACATTCACTATATTAGCAAATGAAAATGTCATTTTTCTAAGGAACCCCAAAAAGTGATTTGCAAAATTGTGACAGCAATAATCTCTCAACAGTGCTGCGGATTGTTAGATCTTCACATAGAGAGGAAAAGGAAATTAATTAGAAAAACTGTAATAATCGGAAAGAAAGCTCCCCCGTGTTAATTTTTTAGTGTATCTAAGTGCTTAGAAGATAAAAGTAAATGCCAAGTACTGTATCATTAAGCGTTCTCATTTGCAATATTAATACTTTAATAAGGAGAATTCTGTGGGGTTCTGGAATACTTTCCAGCCTTCTGAGCCCTGCCTTGTGCATTGAGTCATTTGATCATTTAAATCGGCATTAGGCAAGTCAAATGTGTCCCGGCACGGTTTGCTGGTTTTGTTTCTTGTTCTGGAACTGTAAAGAGTAAAAAGCGGACTCTCTCTTCTCGCTAAAACAGCAGTTACCAGTGATGTGGCTTGCTTGGGTCTCTGTCTCTGAGCGCCAGTTCAGTGGGAGGCGTGATGCAGGGAGAGGAAAGAAGGGAAGGATATTGCCTCAAAACCCACTTGGCCCTAGAAGACAGAGCTGGCAGTTATGGCTGAAAGCTGGCAAGAAATCACTTTAGGCTGGATGTCAAGAGAAGCTTTCTAGGAATCAGAACCATCCCTAAGGGGAACGGGCAGCTTCTGAAGGGAGGGGGGAGGGCATTCTTGCCCAATTTGACTAGATGACTTCCTGTCTCTGCCAGTCCCCAGGCTCTGTGTCTACCTATTGGGCTCTAGAGCTCCTCATTCACCTGGACTTCCAGGAAAATAAAAAGACCTGAGTGCTGCAGGAGTAATCATGAGGTGGGGTCAGCAGGAAAGAACCGGCCCCTTAATTCACATCCTAGGAGTGTGTTCAGACATCGCTTTGGGGTTTTCCTCACTTGTCAGGCTCACCACGGAGTTCTCTCTACTGCCTAAGATGGAGAGACCAGGTGTGAAAAGTTGCTTTAAATGCCCAAACTGCCTAAATATTCATGATCCAGCAGCAAAAACACTCACTGAGACCCACCCATGGAGGCACTGAGATAACAATAGTAGCTGTTATTCACATAGTGCTTTAAGATTTGCATAACATTTTACAAATATGATCTCACTTTATCCTCAAAAGAACCCTAAAAGGCAGGTGCTATCATTACATTTATACTTGAAGAGACCAAGGCAGGCATCAGCCGGGATCACAAGAGATAGTGAGCATCTAAGGCTAGATTTGAACTCAGGTCCTCTGGTCTCCAGGCCCAGCACTCTGCCCACTGAACCACCCAGCTGTTTCTAAAGCATAAGCCATGCTTTAGAAGGTGTCACTCTAAGTCTCCAAAAAACTGTGGAATTAGGTTTTTATTTGTATGTTAATATGTACTTATCTCCCCCATTAGAATGTAAATTATTTGACAAAAGAGGTTGTTTTAATGATTGTTTTGCATCCCTTCTACACTGCACAGCACCTAGCCTGTAGGAAGTTTTTAATAATTGCTTGTTGATTGATGGATTGACCAGAATCCTATTTGAAGTGTTTCCAGCTTGGAACACTCTACTTAAGCTTGTGCTCTGGTAATGTAATCCTCAAGAATCCAGCTCCCTCTGCATCAAAATGAGACATCTTGAGTAGGACTCAGCTACCTTCTCTATGGGAAAAAACAATTACTGAAGGAACAAGAAGACTTGGTTGAGTTGGGATCAACACCAATGAAAGAACACTCCACTGAAGTGTTACATTATGCAAATACAAAGAACCTCAGTACCTTTATCTGTACAGTGGAGATCATTATGCATGCACTACCCCACCCCCACCCCCACAGGTATTGTGAGGAAAGGGCTTTGTAAAAGGAAAGCCTGATCTACATAGGAGTTATTAGTGTGTCATACACTAGTGTCACCTACTCATTAGTTCATTTAACATGTGGTTCCTGAATTGTTGATAAATGAAAATTTCATCCTTTGAAAGGTAGGAAAGTAATCCAGAGAGCTGCTATCCTAGACCCACTTATTAACAATAAGGACAAACTAATGACTGAAGTAGATGTTATTGAAACCCAGGGGGAAGTGATTACTTCCAAATTAGAGAAATAACAAAAGTGCGAATGTCTAGAACATGTTAAGTTTTGCAGAGCACTTTACAAATACTATCTCATTTATCTTCACAATAATGCTGGGAGATAGGTTATCTCCATTTTATAAATGATGAAACCGAGGAAGACAAAAGGTAATTTGTCCACAATCAGGAAAAATCTGAGGCAAGGATTTAAACTCTGATCTATCCTGACTCCAAGTCACTGTTCTAACCAACAAGCCTCCTAGCTGCCCCTGAAAGAGAAAGAGAAAAAAAATGATAATCACTCAAGAATATCCAACACATAAGCCTAGTTGTGAGGAGCTCAGACTTTAGAGGATTTGGGGAAGGGAAAAGTAGGATTCTGTGAACTCTAATTCTACAGGCAGCATCACCCCAAACAGCACAGGAGATGCTCAAGAATAAGATTCTGGAGTGTGAAGGGGCTGTGGTTTGACTCCCAAATCCTCTATTTTTCATATATGGAACTTTGGATTCATTTTTCTCTAGTCTATTTCCTCTCCTTAAGAAGGGCACTAGATAATTCAGGCTTGAGAATTTACAAGTCTACTTCCCTTAATATGGAATTCACTAAGAATGGCACATGCCCTAACCCAGGGCTACTTGATATATTTATGCTAACGTTTCCAGATCTACAATAATTGAAAGAATGTGTTTGTGTAACCTGTGACCTGCAACAGAGACTTTTTTTGTTTGTTTACTAGAACTGGTTTTACTCTTGGGAGCTTATTATAAATCACTTTGATTCATGCCTCCATCTTGGCTTTTCCCTGGGGAGTGCCAGAACTTGCTTCTTGTCTCCTTCTCTACAGAAATAACAACAGTAACAGCCTTCAGCTCCTTGTGAACACTAAGATAATGCACTGAAGACAGAGCAGACTTCATTTTTCCTGATGAGAAAATCAAATATTGATTTGATATTTGGCTCCATTCTGTAACTGTTTCTATTTTGTAGCAGCTGAAACCACATTTCTGAGTTTCGAAGTTCAGCCTTCCTTTCTGAGCTGTTGTCCCATAAATCACCTTAATTCAAAGAAATATATTATCTCTACACATCTTACTGCCCATGCACAATTAAGGGAGACCTGTTTTCTTTTTAACAAGCATTGCATGCCCAGGTACAATTAAGAGGTATCTTTTATCTTGCTAACAAGCCTTACAAGGTTCAGGTGGGCACCAGGACATCTGCAATGCTGGCTGTCCTTCAGGAAAGTCCAATCTGTTATCACTGTGACTCTAACCATCTATAGCAACAAGAATGGATTGTTGCTGGCTCCTGCATTCCTGACTTCCATCCAATAATATTGTTTTTCCATCATCTATGACACTTCAGACTTTGTAACCAATCATTATTTTCCATTTGTGATGTTTTCTCTGTTTTATGCTTCCCAGAAAACAAAACAAAACAAAAACTCTAGAAAGACTAGCTCACCTAGCTAGACCAGGCTAGACCAGCTTGTGGTCTTTCTGGATGACTGAGAGATCCAGAGACTCATTTTATTGGTAATTGTTAGCCTTGTTAATAAATTGAACATGTGAGAAACTTGTGCCTCAGTTAAGAATTCAAAACTTGGGACCAAGACTTTAAATACTTATGACAACTTCTTTCTTTTCCAGGAGCCTAAACCTCTAGTTACTTATATGGTTCTTCAAATTTATAGTATTACCCAAGGGTGCTCCCCCCCAAAATTTACATACATAGACTCTGACAACACATACAAATACAGAAGTGGAAATAACTTGGTTTCATTGGAAAGTCCACTCTATTGGGAGATTCACCTGCCCCCGGACCTATAAGTCACTTTCAAACTTGCAGCACTAGGTTAATTGAGGATTCCCTCATAGGGAAAGTATAAAAGATCATTAGAGAATCAAGCCTCCAATGATCCTAGCCTCCCCACAGACCTCCATAGTCCCTATAACTCACTGCACCTGTAGATGCTAGGAGCCAGAAATGACCCTCCACATTGTGCTCCTACTTGAATACTGCTGTGATTTGGTCATGGAACTCAGCTGTTCAAACAAACAATAACAACAACAACAACACTTTACTCCCTGCTCTAGAAAATCCTTCAACAGTCTGCCAACTAAAAGAAAGTATGGCCCTCTGACATTTTATAGTATAAATGAAATTATCAAGTAACTATCTCAACTTCTGGGATTTTTTTCTTCTTCTTTCCAGTTCTCTGATTTCCATATTTAGCTTACTTTTATGTTTGTGCATGACTAGTTCACATGTAAAGGACCTGTTGGGTTTTGCAAACACAACAGTGTAAGTCAATAGGGTGGCATGACAACCAACAATGGTGATGCAATCTTAGTTTGCATTGAAAGGCAGAAGCCATCAGAATCAGAGCAGAGCCAGCTCCTCCCACTGGATCTGTTCCAGCCCAGGACACTTCTAGAGCACTGGGTCAGCTGGGGGTGCCACACTTGAGAAGATACATTATCAAACTGGAATAATCCAGAAGACAATGACTCAGATGGAGAAGGCTCTGGGGGAACATGAGAGCTGCCTTCACATATTTGAAGGGTTATTACATGGGAGAGGGTTCCTGCCTGGCCTCAGGTGCTAGGAGTAGAGGGAAGAAGCTTCAGAGAGGCAGATGTTGGCTTGAAATAAGAAAAAAAACCTCCTAATGACCAGAGCCATCTCAAAGTAATGTGGTCATTTAATGGGTTTCTCATCCCTGGTGACCTTTAAACTAAAATTTCAGGTCCCCTTGTCAGGGGAGATCATCTGTGCAAACCTTCTGACTCAGCCTCATCTAAGACTTCAGCTCTTCTGGCCCTGAGGTTAGTTAGAAAACTCTTCATCCCCACAAAAGACAAGGTCCAAGTCATCATGGCTGAAATCATCTTCCAGCATTTTATGGGTTGAATGGGGAGGAGGGAGATGTGTATGTTCTATATAACCCAGCAGGAAATTCAAGTCAGCTCATTCTCTAAGGACTGGGTCCTCTTTGGCCAGCTCCCTCCATTACACCAACATCTCAGCAACCACACCTGGCAGGAAGGCACTTGGTTTTCTGTACAAGTTCAAACTGTTATCAGGAGTAGAGAACTCCCTTCCCCCAAAGACAAAACTGTCTCTAGGAACGTTTTCACTAGGTGGGCAGTAATGAATCTGAGTACCGTGGTCCCACCCATGCTGGCTGCGCTAATATCTAGCTGTCAGGCAAGAAAGCACATCCCTTCTCCCAGAATTCTGTGCCCCAGGGCAAAGCTCTATCAATGTCAGTTATGGCTCTGCAGGAAAGATGCTCTTCTAGTGAGTGAGCCTACTTATGGGATGTGAAGAGGGGCCATCTCAGCACAGGAGCAGTATGGGCAAGGGCAGTTCAATGGTGTCCCAGCAGAGGGAAGCTCATTGCTGGCTACATTTTAGTGAGGTCTGGACACTAATGACTCCAGCTCTCCCTGTCAGCAGCAAATCACAGAACCCCAGAATGTCAGAGGGGAAGGGGCCTTCAATCAAAGCCCCCACAAACTCTCTGCTCTTACTGGAGGGAACAGTACTAATGACAAAGCATTACCCAACCTTTTAAGCTCTTAGATAACATGAAACAGACTCATATCAACTCCAAAGTGGCCTCATCTGCTTTTAAGTCACATTTTCCCTCCTAATCAAGGTGTTTTTTTTTTTCTTTCTCTGCTTGGCCAGAAGTCCCCCACCCCTTCCTGATGGACAGAAACTTCTGCAGACAGAGGGCTCTAGATCTTTCCATGAGGAGTAGCTGCCCCAGTTGGTGGAGGCACCCCCTCTCCCCCATAGGCTTAACATGGATGTCAGGCAGAGACCAGCATAGGACAATGTGATTTCACTGGACTTTTGAGTTCAGAACTTGCTGAGAACCCACCCCACACAAAAATGGTGAATTTTTAGAGAACCCGTGTTAGCCTACACATTGCAGAGAGATACCCCTGGATTGTTAATCCATCTGAATTCAGTCTTCCTTTCAGTATCTACCCTTCAAACTGTCTCCCTTCTCCTCCTATAAGTTGATCCCCAATAAATCTGCTCCAAATTGGTACTTTTATCCATTTTCTAAGTCAGAATTGTAATCGGGTTTGGCTAATTACAATGTTGTATTATAATGTTGGGGAAAAGCTCTGGCTTTGTTAAGATATTAGCTCTTATCTGTTGTTATTATCTCATTTGGAGGAACTGGGCATGTTTGGATTTGGGAAGGACATGAGAACTGTCTTGAAATATTTGAAGAGCTCTCATTAAGAGGAGAAATCAAACTGACCCTACTTGGCCCTAGAAGGTAGAACCTGCATCAGTGATTGGAAGCTGGATAAAAGCAGATTTAGCCATCCTGTTGGGGGAGGGAAGACTTCCTAATAATTACAGCTGCCCAAGGGCTCCAGCAAGAAGTGGAAGGTTCTTCTTCCTAGGAGGTCTTCAAGTAGAGACTGGACAGCCACCTATTGAAAGGGTCATAGTAGAGCAATCCTTTGGTGGATGGGTTTGACTGGATGACTGCTGATATGTCTTGGTCAATGGGTCCAAATTGAGTGTGCCCTTGGCTTCCAGACATCATTTCTGAAGGCCCTTTTGAAGGTCTAACTGAATCCATATCTTGCTGACTGATCCCATTTTCTGCCTCTGGGCTTTCACATACTCTACCATTGGATTTCCAACATTCTTTCTCTCTGTCTCCACCTAGAGTCTCTATCATGCTGGGATGAGACATCAGGGGAAGACTTAGGGTGACACTGATAGCTATTTTTCTCCCTTAGTAACTAGCAGGTGGCAGGGTGGAGTGGGTATAAAGATGGGCTTGGGGTGACAGGAAGACCAGAATTCAAATACTTATTGGGTGCATGACCCTGGGCAAGCCACTCAACTTGTCTATCTCAATTTCCTCATCTATTAAAGGAGGATACCAATATAATCTACCTCACAAAGTTTTGTGTTTTTTGCATTCGCCCATCCTGATTTTCAGAGAACCTGTCACTTAGGGAAAACTCTGTCCCTCTTGGGCCCAGCTCTTCATTCCCTTTCCCATTTTTATTTCCACAGCTCTTTTGTGCTGCTCCTTCTTCTTTCTTCCTTCCTTCCTTCCTTCCTTCCTTCCTTCCTTCCTTCCTTCCTTCCTTCCTTTCTTTCTTTCTTTCTTTCTTTCTTTCTTTCTTTCTTTCTTTCTCTTCTTCTTCTTCTTCTTCTTCTTCTTCTTCTTCTTCTTCTTCTTCTTCTTCTTCTTCTTCTTCTTCTTCTTCTTCTTCTTCTTCTTCTCTTATTTATAATCTCCTGTGGATTCTTCCTTATCTTTTACTTTATCTCTTCCAAGAATTCTGGTTTAGCCTGTGCCCCAACTGTGTTTTTCTGAAGAGCTTTCCTTGTAGATGTTTTAATGTCATTTTCTTCTCCCAGGCAGCATGCCTGCCTGATGATAACTCTTGATTGTAGTGGCTTCTTTTTGGCTTGTTCCTTCTTCATTCAGCTTTACTTCCTGATTTTGGATTTTCTGTTAGGGCCAGGTTTGTGCAATTCTGGAGTGAATGTTTGAGCTCTATTGATCTTGTATTGTGTCCTCTTGGGTTCATCTACTACTTTCTCAGGGGACTGAGTACTGTGATATTCCAGGATCTCAGGGACAGTGCAGGCTGGGGACCTAGAAGTTTTCAATCATCCCAAAGCAATCTGATCTAGGATGAAGTCTGAACCCAGGAAGTTCCTGACTTGGGTTTGGGTCTAAGCAGTAAACTACAGGTTTTCCCCTGGTTGGAGATATAATAGACTGCTACTGGAATCAGCCTTTCAACCAACCAGAAAACACTAAATTCAATGACAAAACTTCAGGTTTCCTTTCAGTCTAGGCTTTCTGTCCTAGTTAGTTATTAGAGAGCCCAATCTTCTCCTGGGGCCATAACCACACAGCTGAGACTTGCTCCTGTGCTCCATGCACAGCCCAAAGCCTGTGACTCTCCTTCAATCTGGCTCATCGCATGTGCATGGAGGCCCCTCCTTATTCCACATCAGATCTGGGTCCCAACCTTGAGTTTCAGGCAATAGAAATGCCATTTGACACCTTTCCTGCTCCTTGCACAAGATAAGGCCCTTCTAGGCTGGAGCTAGGATGTGCTGGGACATCTTGCCCTAGTTTATAGCCACAGGCAGGTCCTCGATCAGTCCCCATCCTGGAAGGCTCTGTCCAGCTGTTCTGTCTCCCTAAGGTAAACTGGGCTAGAAAAAAAGGCTCACTGTAATTTTTCCTTAGTTGCTCCCATCAGGACTCAGTCTGGTATATTTTATTAGCTCTTTGTGGAATAGCTGTAGGGGAGAATCTAGGACCACTTCTTCCTGCTCCTCTGCCATCTTGGCTGATCTAAACCTCATCTTGCTACTGCTCATTTTCTTCTTATGACTAGGCTTCAAGCTAAGGGATGTGGCCATCTCTCAAGAGTCCATCCCAGGAGGTACCCACAGAGTCGGAAGACAGAAGCAGGTGGCTTCACACGCATACCTGCCCATTCAGAAATATGTGCTTCCTTACAGCAGGTCATTTAAAACATGGCATGGAAAGCAGACAGTTGGGGGGGGGGGTGTCTGGTTTTTGTAAGAATGGTATTTCTCACACAACAAAAGCATTTACTATAGGAAAACCATCTGATATTCCCATTTTTCAAAAGAGGGGGATATATAGTAGGTACAAGTAAATTAAGAAGTCACCATCTATCATTCTATGATGTCTTAGCCTTGCTTCACTTCCAGTTTCTTGATAGGATCGACTGACTGATTAGGTGTCTCTCATAATATAAGAATAATGAGCTCCTGCCAGCAGAGACCAAGCTTCTCCTTACTTTGAATGAAGAGTATTTAAAGCATTTTTTATTCAAATGCTTTATTAACTTCTAGTTTACATCATTCATTTCCACAAGATTTTGAATGACAAAATTTCTCCCCATTTTCGCCCTACCTACCACCCCAAAATAGCCACCCCACTGTATATCCCCTCCTCCAATCTGCTCTCTCCCATATCTTCTCCCATACCCCCTCCAACTTTCCAGTAGGGCATGGTGGATCTCTATGCCCCAATGCCTGTATATCTTATTTCTCATTTACATGTAAAATAATATTTATAATAATATATATATGTATGTATGAATGTATGTATTATAAACATTTGATTTATTTGATTTTTAAAACTGAATTCCAGATTCATTCCCTTCCTCCCTTGTCACCCACCCTTACTGAGAAGATAAGCAGTTCAATATAGGTTGTACATGTGTAGCAATGCAAACATTTCCATAGTAGATATATTGTAAAAGACTGATTATATTTCCCTCGCTCCTATCCCACCTCCCACTTGTTCTATTCTCTACTTTGATCCTATCTCTTTTCAGAAGTGGGTGCTTCCAACTTCCCTTCCCCACCCCAGCCTGTTCTCCCTTCCATCACCCCCCCTCTCATCCTCTTCCCCCCTACTCTCCTGCAGGGTGAGATACCCTATTTAGTGTGTATGTCATTCCCTCCCTAAACCAAATTCAATGAGAATAAGGTTGACCCATTCCCTTTTGACTTCCTGTTCTTCCCCTCCATTGTAACCATTTTCCCTTACCTCTTCTATATGAGATAGTTTACCTCAATCTGTCTCTCTCTATCTCCTCTCATTATATTCCTCTCTCACCTCTTAATTTCACCTTTTAAGTATAATCCCTTCCCATTAAACTGGTCCTGTGCCCTCTACCTATATATACCTGTAGACATATATACATACATTCACATACGTATTCATACACCCATATGCCCTCCTATATAGATATATAGATATGTGTATGTATGTATACACATTTCTATTCCCTTTAATTATTCTCATACTGAGAAAATTTTCATAAGTTACAATTATCGTTTTTCCATGTAGGAATGTAAATAGTTCAACTTTGATAAGTTCCTTATGATTATTTTTCCCTGTTTATCTTCTCTTGCTTCTTGTATCTGAATGTCAAATTTTCTATTCAATTATGATTTTTTTTCATCAAGAATGCTTGAAATTCCTCTATTCCACTGAATGACCATATTTTCCCCTGAAACATGATACTCAGTTTTGCTGGGTAGGTGGTTCTTGGTTTTAATCCCAACACCTTTGACCTCTGGAATATCATATTCCAACTCCTTTGATCTCTCAGTATAGAAGCTGCCAGATCCTGTGTTATCCTGATTGTGTTTCCACGATATTCAAATTGTTTCTTCATGGCTGCTTGTAATATTTTCTCCTTGATCTGGGAATTCCAGAACCTGGCTATAATATTCTTAGGGGGTTTTCTTTTGGGGATCATTTTCAGGAGGTGATCAGTGGATTCTTTCAACCTCTATTTTGCCTTCTGGTTCTAAAACATCAGGGCAATTTTCCTTTAGAATTTCTTGAAGGATGATTTCTAGGTTCATTTTTTTGATCATGGCTTTCAGGTAGTTCAATAATTTTAAAATTATCTCTCCTAGACCTATTTTCCAGGTCAGTGGTTTTCCCAATGAGACATTTCACATTGTCTATTATTTTTTCATTAGTTTAGATCTGTTTAATAGTATCTTGATTTCTCATAAAGTCACTAGCTTCCATTTGCTCCAATCTAATTTTGAAGGAACGATTTTCTTCAATGAGCTTTTGAGATTCTTTTTCCATCTGGCAAATTTGGCTTATTAAGGCATTCTTCTTCTCATTGTCTTTTTGAGCCTCTTTTGCCATTTGAGTTTGTCTGTTTTTTAAGCTATTATTTTCTTCAGTCAGGCTGTTGACTCTCATTTCATAATTTTCTTGCATCATTCTCATTTCTCTTCCCAATTTTTCCTCCACTTCTCTTATTTTGTTTTCAAAATCCTTTTTAAGGTGCTCTATGGCCTGTAACCAGCTCATATTTTTTCTTGGAAGCTTTTGGTGTAGGAGTTCTGACTTCACTGTCTTCCTCCTGCTCCACGCTTTGATACTTTTTGTCCCCAAAATAGGAGTCTAATGTTGGATTCCTCTGTTTGCTTTGCTTCCCTCATTTACTCATGTTGCCACTCAATTACTTGACTTTTGGGCTTTTTGCCACAGTAGGACTCTGCTACCAGACAGGGAAGCTTCCTACCAAACACTGGGGTTTTCTCAGCTGCTGAAGGTATTAGTTGGGTGCCCTCTCTGAAGCCTCCACTGGCTCTGGCAAGCTGGTCACACACCCCAGGACCTCCACCCTAGATTGCAATCCATATCCAAGCAGGTTAACGTAAGAGTGATTACCCTTCAGACTGGTAACTTGGTACCCTATAGTCTTCAGGTTAGGAGCTGAAGCTTCCACATGGTGGCAGCTGCATGGCTGCAGGGCCTCAGTAGCTTCTCCCTCCAGGGGATAAAAGCTGACCACACTCCCAAACTACCAGATGCCAAAGTCCACACTGCAGTGACCTCTCACTTTGTCCTTAGCATCTATGGGTTGATAATTCTGGAAAAGCCACAGCTGGTTCTGGAGTCCCTCCAGCCAGCAGCTGGTCAGTCCTCACTGGGGCTAAAACCTCAGGCTCATGAGGGGCCAGGGTCATCTCCCAGAGTGCTGTGCTGGCCGATTCCTGTTGGCCTGCTGGGCTGTCCTCATCAGGAGATTGGCTTCTCTGTGTCATTTTGTGGGCTCTGAAGCTCCAAAGTTTGTTCAGAGTCCTAAAGCATTTCTTATTCGTAGTGGGGAGCAGACAGGGACATACTAGCTCCATGGGAAGGACACTCATATTTATAAAGCACCTACCATGTACCAGGAACTGATCTGTTTTGCAAAAGTCATCTCAGTGGATGACCAAATCATTCCTTACAGAGGCCCTGGGAGCTTCTCTTCAGCAGGTGCACAGACATGTTTCTGATTCATTGATTCAGCCTCTCCCTCATCCCCCACAGCTCCCAGGTGGAGAGTGGATTCCACCTCCACACAGTTCTCACCTGCCACCCCTTTCCTCCACCATCTCATCTCTGCCTCAGTGCAGGCCCTTTTCACCCGTCTTATTTCAACAGCAGCATCCTCTGTCTTCCTGGCTTGTCTCTCCCCTCCCCAGTGCACCCTCTGCACAGCTGCCAAAATGGCCTTCTGAGTGGGAGCCTGACTGTGACGCCTCCTGCAGCCTCAGTGTTTACTTCTCAGCCACTCCACTGTCTGCTCTCTCTCTCACCCAATGGGGCTTTATTTCATGTGACTCCCCTTGTAGAGCAGACTGCCTCCCACACCAAGCATCTCACACTTCCACACATTTCCTCAGACTGTGCCCCATGCCTGGAGTGAATATCTTCCTCATCTGTACCTTTCAAAATCAGTCATTTCAGTTGTGTCTGACTCTGTGACCCCATTTGGGGTTTTCTTGGCAAAGATGCTAGAGTTCCCTTCTCCAGCTCATTTTACAAATGAGGGATCAGAGGCAAACAGGGTGAAGTGACTTGCCCAGGGTCACACAGCTAGTAGGTATCTCAGGCTGGATTTGAACTCTGGGAGGTGAGTTTTCCTAACTCCAGACCCAACACTCTGTGCACTGTAGCGCTCCCTGGCTGCCCCTTCAGAATCATAGAGTCAACACTTAGAGACAGAAAGGACATCCTGGCTGATCCAGTCTGACTTATTTTACAGGCAAAAACACTGAGAACCAGGATTCATACAAGGCTCACACCAAGGATTCCCCAGGTGGTCATCTCCAGCAATGGGATTGGAACCCACAGCCTCTAATTTCAGATCCAGTACTTCTCCACAATAAGAGAGAACTTCCTGGGGGCTTTCTTTCCACAAGGCTCAGCTCAAGTGCTCCCTCATCCCCTGGCCCCCTCACACTCACATGCACATGTGCATGCATGCACATACATACACACCCTGTTCACACACTCATATACACACTCACACAGTGCACACACATCCACATGTGCACACACACTCAAAGTGCATTGCACACACACACTCACAAGGCATGCATACACACACCTGTGCACACACTCATACAGTACACACACATATGCACACACAGCTGTGCACACACATACACACACTCACAGTGCACATGCACACACATGCCTGTGCATGCACAACACATGCCTGTGCACATATTCACACAGTGCATAAACACATCCACGCACTCACACACACATGCACACACCTGTGCACACACATACACACAGTGCACATGCACACATACTTGTGCACACACTCACATAGTGCACACATACATTCACACACTCAGACACACATACACATATACACACTTCCTACTTCATAGTATGCTTCCCTCCATCCATCTGCCCTCATCACATCTCTCCCCCACACACCTACAATCCCAGTTGAACGTCAGCTTCCTGAGGGCAGGATCTGCATCATTTTTGCCTTTTTCTCTCCAATACCCGTCATGGTGCTTTGCATACAGCAGGCAATTAATCAGTGCTGGCT
This sequence comes from Gymnobelideus leadbeateri, assembly GCA_011680675.1. Lineage (NCBI taxonomy): Eukaryota > Metazoa > Chordata > Mammalia > Diprotodontia > Petauridae > Gymnobelideus > Gymnobelideus leadbeateri. The sequence continues at coordinate 987,360 of WOXC01009787.1, forward strand.
GAGTTGAATACATTGTTCTTCCTCTCTCCTCTTCCTGTTCCCTCAGTCCTAGGAGTTCCATTACATGGCACATGTGGCTCTGTCCCTTGTTGCCGTCCCTGGTGGCAGGCAAACATCTCTGCGTTCAGCCTTTGCTCCACACCCTGTGGTCTGGGAGCCCCCCTTCTTCATTCAGGTGAGGCCTGAGGCTTTGCGAGCTTGGCCAAAGTACTGTGTAAGGGGATGATGTGATCTCAATGGGGCAGGGGGAACCCACAGATGAAAAGGACCCATAGGTCCTCGGTCACAAGGGGAGCAAGGGAGAGGGGGATAGAATACATCAATTGTTTCTTTCCACAGGGATCCTTTCCTTGTGCGCAATAGCCCCCCATGCCCAGCCCTCCCAAGCCCCCATGTCCCATTATATTACATGACACTGTAAGTCACAGATTGTAATTGAGTCGGAAGATGAAGACAGTGTGTAAATGGGGTAAATACCAGCTGAGTGCACCCAGCCAAGAGAATGAATGCCATCCATTAGAAAACAAAAATGTTCCTCACCACAGTGACTCCTGCCAACAACATACTCAGAAATATGTGTGGGAAGAAAATATTTGTCTTGTTTTAAAAATCAATTAAGCAAGCTAATTCCAAAGGATTAATAGGCCTTTGAACTATGTTGGGGTAGCAATGTTTTCTATTCTTAAAAAAAATCTCAACATCAAATAAAATAAATCTTTCTACCCACAAAAAAAGAAAAAAAAAGACTGTAGACAAAACTAAGAGTAACCGTGTGTGGGTTGTTCACTGTGAATAAATGGAACCACAATGTCCCATCTGAGAAAGAATCCAGGGGAGTCGAATCTTCTAACTCCCAGGTGTTGGGGCCCCTGTGGGCGGCCAGGCAGTCCATCCATTTGTCTGTTCATTCCAAGATTTATTAATGGTCCATTCAAGGACACATTTTCAATGAAGCAAGATCTCAGTCCACAGGGGGCTTATAATCTAACAGGAGAAAAAGATGCCAGCACAGAAAATCATAGAGTAGGATGTCTGTCAGAAGACCAGTATATAACATGCATACAAAGAGTAAATGCAAAGCTGGTTTGTCTGGGTGGGGAAGCAATCAGCAAGGGCCTTGCCTCAGACTAAAACATGGGCTGGATTCTGAAAGCAGCAGCAGATTGGGAGAGGAAGAGGAAGGAGAAATGGCAGCTTGCCTGTAGCAAAGGCTGAAAGGTTGGAGATGCACAGGGTCATGTACAGGGAGCATAGGACCCAGGAGTAGGAGGGACGAGGCCTAAAGGGAGGCTTAGGCCAAGAAGGGAAAGGCTCAACATGTGCAACACACAAGTATGCCTTTCATCCTAGAAGGAAGAAGAGACCAGAACTCACCAAGCAGAGGAGTCACCTGGTCTGATCTCCAGGACAAATACAGTTTTACAAAACATAATCTAGAACCCAGAGCAGGAAGAGGTGTTGGCCCTGGAGAATCATGGGCAAGAAGCAACCAGCCCACTGAGCCACCTAGACCTTGAGAGTGTGAAGTTTCCCCAGCTCAAGGAAAGCCTTCAAGTCTTCCCTATTCCCACGGGGCCTGATGCATCTCTTCTTTGCTCAGACCCAGGTTCCAGGGACAAGAGTGCTCTCTCAGTGTTGATCATGGAAAATTCAAAGGCATCAGTGTCAGGATCAGGGTCCTCCCCAAAGAGAAGATGAAATTTTCCAAAGAGGCAGGTCAGAGTGCTCAGCAGGCTCTGAGAGGAAAAATAGGGAGGAAAAAATGTGGCTTGGAGCCATTAACTACAATACAAAAGGATAGATTCAGTTGGGATGATCCGTCTCCCTTGCCAAGCTCAGTGCTGAGTCAAGAGGAAGGAGTCCTGCCTAGCCACCCTGGATTATTGGTCTGGGTTGTGGGGCAGAATGGAAGATGGGAGAAGAGGTCACTATGCACTCTACCCATACACTTACACACAAACTGATGTCAGTAGATCTGGGCTATCCCAGGCTGAGCTCAGGGAATTTGCCTCCTTCCCCTCCAATCATTTGTGGACAGATGGCCCCAGGTTAAAGGTGAGTGAGGGAGAGAGGGATGGAACAATGACAACGTTGAAGGGGAAAGAAAGCCAGAAAGCAGCAGACTTCGTGAGCCTATGGAAGGCTGGAGGTCACCTCCACCTGCTTTGCATTGAGGAAGCTGTTTATGGACTATATAATACACCACCCAGTAGGGCCACCTCCTTAACCATCCCTTGGATGCCTCCAGGACATATTCTTCAGACAAGAACAGCATAGACCCCTCCAGAGCACCAGGCGTACAGGGTCACCCTGATCTCTATATGACCATGGACAGAGATTCTTGCACACGTGCTCAAGTATGTGGTATGCGTAGTAATTGGAAAGAGACATTTTTCAGCTTTCTAAATGTTTCCATGATTCTGGTCTTTTTATAGGTTTGAGCATGTGTGTGATGGCAGGGAATGTGGGGGTGGGGAGGAGAGAATATATTAATATATTAATGATTCGCATTGAGACATCTGCCCTTTAACCATGAGTTCTATTAGAAGCAGTGGGTCTGCCCCTCCCCCTCCATTCAAAGTTAAAGAAGGCTCTCTCAGGATGCTTCCCTACATCTCGGCTGTTGGGGGGCCGGAGGGCATCCTGTTTACCCAGACAGGTAGTTATTATGCAGAAACTCACATTGGGGCTCGTGTATACAAAGCCCGGGTTAACTCCCATCACATACAGATCCGTCTTTGAAAGACCTGGCTTCCTCTAGATGCAGAATTAGGAAGAAGGAGGGAGTATAATTAGGAGAGAAAAGGGTGGGGAGGCTGGAGAATGAAAAGAACGGGGGTGAGAACAGTAGCAAGGAAAGGGAAGCAGAATTCAAGGAAACCCAAAGGAGGAGAGGAAGCAAAGGATCAAGGAAAACCTCAGGACCCCGGAACCGAGAGGTGAGAAGCAACTCCAGTGGCATCAGTCAAGTGGAAAGGGATAAGATCGCGGGCGCTGGCGTCTCCCGCAAACCGGCACCAGTCTTTCCGAGAAGACCTCTGCAACGGAGTAACCACTGCCCCCAAGAGGCTCATTCCACTGCTGAACAGGGCTGACCGTTAGGGAGCAAGGTTCTTTCCCGCCCCCTAATCACCGTCTTTGCGGCATCTTCCCATTGGTCCTGGTTCTTCCCTCTGAAGCCAGTGCTCAGTCCCTCTTCCCCTGGACAGCCCTGGAGAGACTGGCAGACAGCTCTTCTTCCTCTCTCTTCCCCTCTCTTCTGGAGTCTCATGAAGGGGACTCTCATAGGTCAAGGAAGAGGCAGCCAGACCAAAGCGATCCTCCTACAGGTGATTTCCGAGTGACCAAGGACAATGCAGGCGGAGCAACCCGTAAGAGCGCTGGCCTCAGAGGGAGAGAGCTCCGAGTTCAAATCCTACCTCAAACGTTTGTTAGCTGTGTGACGGTGGGCAAGTTGCTCTGCCTCAGTTTCCCCATCTGTAAATTGGGAATAATAATAGCACCTCACAGGCGGATGAGGAGCAAATGGGAAACGTGCTCAGAGAGCTTTGCAAACCTTCAGTCAGGTAGCTAATTGTGCGACCGATGAACCTGCAGAAAACCCCAGACAAAGGAGGTGCTTAATAAATGCGTGTGGACTGACCTGGGGTCCGGTCTGGCTTCAGACAATTACTAGCTGAGTGACCCTGGGCAAGTCACTTAACCTACACTTGACTCAGTTTTCTTATCTGTAAAATAGAGGTAACAGTCACACCTTCCTCATAGGGTCATTGTGAGAACAAAATGGTGCATTTGAGAAGCACTTTGCAGGCCTTCAAGGGCTATCTAAATACTTGCTTTGATGATATAAATGCAGACATTTTTATTATCAAAGTAAGTTTTTTGTTTTATTTTAGCCATATCATAACTCAAAAGTATTTTCAAACTTTTCAAAGTATATTTCAAAACTTTGTGATTGTTATTCATGTCAGACCACAGAAATGCTGACGCTTTACTTTCCTGTTTGGACATGTCTTTGATCTTCTGCACGACAGAAGCAGTCTTCCCTTTCTTCTCAGAACTTCTTCCTGGCCTTTTTAGGTAGTGGCTTACCAAGGCCAGTCAACCAGAAGTCACAGAGAATACTCTGCTGACTCTTCACTGGTTATGACAAAGCATTTGATTCAATAGAACAAAATGCTGCCTTCAAAACTCTCTCTCAGTGAGACATCATCCCGGCATCAAAATGGTCCAAGATTCTTTGAAGATCACAGAGACAAGCATGCGAGATGAGGAGAACAAGAAAGGGGCCGTCTGCTGCTAGATGCTCCCCACCGAGATGGGAGGGATCTAGTAAGGTGCAGACTCTAACTCCGTTCCTCTCCTTCCTGTCAGACGATCCCTATTTATGGATGACCCAGGGCCAACTGCACCAAAACCCAGAATACCGCATTGCCTCCTGGGATAGCGCCACTGAAAACTGCTGAAAAGAGGCTGTCTTCACTGGCCATCTCTGACGGGAAAGACCACAGAGGTGAAGAATGTCTCTTGCCCTGATGTGTCTTCAGGAAGACAAACACCACACAGAGCAGGTGCATCAATGTGTCTAACTGGGACCTTGTCCCAGATGGTCGCTGAGTTAGGCCTCAGAGTTATAAATGGAGAATGGGCTGGATTGCCTCTAGGAAATTATAAAACTCTTTGAATAACCTCAAGCCTCTCCCAGAGAGGCTTGAGTCCACTGTTAAAAGGTGCCAGCATTCTACCTGAATTCCCAAAAAGACATGGAGCATGATCCCCATTTTACAGGTGAGGAAACTGAGACTCAGAAAGATTAAGTGACTTTTGTACACAGCTAGTTCATGTCTGACTCAGAATTTGAACTCAGGTCTTCCTGAGGTCCCTCACTCTATCTTCTGTACCACCTGGTACCACACATAGACATAATAGTATCCCCCAAACTGATGGTTTAAATCACAACAAAGATAGTGGAAAAGAAATACACCATGGGAATGGTCAGGCCTCAAATCATAACCAGTGAGGCAGAAGAACAGGAGGCAATTGGTGCAGGAAGCTAATGGCTTCCTGAGACACCAAGAAATAATAAAGCTAAATCAAAAGAATGAAAAAAAAAGAGAGAATGTGAAGCATCTCATTAGAGAAACATGATCTAGAGAACAGATTGAGGAGAGAAAACAAAAGAATTATTGGACTCCCTGAGAGATGTGGTGTTTAAAAGTCTAGATAGAACACTTCATGAGATTATTAAAGAGAGCTCCCCTGAAGTTTTAGGACAAGAGGGGAAAAAAGAAAAAGAAAAAATCCACCAGTCACCACCCGAAAAGAGATCACAAGGTAAGAACTCACAGGAACATAACAGCTAAGTTTCAAAGTTCCTAGGTCAAGTAGAAACTACTACAGGCAACTAGATAGAAAGGAAAAAAAATAAATACTGTGGAGCTGTAGTGGTTTGGGGTTCTGGGAATCCTGAAATGCAAGGGTAGAGGGGGTATGCCTCAATAGAATTTGAGCACTGAAGCCTTCTTTCAGTCAAAGTAGTTGGGTTTATTTGTATTGCCAATAGAAGCAGGTTAGATTCTAAATGAAGTGGAACAATTTAATTGGTACTTACATACAAGAAAAGACAGTGAGAAGATCTGGATTGAGGGGTGGTAAATAGCCTGCTATGGCCCAGGGCAATAGAGAAAGGGTCGAGATGGGATTAAGAAGTGGTAAATAGCCTGGGGTGGACCAGTGCAGACAATGAAAGGAGTTAAGTGATCTGGGTTTGGTGGAGAATCAGTGAAAGGACAATTAGAAGGATTGCTGTGTATCTAAGTAGGCTGGGATGGGCCAGTGTCTCCAGTGAAATCCTGTGTAGGAAAGTTCAGGGACTGAGCTGTTTTCAGAGATATGGTCTTTTCCTTTTAGAGGTCCAGGCCTTGTCCCCATCAGAGTGACAGAATAACATAAGATTTATCAGCTTCTACATTAAAAAACCAAAGTTTAGGGGTGGCCAGGTGGTGCAGTGAGTAGAGCGTCAGCCCTGGAGTCAAACTGACCTGAGTTCGGATCAGGCCTCAGACACTTAACGCACTCAAACAAAAACCTAGCTGTGTGACCTTGGGCAAGTTACTTAACCCCCCAATTGCCCTCCAAAAAAAGCAAAAATCAAAAAACAAAAAACACTATATTGGGGCGGCTAGGTGGCACAGTGAGTAAGAGCGCTGGCCTTGGAGTTGGGATGGCCCGGGATTGAAACCGGCCTCAGAAAATGAGCACTCACACATAAATAATTACTAGCCGTGTAACCTTGAGCAAGTTACTTAACCCCAATTGCTTTAAAAAAAAAAAACAAAACCAAAGTTTATGAAACAATATATTTCAAGAGCAAAGTTGCTGGACTGACAACCAAGAATAACTTAGTCAACAGAGTTGTATTGTAGGGCATAAAGGAGTGAGACAGAATATCCCCGAGATTATAATTGGAAGTGGATTTTCTTATAGCGGGACTTCCAGGCTCACATACCCAGATCAGACAGTGAGTTCGCACAGTGTGCTGGTTTTTAAAGAGATTCAATATTCAGGCTATGCAGGCAGTGATTGGTCAGTGTATATTTGAATTTCCCATGATGCACGCTTGAAGTTTACCCTAGGCTGAGAGACAGGAAGCCTAGAATGGGTGGAGATGGGGTGATCAGGAGCGGAGCAGGGGACAAGGGATGGAGACAAATACAGATCAGGTGATCTGGAGGAGGACAGGGGACTGGGGAGGATGGAGAAATCTCGGTTTTTACCCTAGACTGCTCACTGATCGGTTGGGGGAGGGAAGAGTGGAGCTGTGATCAAGAGTGTGTTACCCTGAATGGGGGAAAATGGATATTTAATGAACTAATGAACTTTCAGGTATTTGTGAAGACCAGAACTAAATGGAAATTTTGGCCTATTAGACTTAGGAGAAACATAATAAAGTAAACACTAAAGACTAATTATAAAGGACTTAATAAGATCCAGATCTTTACTTCTTATTTGGGAAAACCTGTAACTTGAGAAGTTTGAAAGCTCATACATAGATAAGAGGCTTGCTGTTGAATTGAGCATGATAGGATAATTCTGAAAAGTAAAATTGGGTAGAAAGAGGGAAATTAAGCAATTATTTCATATAAATGAGGCATAAATAGAAGAATTACTACAGTGGAGGCAGGATGGGGTGGGGGCTGGTGGGGCTGGGACCTTATTCTCATCAGAACTGGGTTAAAAAGGAATAATATATCTGTTTACAAGGGTATAAAGGCCACCTTAACTTACTAAGAAATGGGAGAGTAAAAGAAGATAAGGAAGGAATTCTTAGAAGGGGTGGGGATTGGGGAGGCAGGGGTTAGGAGATTTAAATCCCAAGTTTGAGGAAGAATAGGTTAACCAGAGAGAGAGAAGGATAAATAGTGACAAAAATAGGATCAAGGAAAATGCAAGACTAGGAATTATAACTTTTGAATGTGAATGAGATGAATTCACCCATGAAATAGAAACAGATAGTAAAATGAATTGAAAACCAGAATAGGTTAGTTTCAAGAAACATTCTAAAATGAGAGGTACACATAAAGTAAAAATAAAAGGCTGGGGAAGAATTTATTATTCTTCAGTTAATGCAAAAAAAAAAAGGCAGGGGTAGCAATCATGATCTTAGACAAAGTGAAAGTTAAAATAGATTTAATTAAAATAGGGAAACTGATGAGGTATGGGCTCTGGGAGCCCTTGAACTCTCCTTGAGTCCTTGAGGTACAGGCTCTGAGAACTTCCCTTGGACTCTTGATTAAATTGTCTCATTTGATGAGGTATTTGCATGAGGCAATAAGCCTTACATTGTGGCTGGGCCCAGACCTCTAGCCTAGTTACAAACTGCTAACTACTAGCCTAGTTACTAGTTTAACCCTCCATTGTTCATCTGCTTCCCACCCCTGAGCCTATCAAAATATCAATACACCCTTGAACAGACCTAGCCCACCATAGGCTGTAGCCTCCAGCTATCTCCCACCCTTAATCACTCATTGACCTCATTAACTCCTCCTGAAGACCCTCCCCAAACTCCTCCTCTAGACCACCCCTAGATTCCTCCCACAACCTTCCGTATATAAGATCCCATCTCACACTTTGTGGTGTGAGAGCACCATAGAATAGTGAGAGCCCTGAAAGAGCACCATAGAATGACCTAGCACAGACTTACTCTGTGTCTAATGCAAATGAACTTTTGCAAAGCCCTTTAAAAATATTCTCATTGATGCTCACAACCCTAGGAGGTAGGTGTTATTATGATCTCCATTCTACAGATGAGGAAACTGAAGCAGACAGAGGTTAAGTGATTTGACTTCCCCAAGGTCTAGTGGTACAATGTGCTGGAACCAACTCTGTGGAAGCTATTAAATTTTCTTTTTTTTTTTTAAACAAATGCTTTATTAACTTCTGTTTTACATCATTCATTTCCAACAGATTTTGAGTTACAATCATTTTCCCCCCATTTTTCCCCTACCCACCCTCCCAGAATAGCAGTCCTGCAACATATAGCTTCCTCCAATCTGTTCTCTCCCATACCTTCTCCCATACCCCCTTTGACTTTTCCATTAGAGGAAGGTGAATCTTTGTGTCCCAATGCCTGCACATTTTATCTCCCAATTACAAGCAAAAGAGTATTAATAATAGTATTTAAATATATTTGAAACATTTAATCTTAAGACCTCGAATTTCAGATCTATTTCCTTCCTCCCTTGTCACCCATTCCCTCTGGGGAGATAAGTAATTCAGTATATGTTGTACATGTCTAGCTATGCAAAACATTATCATAGTAGATATATTGTACAAGGCTGCTTATAATTCCTTCCCACTCATCCCACCCCCCACCTGGTCCATTCCCTACATGATCCTGTCCCTCTTCTATAGTGGATACTTCCAACCTCCCCTCCCCCCAAGGATGCCCTCCCATCCATCATCCCTTCTCTCATCCCCCTTCCCCCTATTCTGCTATAGGTTGAGATATCCCCTTTAGTATGTATGTCATTCTCTCCCTGAACCAAATTCAATGAGAATGTGGTTTTGCCTTTTTGCCTTCCTATTCTCCCCCTCCCTTGCAACCACTTCCCCTTGCTTCTTCTACATGAGAGAGTTTACCCTACCCTGTCTCTCCCCATCTCCTCTTGCCACTTTCCTCTCTCACCTCATAATTTCATCCCTTGAGTATTCTCCCTTACCAACAAATTCAACCTATGCCCTCTATCCATATATAACTGTAACCATATACACACACATTCACATATGTATTCATATGACCACACACCCTTCTTCCATTATTTTCATAGTGAGAAAGATTTCATCAGTCACAGTTATTGTTTTCCATATAGGAATGTAAATAGTTCAACTTTGATAAGTTCCTTTTGATTTCTTTTCCCTGATTACCTTCTCAGGCATCTCTTGCTTCTTGTGTCTGGATGTCAAATCTTCTATTCAATTCTGGTTTTTTCCTCAAGAATGCTTGAAAGTCCTCTATTCCACTGAATGACCATATTTTCCCCTGAAACAAAATACTCAGTTTTGCTGGGTAGGTGACCCTTGGGTTCAGTCCCAGCTCTTTTGCCCTCTGGAATATCATATTCCATGCCCTTCAGTCCCTCAGTGTAGAAGCTGCCAGGTCCTGGGCTATTCTGATTGTGTTTCCACAATTTTGAAATTGTTTCTTCCTGGCTGCTTGTAGTATTTTCTCCTTGATCTGGGGATTCTGGAAACTGGCTATAATATTCCTGGGAGTTTTCTTTTTGGGATCTTTTTCAGGAGGTGAACGGTGGATTCTTTCAACCTCTATTTTGCCCTCTGGATCTAAAACATGAGGGCAATTTTCCTTGAGAATTTCTTGAAGGGTGATTTCTAGGTTCTTTCTTTGATCATGGCTTTCAGGTAGTCCAATAATTTTTAAATTGTCTCTCCTGGATCTATTTTCCAGGTCAGTGGTTTTTCCCATGAGATATTTCACATTGCCTTCTATTCTTTCATTTGTTTGGATCTGTTTAACAGCATCTTGATTTCTCATAAAGTCACTAGCTTCCATTTGCTCCAGTCTAACTCTGAAGGAATGAATCTCCTCAGTGAGCTTTTGAGATTCTTTTTCCATCTGGCAAATTTGGTTTTTTAAGGCATTCTTCTCCTCATTGCCCTTTTGGGCCTCCTTTGCCATTTGAGTTAGTCTATTTTTTAAGGTGTTGTTTTCCTCAGTCAGGCTGTTGACCCTCATTTCATACTTTTCCTGCATCCTTCTCATTTCTCTTTCCAATTTTTCCTCCACTTCTCTTATTTGATTTTTAAAGTCCTTCTTAAGGTCCTCTATGGCCTGCAACCCGCTCATGTTTTCCCCTGGGGCTTTTGGAGCAGGACTTCTGACCTCACAGTCCTTTTCCCGCTCTATGGCCCCAAAATAGGAGTCTAGGGTTGCATTTTTCTGTTTCCTTCGCCTTGGCATGATGCCACTTAATCACTTGACTTTTGGGCTTGTTGCCCCAGTACGTCTTTGCGGACAGATAGGGGAATTTTCGTCCCGAACGTGTGGGAGGGCAACTTCCGTTTCTGGCAATGTCTAAACCCACCCACGACTTCCACCCCAGATCACAATCCAGATCCAGGGAGGTTAAAGCAAGAGCGATTACCCCCCAAGACTGATTGCTGGATCTCCCTACATTTCGCAGGCCAGGAGCTGGAGCTGCCTCTGAAAACTACAAAATGGCGTTTCTCCTCATAGGCTTCTAGCCCCCGGGAGAGGAAGCCCACTCATTCCCCAAATACTGGTACCAAAGTCCATAGGGCACTAACCTCTCACTTTGTTCTAGGCATGTCTATGTTGATAATTCTGGAGTCACCACAGCTGCTGGTGTTCTGGGGTCTCTCCAGCCAGCTGCTGGCCCGGCCGCCCTGGAGCTAAAACCCTGGTTCACAGGCGACCTGGGCTCCGCTTGGCTCGGCTCCCCGCTCCCAGAGCACTGTGCTGGTCCTTCCTGCAGGGCTGCTGGGCTGTCCTCAGTGGGAAGTTAGCTTCTCTGTGTCATTCTGTGGGTGCTGGGGCTCCAGAAGTTGTTCAGAGTCCCCTTTTACATAGTTTGGGGGGAATCTGGGGGCAGAGTGGCTTGGATGAGCTGTTTCTACTCCGCCATCTTGGCTCCACCCCCCACAAATGAACTTTTAATAGATTTTACTTTTCTCTGGCTGAGAAGACTTGAGTCTAATTTATTGGGCAGGACCAGGCATGTTGATAATTTGGGGTCTCCAGAGCAACCCTAACCCTCTTAGTGGGTAACCTTTTCAAAACTACACTATGATAAAAGATACCATAGATATCTAAGTAATACCAAAAAGTACCACATACTATATCATCTAATTTTTAAAGGAAGAACTAAAGAATTACAGATGGAAATATAAAACTCTCTATTTGCAGGTGATATAACAATATACTTGGAAAATCCTAGAGATTCAACTAAAAAGTTAGTTGAAACTATAATTTTTTAGCAAAGTAGCAGGACATAAACCAACATAAATTATCAACATTTCTGTATATCACCAAAAAAAAATCCTGCAAGGAGGTAGTAAGAGATACCTCCATTTAAAATAACTTTGGATTTTATAAAATACCTGGGTGTATATCTGCTAAGACAAACCCAGGACATACATGGACATCATTATAAAACTCTTTTTTAATACAAATAAAATCTGAGTTAAATAGTTGGAGAACTATTAATTGCTCATGGATGGGCAGAACCAATATAATAAAAATGACAATTCTACCTAAACTAATCTATTCATTAAATGTCATTCCAATTAAACTACCGAAAGTTATTTTATTGATCTAGAAAAAAATAATTTGGAAGAACAAAAGTAAAAACTATCAAAATAATTAATTTTTTAAAGTGTGAAGGAAGAAAGTTTAGCAGTACCAGATCTTAAACTATTTTATAAGGCAGTAATTTTCCAAACTACCTTGTACTGGCTAAGAAATAGAAAGGCAGATCAATGGAACAGAGCAGATATACAATACACAGTAGTAAATGATTATAGTAACCTTGTGTTTGACAAATGTAAAGATTTAAGCTTGGGGGATTAAAAAGACACCATTTAGTAAAATTTGTTGGAAAAATTGGAAAGCAGTCTGGCAGAAATTGGGTATAGATCAGTATCTTACTCAGGGGTGAGGAACCTGTGGCCTTGAGGCCTTCTAGGTCCTTCTAGCTGCCTTTTGACTAAGTCCAAGTTTTACAGAACAAATCATTTTATTAAGGGGATTTGTTCTGTGAAGTTTGGATTCAGTCAAAGAGCTACACTTGAGAATATAAAGCTGCAGGATCCCTACCCCTCTCTTATACCAATTACCAAGATAAGGTCAAAATGGATACATGACCGAGATACAAAAGGAGATATAATAAGAAAACTAGAATATGGAATATTAGACTTATGAACAGGAAAAGAATTTATGGATAAGCAAGAAGTTATGAATAAACAAGACAGAGAGAATAGTGAGATGTGTAATGATAATTTTGATGATATTAAATTTAAAAGGTTTTATACAAATGAAATCAAGATAGCCAAGATTAGGAGGTGAGTACAAAATTGAAAAATATATATATAAACAGTTTCTCAGATGGCCTCATATCTCAAATATATAAAAAAAGTTGCTAAATTTATAAGAATATGTCATTCCCCAGTTGATTAGTGGCCAAAGGGTATGAATAGGCAGTTTTTTCAATAAAGAAAACAAAACTATATATAGTTATATGACTTTAGAAAAACTTGGAAAGACTTGAATGAAATAATGAAAAGTGAAGTGAGCAGAACCAAGAGAAAGTTGTATATCGTAACAGCAATATTATTTGAAGAATAGTTGTGAAGAGCTAAGTTATTCTGAATACTATAAATACTCAAATCAACTATAAAGGACCTATGAAGGAAGGGCTATCCACCTCCAAAGGAAAAACAATTGATGAATAGAAATATGAATAGTGTGGTTTTACACATATTTGTAAATCTGTGTCCAATGGTGACATTCTCTAGTGTGGGGTGGGTAGGGAGACAGTTCAGCACATAAAGTGTAACCAAAAGATAAATAAATGATTCAGATCCCCTCAGTGTTCTTTTCCTCCTCAAAACTATCCCAGACATATGTGCAGTCACTTGTCTGCATCTCTAGTACAATATGCACTTGTGGAGGTCAGTGGCTACTTCACTTTGGAGTTTTTTTCCTCCAAAACCTTGCCTGTGACTTGCACACAGTAATGGCTTAACAAAGGCTTTCTGAATGAAGGCTGTCCATGTGGTTTCCCCCTTCACTGCTTCCATGAATGCACAAGTCTGGGTTATCCAGAGATTTTATTTTAAAATCAGAAAGGGTCAATCAATAAGCTTCCAAACCCTGATACAATAGGGACCAAGCTTGGAATGTGTGTTCTGGGGAGGGAAATGGTGATACCTAGTTCCTTCATCATTATGACTCCCCAGAAAGCACGGTCTATCAGGCATCTGACACAGAACACTCTGGCCAACCAGAAACACTGGACTCGAGACTGTGTCCCCAGTCTCCAGCAAGCCTGGAGGATTAGGACAAGCACTCTCCCTGTATCCCTGGCCATGGTGCACATGAAGCAGACTGGCACAACAAATGAGCTGATCTCTCTCTGGTCCATTCTTTATAAATTGGCAGAGCCCAGGGCACTGAGCTAGGTCTGCTCATTCCTCACCACCACCATCAGAATAAGAAGTGGGCAGGCAGGAAGAAACACAGTCCGGGGGGCCTCCAGTCAAGAGAGAGAGGAGGTCACTTAATATCTTGTTTTTAAAATTCCTAAATTTCTCCCTGTACTTCTTCCTTCCCCCTCCCAAAGAGCTATCCCATAAAATAAAGAATGTGTTTAATATAAAAATAGAATAAAGAGAAAAAAATAGTAAATTCATCAATGCATACAAAATCTCTGTAAAATGTGTGCCATCCCCATGCCCATGGAGCTCCCACTTCTGCAAAGGAGTGGAGAAGGAAGGAGAAGTTTCAGCTTCTAGCTCTTCTTATTGTCTGACATCTGGCAGTCTTCATTTTTGATTATTTTGTTATTTCCATTGCTGTTGTTGGATTCCTCCAGGCACCTTTATTAAATGTCTATTTCATAACAGACACTGCGTTGGATAGAGGAATTACACACACACACACACACACACACACACACACACACACACACACACACGCACGCACACACGGCCTGACAATAAAGAATTTCAATTCTATTAAAGGATGATAACGATGTTTACCCAGATAAGCTGAATCTTTGTGGGGTCAAATCTCTTTTTTTTCCAAAGTAGCCCCCCTCTAGGAAATAAATACGAGGCTCCCTTTGCTCCCTGCCCTCCAACAAAGCACAGCAGCTCAGCTTCAGAATTGCAGTGGAATCACTTTGCTTTTGCTGTTGACTGGAAGAACTGATACTCTTTCTTCCTTCAGAAGAACACAATTGTGGCATGGACATCAGGCAGTCAACAAGCGCTTATTAACCACCTACTATGCACCTAGCTCCACAGTCAGTGCTCTGCCCACTGTGCCCACCATGGCTTTGGGCCACCAAAGAGATGGCTTTTATTGTCTCTTTTCACTGATGCCAGAAACAGAGGCCCCATGCAGCCACCAGCCAGACAAGGACAGCTTCAAAACTAAGGAAAGTCAGCACCCAGGAATTCAGCAACCCTGCTTCAGACTGGGTGAGGTCACACACCCCACCCTCCCCATAACGATCACACACACACACACACACACACACACACACACACACACACACACACACACAGAATCCAGGCTGACTCTTGGATTGGGAGCCTGAGAGACTGGGAGGATGGTGTTGCCTCTACAGAAATAGGGAAAGCAGGAGTAGGGAAGGTTTTGGGGGAAAGATGCACCTCGAAGTCATGATTCCCACTATTATAGGGACAAAGACCCGGGCCATAAGGAAACCCAGGGGTCTCTCTGTTGCTACCTCTGTAACATGCTGGACTTGGACTAAACAGGCCTTGATGTGTCTTCCATCTCTACCCTTCAGTCTTTTGCCTCTTTGTGACATAAAAAGGACTGAGTCTTGTCCACTGAGACAAGATCTTTCCTCACAATCAACAACAGTCATTAAGAACCATGGACTCTCCTGTGGGATCCCCAGCGCTGAAAGGTAAGCTTTTACCTTTTCTTGCCCAGACACACCCTTACCCCTTTTCCCAGACTTCTTGCCACACCCTCTGGACAACAGTGGATCTCCCTCCCAAGAAAAAGAGCATGTGCCATTCCCAGCAGGCATGCCCCCAAATCTCTACTCCCTCTGCTTTCTAGCCCTCCTTCATGCACTGTCTTCCCCCACTGGGGCATAAATTCCTTGCCTGGCATGAGGGTACATGCCTATAATCCCTGCTACTGGAGGTGCTGAGGTTGGTGGGTCCCATGAACTCCAGTGTTCAGAGCTGCACTTGGGCTCAAGCTGCCTAGTGTGAGTGTGTGAGTACCTGTGTGTGTGTGTGACCAATATGGCCCCAGAAGCCGGGGGCCACCAAGATGTCTAAGGAGGAGAGAGCCCGCCCAGGTCATTGCCAGAGAAGACCAGAGTTCCTCTGCTTATATCTGTAATGCCAGCCCTTGGCACAGTGCTCAGTTGTGCACAGGGTTCCATAAATGCTTCCTTGATCTTTGTCTGTCTCCTATGTGCCAGTTTCTGTGTTGGATGGGTGCTGAGGATTCAAGTGCAAAGAATTACATCCACTGCTACTCACAAAGACTGGGCACCCAGGCTGACCCCTAGAAATGCCGAGCCATGTTCAGATCCTTCTTCTATACCCTCTACACAGATCCCTTATTCATTTACCTCTCATGCAAGAATTTAACACAACAGCAAGCCTCTTTTCCCCTCACAAATGAGAAAATACAAACAACTGATCCAATATGGAAAAGTAAACCTTGTATGGTTGTCTCCAGGATGTGAAAATTGTTATTACAAGGTGAGAGAAAAGATGTTTCTGATCTGTCTGCTTCCTTCATCAGGCAGGGGAGCCAACTGTGGGCATGGTAACCATGGAGCTCCATCACCACACTGCTTTGGGAACTGAATTCTGGAATGCCTATTCTCTTAAGAAAGATGAACTGCCCCCCAACACCTGATGGGGTCTTTTGTATTTACTCTCACACATGGGCTCACTAATTACAACTACATCTTGGGTGGCCAGAAAAAGGACCGGATCTTAGATTTGAAAAAGACACTGGAAGTGTTTAAGCCTGACCTCCCACCCACTGTAGACAGAAATCAATTTAGTGGCATTCCTAATAGAGTCCATCTAGCCTCAGCCTGAATACCCCTAGAGCTTTCTCTCTTAGGCAGATTGTCAGCCCCAGCCTGAATGCAGCAAGCTTAGGGGACTCTCTAGGGACCAGGTTAGGGGGAAGGCACAGCAGCATGAAAGGGGCATAGTGATAGCAAAGAACTAAATACAATCAGCTAGGTTAATGTTGCCATGGTTACTGGAACACAGGCTAGCGGATGTTCTGTTAGCAAAACAGCCTGGGAACAATTGAGCGGCAGAGAGCCGAGGGCCAGACTGCAGGAGAGGCCATCCCAGCCACCAGCGATCAGGTCAGTCTGGGTTTGGGTGGATAGACAAACAGACAGACAGACAGATGCAGACAGGTTCATAGATACATAGACATAGACACATAGATACATAGAAGATAGATTAGATAGATAGATATAAATAATTAGATTAAATAGATAGATTAGATAGATGGATGGATAGATAGATAGATAGAAAGACAGATCCATAGATATGTAGAAGATAGATGGACAGACAAACAGACAAGTGGACAGATAGACAGGTAGGTCATTGGGGTTTGGGATGCAGAACCCAAAGTGCTTAAGTCACATAATCCCATCTTCACAATGTTCCAGGCACACAGGGTTAGCAGGGTGATTTGCAGCCCCTGTGGACCTCGGGGGGGGGGGGGCCTTTGCCCAAACCTCTCTATTATAATACCTCATTTGAACCTTGGACAGGGCCAGGTCACAATACATCAACAACAACATATATATGGTGTGTTCTTCACAGGGATTATCTCATTTGATGCTCATAGGAGCCCTGGGGCATGGCGCCAACATCATCCCCATTTTGCAGATGAGGAAACTGAAGCAAATGGAAAACAAACCGCTTAGTCAGGGTCAGGCAGCTGCTTAGTGATTGAGGCCAAATTTGAACCCAGGTCTCCCTGACTTCATCCACTTGCCATCTGGTGAGGATGACCTCAGATGGTTGGTCCTCAGAGGCAGACACAGTAGCTATCACCAGGTCCTCCTCATCAGGCTGGATAGAGGATCATGATTCTCAGTCACAGCAGCTGTGAAAGATCACCCAGATAGCCAGAGAACCTCAGCACCTACCTGGGCAAAACCCCATGCTTAAATAAAAGAAGTGAGTTGTTGGGTTTTTTTGGGTTTTTTTGTTTGTTTTTTAACCAGGCTCCCCTAGACATGAAGCCTTTTTCTCTTGTCTCTTCCTTATCTGCCATGGGGCATTTGGTATTTGTATCTAGAATTAGGGTAGCATTTTCTGATAGATAGGGGACTTTTGATACAGCTGGGACAATTCATGTCCCTTGGGAGTTCCAATGGGTTCCAAGAGACTCTGTTTTGTCTAGAAAGAGTAGCACTTGCACAGCCTTGGAACCTTGGTCCTCAACGGTGCACATGGCCTCTGTAATAGGAAATTGGGGATCCCATTGATGGGGATACAATGATGGCAAACTCACTACTGTCAGGGCAGTTCATTTCACTGTTGATTAGGACAATTACTGTGGTAAAAATTTCTCATGGTGAGTCCTAAGTGCCAGGTTGCCATGCCTGATCAGTTCTGGTTCTGTGCTCAAGACTAAACTACTACTACTACTACTACTACTACTACTACTACTACTACTACTACTACTACTACTACACACACACAGACACACCTGTTTTTCCTTCCATATGACATATTTTTTAAACCCTTGACTGGTTCCCATTTGCATTTGCTTTTCCAACTGCTTCTTGTGCACTGTGCTTTCCAGAACCTTCATCATACTGGCAATGAGCCCTCCTTGTCCTAACCATCCCCTTCAGGAAGCCCTCTTGGTTGCCAATATCCCTCTTTCAAAGAGATTCATTCCTTTGGATCATAACTTTGGCTCTGATCAACTTTAAAACTCCCTCTTGCCCTTTCTTATGACTCCTATCCTTATGACTCATCATCCATTTCTACTCACAGTGTAAATGAATTGAAGAATCCTTTCCCAGGAGCATGACTGCATGGGAGGAAAGAATAAGCTAGGCACGTGGGAAAAGAGCAGGGAAAGGGAAAAGAGAATATACTATGGGGCTGACCGATGTTATGTTTACCTATCTGTAACCTGAGATAAGAACAATTTTCATGAAAAATGTATTCACTTGACAATTATATATTGGGATGTGGAAAAGGGTAACCCAGGACCTAAGCAGAAAAACAATCCAGGAGCCAAAGGAAAAGAGGCTTGTGAACAGTGTTCATAGAGTAAAAGGAGGCTGGATTTGGGGGGTCAGCAATCTGGAGTAAATCCCATTCTGCTACCTAAAACCTGTGTGACTGTTAGCAAGCATATCACCTATATGAGCCTCAGTTTCCTCCTCTGTAAAATAAGGGAATTCGATAAGAACTCTTCCAACTCTACATCTCGGTTCCTATGACTGAACCCAGGAGATCTCTACTCGATCCAGATTCAGGATCCAGATTCAGAAGGAAGGAGAGTCATAGGGGATCTGGAAAAGAAGGATATAAAAGGATACCTTAGAATAGTGATACTGGAAGGGACAGGGTAGGGGAAGGGGGAAGAAAGAGGCTCCTTGGGCAAAGCATAGAGCCTTGCAATAAATAGTTGCTAAAAACAGATTATAGCATGCAATTAAGTAGACAGCCCATTGAGTTATCCCATTCGTCCAGGCATCTGAGCCAGACTCTGAAAAAGGGCATAGATTTAGATTGGAGGAGTGCTCCCAATGACCTCCAAGCTGCTAGCTACCACAGGAGGCCAACATTGTACCCCAAGTGATGCTGAGGGTGGCTCTTAATCCTAGAATGCCACTCTTTCAATTGTTAGTGAATCAGAAGGTGATGAAAAATGCATGTGTATGAGAACAGGCATTTTTTGCTTCATAAGGAGATAAGCTAGAGAGAAAGAGAGACAGACACAGACACACAGAGAGAGGAATAAAAGGAGGGAGAAACGGAGAAAGCGAGGAGACTTTACACAGCCTAGGTAGCCCACAGGCATACAAGAAACCAGAAATTACAGACAAACCAGAGGATGGCTCCAGGTCACTGGGAGCTTTGGTATAGAGGGCTTGCTGTATGACATGGGAGAGAAGTGCTGAAGGTTAAAACAGGCCATAGGCTGACCAGGCAGAAGAAGCCATGATGGAGAGGTGACAAGAGCTCTAAGGAGCCTGGGAGAGGTGACAGGCAGCCCCATCGGCTTCTGAAGATCACTCCCTCATAGAGCAAGGACTCAGCAGGAAGGGCACATGCCCAGAGCACACAGAAAGGACTGAGAATCCCCAAGGACTGGAGTTGAGAGTTAATGTCCATCCTGCGGTCAAAACAAATCGTATTTGAAGATGTCAGGTTTGTTTCCCGAGCTGTGGCAAGTCAGACTAAATTGTTCACCTGATGATATGGTCTGAAGCAATGTATCAGATCCAAGTAGAAACCAGGGCCACAAAACCGTACCAAAGGATCCCTGTCGATCCCAGACTGGCTTAGAAAGCTACATTGTCATGTTTCTCTAGTCTGTCGCATTTTTATTTATCTTGTTGAATATTTCCCAATTACATTGGAGTCTGGTTCAGGCAGCATTTGTACCTGTAATAAAAAACCAGACTCTGAATCTGCAAGCCCCAGGTTGAACTCCTTCTCCATGTCTTGTCTGTGTGACTCTGGGCCAATCACCCAGCCTGGGAGGGGCCCAAACAACCACTCTCTGAGACTAAGTTTTCAAGCTTCTATTTTTAAAGCTTTTCAACTATTGGTCTGCATTGGTGAAAGGAGTTTTCCCCCTGGAAGATATTATAAAACTCATGAAATCACAGTCTCAAAACACGAATGAATGAATGAATGAATGAATGAATGAATGAATGAAAAAAATAGGAAAGAATATACCGGCCGTGGCCATGTTTAGACTTCATGTCTAAAAACCAACAAACAAGTTGGTTTTTAAAAAGGTGCATTCTTCTCCCAGCACACACCAGAATTTTCTGGGTACACATAGGTTGGGAATCTAGAAAGCTTTCAAGCCTGGTTACAAACAGAGAGGGTTTGGCAGCTTTTCAAGCTTTTTCCTATTATTAAAAAGAAGAAAAAAGACAAAGCCTATTGTAGACAGAGGGAAAAATAGAGGGTTTTCACTGATGGCTAAGTTCCTCAGTAATTACATTGAGATGAGGAAAGCCCCCAGTGTGTGGGTCTGCATGAACCACTAACAGCTCCAGCTGGCCTCCAGTGACTCCCTGAGAGTGTGTGTGTGTGTGTGTGTGTGTGTGTGTGTGTGTGTGTGTGTGTGTGTGTGTGTAGAACCTCACAGGTCTCCATGGATACAGGCATTTCCATACTAAAATGCATTCACTCTCCTTTCTCCAGCCTTAGGAGTCCTGTAAACACTTGTAGTTTAAATTTTTAAGCAGAAACTAGACCTTTTACAAACAAAGAAGAATGGTTAGCCTTGCCCAGACTGACAGGCCAAAAAAACCCCCACCAAAACCCAACCCCATTCAGAATCCCTGCCCTCCCCTGCGCTGCTGTGGGGTCGGCAGCCCTGCTTCGAGCCTCAGATCTTCAGTTCCCACGGGGCTATATCCACTCTGGTGTTGCCCAAATGGACCTCTTGTTCTAGACACCACTTGTATGTCTCAGGCCTTTGGTCACAGAATTCTAGAGTCTTGGGGCTGGAAAGAATCTCAGGCAAGCAGGGCCTGAACAAGAACCCACATTGCAACCTACCTAACGATGATCCTGCAGCCTCTGCTTAAGGACCTCTCCTAATGGGCAGCTCAACACCTCTCACGACAGCTACTTCCACAATTGGCTCATTCTTTTCGTTAGGATTTTATTTCCTGGCATAGAACCTCAGCAGGTCTCTTTGCAAGCTCCCCCTCCTGCCACTGCTGCTGGCTCTGCCCTCAGGATGCAGCCAAGCACAGGGCATTTTTCTTGCCTGTGAAACACTTCCACTACTTGAGCACCCTGTCACATTCCCCTCCCTCCAGCCCAAGTCTCCTCCATCCCTTAGTAATTCCTCCCTCTGCTCTCACCCCATCAAGCTCCATATTTACACTCACCCACTTTCCCTCACCTCCTCTAGAAGAAACACTCTCAGAACATACTTTCCCCATGATCACAGGCTCCCCTGCCATTCTACAGCACTCATATCTCCCTGCCCTGTCTCTCTAACTAAAATTGGCAGATACCATCTCTGAGGATCCTAAATACTTCTCCAGTCCTCACTAGCAGCTGTTGGAACTTGGCAGGAGATGTGTGAGCTTCCACAAAGGGCTATATGTGCCCCCACTCAGCCCCATAGTGTCCCAGGTAACTGACAGGTACTGTCAGAGTGGAATTCCTAAGTATCACTTAGTCATTAGATAAAGCTAGGATTTCTTCTTCCCTTTTATTGAACAGAGGGAACTGAGGGTTGTGTGGGCACCTTCATAAGTTGGCATCACAGAGGCTTAGAAACAGGTGTGCCTTCGCCCATCCCTCCTCACCTGGTACCTGCTGCTCAGCTTTTCAGGCTTTGATCTTGGGCACCTGCATCAGCTCTCTTTCCACCAGCTGCCCCAGGGACTTAACTCGGGCACACCAACACCTTTTGGTTGGGATTGAATAAATGCCAATATTACGAAGCTACAAAGCAATTGATTGCATGTAGCAGGTGGTGCATTTCATCATAAATTCCCCAGGGAACCTGATTTGCCATCCTGATTCTAGGTCCCTCTCACTTACAGGCTGAAGAGGAGAAACACTTTAGGAAGCTAATCAGTGAGGACCTTTCAGCTCCCCACCCCAATTCCTTCTCAATAGCACATGGGGAAGGGGGTCATCTCAATGCTCCACTTTGATTGGCCAGTGTAGATTGAGCATCTTTGTTCTTCTGAGCAAATTAGTTTATTTGAGGGAGGTAATAATACATTCTGTTTTCTCCCTGGAAGGATAGTAGGGGATGGGCAGGGCTACACCTATGATGTCATTGGCATGGGAACTTCCAGGTGAGGAATTGCCTTCCTTCTCCCCCCATGTATACAGGCACCTTCTCTGCAGCCTTGAAGTCTTAGTATGGCCCCTAAAAATGAAGTGACATGCCCAGGATCACAGAGGCAGGTCTTGAACCCAGGAATTTCTGGTTCTTGGCCCAAGGAGAAATTATGGTTATTTCCATATTTCCACAGAATCACAGCATCTCACAGCTGGAAAGTAGCTCTGAGTCCACCCCACATGGGTAGATTAAGAATCGAATCTCCAACAAGGAGCCATCTGTCATCCACTTGACCCACTCATGACTTACCAAGGCAGCCCCTTCAATGGAGTCTAATCTGGCTCCCCCACATCCTTTCCTTCTCATTCCCAGGTCTTGGGTCAGGCAGAACAAACCTGGTCACTTTTCAATTCTCGTAAGTGGTGCTGTGAAGCTGATGGAACTGACCACTGCTGACCACTGGAGAGTTCAATCAACAGTTCACCAACAAGAACTCAATGGATTGCCAAAGTCTAGTTCTTTTGCCTGAATAACTAAGGAGTTCCCGCCCTGGTCATATCCATAGGGCAGAGTGGCTGATTCCTCATTCTCCCTCTTGGGTCCTCGGAAGTCCCCATACTTCCTCCACAGCTCCCCATGGGGTGCTTAACCCCGCCCATCTCACCACGGTCCCTCCTAGCTTTCCTAAAGCACAAAGCTGGCTTTCTTCCTTTCTCCTGCAGCATTTTCAGGTCTTGAACTGCATTTTCTCTGAGCGTAGTTCTCTTCACCCATACCTGGCAGGAACAGAGAAGGAAAATCACAAGACTTATTTCACTTTAATTCTGTTATGAAGCTTTTAATCACAAATGCCCCCCAGACAAGAAGACAGTTTATCATCCACCCAACGGTGCAGCCCTCCCTGATTCACATTCATGAATCCATATCACCGAGAGAAGGCGGAATGATTAAGAGTCCGATTAGAGCGAGCAGATTAACCTGGCAAACATCATAAATTTCACTCCTAAGCAGGGAGGTTTTCTAAATGCTCACAATAACTGCCCTGTAGAAAATCACAAGGCAGCCTCTGCCTTCCTTGATGACTCAATTGAAATCTACTGAGTCTAGGGGCATAAAGAGAAAGGAAGCTTATGAATTTTCTCATTGGGAATTTAAAGAGGATTAGACAGGAAGTGTTTCTAACCATAAACACAGATTTAGACAGGAAAGGATTTAAAAAAAAAAAGCTTTGCTCTCTCACACACAGAGACCTCTGGCTGGTTCTCCAGTGTCCAGATCCATAACCCCAGGAACCTCCCTCAGCCTTCTGTCACATGAGGAGGGCTGGAGAAGAGAGTCTCCCAGACCCCCCCAGATTTGACATTCTATGGTTCCATGAAATCACCAAGCCTGGACCAGGGCCACTCCCCAATTTTTTTTTCAAAGAGCAAATGAATCTTAAAAAGGCCCTGAAAGGCACCAATAATTCACATGCCCTGGTTTCGAGCCAAGGTAAAGCCCAGAGGTGTTTTGTATCTCTTCGAGTTCCCAGAACTGAGTGAAGATGGAATCTGATTCCTCTGTGAAAACGTACATCTGGCTTACCTCGAGGCTAGTCATGGAGACAGGTCTGAGTCTGAAGCCAGAAACCCTGAGTACAAGTCACAGCTCTGGCACTTACTACCTGGGCAACCCCAGGGAGACCACTTACCTCGTTCTCAGTTTCCCTGTTTGTAAAATGTGGGTGTTGAATTGGATCTGACAAAGGTTATTTCAATGAGAAAACAATGACAATGCATATCTTCATTCACCCCTAACTGAAATGTAGCGGTTTTTCAATGATGAATGGCAGGGGACAAAAAGTAGCCTGAGGAGGGTCGGGATTAGGATTCACCCAACTGTCCAAGGCCCATTATAGCAAAGACATTGAGTCCCCTCGGCCTGGAGGATCTATCTCTAAGGCTGCCTTTCAGCTGAAAGTCTGTCACCCCAGGGTCCTATGTGAGTTTCTTCATATGAAAGATAAGGGACTTGTACTAAATAACCTCTGAGGTCCCTTGGAGCCCTAGATCTGGATCTGAGGTGCTCTGGTCCTCAGTTTCCTCCCCTATAAAATGAAGAAGTTGGACCTCATGGTCTCTGAGGTCCCTAAGCCAATGTCTGATGCAATGTACCTTATAACCAACAAGGCGTTCTGAAGAATAGGATTGATGAGTGTCATCCAATATGCCATGCATATGGCAGACAGACAAGAAGGGCTGGACCATGAGGGTGAGGGATCACATGATCCCAAGGTGGGGGGCCTGAGTGGTACCCTCCTTAAAGTAAAGAGAAAACAAGGAAGACCTTCAGCACACAGGGTGGACTCACTGTGGCTGGACCCAGACAAGACTGGCCTGGATGGCTGTCATCAGAGGGAACTGCCCAGGGAGTGAGATCACAGAGCCATCAGTGTTTCCCCGGGATGCCTGTAGCTATGACCGGGGGCCTACCCCAGTCTACCAAAGGGAGAGTGTGCAGATGACCCAGAGGACAGGGGAGAGAGGAAGTCAGCTGCAGTGGATTCCCAATGATGACCTTCAATCAATAAGTGGAAGTAATGTTCTGGAGGAAATGTATGATGGGGGTGATTGGAGCGGGGGTGGGAAGGAGAGCCATAGGGCTGGAGCCATGGTACTTGGAGGTGGAGAGGTCCTCAGACGTCTGGCTAACAGCCCCACAGCACTTTCCAGCTTGGAGAGTAACTTCCTCACAACAATCCCTTCAGGCCCGTGGTAGTATTGTTCCCAAATGAGGAAACTGAAGCAGACTTCATTAAGTGAAGTGACTTGCCCAGGGTCACACATCTCCTAGACGGGAGAGGTGCAGGATGATGTCTAGATATCGAATCCAACCTCCTCAGATGTTCTGAGAGCCAGAGAGGGCAAGCAATATGTTCAGGGTCACACAGGTGACAAGCCAGTGCTTGGACCCCAGATACTCTGGCCCCAAACGCATCCCTCTTCCCACTCCATCTTTGTCCCATGTGTCAGGGGAGCTTGCAAGACTTTTTTTTTCCCTAACAGCTTAGCTCTCCCCTTGTTGGCAAAATTGAGAAAGAAGTCTCAGCTGCTGGGGCCCCTCCCCAGGCCTTTGTTCTCTCTGAATGATTTGGACAGGGCAGCAAAGCACAGAGCAGCCACAGAAGGCTGTTTTAAATCTTGATACAACGGACCCTTTGGGTTGTTGCTTTTGTTTTAAAGTGGAGGAGAGAGAAAGAGAGTCAGCAGTTTTTCTATCTCAATTTGAATTCATTTTCATAGAGGACTGGCTTCTTGCTGCAATGCCCCTCCCCCCAAGCACATACAGGCACATGCAGACTGGCAGCCTTTGATGATATAGTGTGACTCCACCCAGGCTCTGACTCCTGCCAGGTCATGGCCCTTTTGAATAAGCTTGGTGGGCTCACAGCTCTCCCCATGATGGCCTCCCGTGCCCTGGGCAGAAGTGGGCAAGGAGAGAAGGACGAAAGTCTGGAAGCTTGCCTGAGCTGGTGTAAACCTTTCTGAGGCCATTAAGCCTGTCAAGCTGACTGGGGTCTCTTCAGTTCCATCAAGAGCCACCTCTTTTCAAGAGAACAGGGGAAAGTGAAGAAAGCCTGACAGCAGGTGGCAGGGGCCCACTCTGCTGTGCCAAAGCAGTTGAAGGGGCTCCATTTAGGAGAACAGGTAGAGTCCTGGGAGAGGGATGGAGCCCAAGGGCTTGCCCCTCCAGGCCTGATCCCCCTCAGATCCAGGGCCCAATCTTGGACCTTCTAGGTCGATGGACCTGGGGCTGATTCAAAGGCTGCTCACCGAAGTATTTGTGACCCTGGGTACTCTGGTTGCCCACCCCACCTTGGTCTCAGGAGCCCCTCCCAGGGCCACTGTTCCTAGGGACCCAGTGAGAATCCTGGGTGGTCTCAGGCTTGTAGCTCAGGTAGCAGAGTTGTGGGGAAATCTCGACCGTGAGCCTGCCTTGCCCTCCTCCTGGTGGTGGAAGGGAGAGGGGGATTCAGCCTGGCCTAGGGTAGGTGAAACATTGCGCCTTCTTCCCCTAGCTGCCAGGAGGGAAGGATGTTGATTTGGGTTCCTACTGCCTCGGGCAGGGCAGATTTGGGGGGACGGGGCTGGGGGGACCAGGGCTGCGGGGCCGGCTGGTTTTGATAGGTGGCCGCCTGCACCAGAGGTTTCCATGGGGTTACCGGCCTCCTGACCCCAAAGGCCAGAGAGCAGAGGACTAGCCCTGCCAAGGGGGATGGGGAGGGTGTGGTGGGCTCGGAGTGTGTTCACTGGACTGTACTCCCTCTGTGTGTGCATGTGTGTGCGCGCGTGTGTGCACGCTTGTGTGCGCGCGCGTGTGTGCACGCTTGTGCGCGCGCGCGTGTTTGCATGTATGCGTGTGTGCGTGCATGTGTGTGCGCGCGTGTTTGCATGTATGCGTGTGTGCGTGCATGTGTGTGCGCGCGTGTTTGCATGTATGCGTGTGTGCGTGCATGTGTGTGCGCGCGTGTTTGCATGTATGCGTGTGTGTAAAATTACTCTCTCGTGTGCACGTCTCTGTGTGCTTCCGTCTCGGGGTGTTCGCTCTCCGTGGGTCTATGTGTGCATGAGCCCCCCAGCCTGGCAGCCGCTGACACCTTGGGGCCAGGTGCGGCTGCGGTACAGGCTGTGCAGGGCCGGGGGCCAGCGGCAAGGGGAGGCAGCCCGGCCTCGGGCTCAGGCGCCGCCTCCTCTCGGCGATCTGCCCCCAGGCGCGCGGCCCCTCCCACGCAGGAGCTGCGGCCCGACGCTCAACCGGCGCGACCTTGGCGCGCAGGGAGCGGGGGTGCCAGTGGATGTGCCCAGGCCCCGGGGTGCTGCAGGTAGGGCCGGCTCCTCCTCCTCCCGCCAGCCCAGCCTCAGCTTTGGCTTGGCCGCTTGGCTCCACTCCTCCATACAGGGCCGGGGCTGCCAAATCCTGGCATCGCCCATCCCACCCGAGGAAGAAAACTGCTCCGGCTCCCCTGGCTGCTGTTCTCCCGCGGCTGGGTGTGTGGGGCAGCGGGAGGACCCAGGCTTCGCCTGCGGCCCTGGAAGCTGGGGCTCGCTCTGCCCTTACGGCTGGGGCTGTTGCTTCACTGTTGGGGGGGTGGGGAGGGAGCACGGGACGGGGAGCTCCTATTCCGAGCGCCCTGGGGAGCCCAAGGGCACAGGCATCGGCGGGCCCCGGGCTTAAGTGGATACCATATTTAGCAGGGGCATATGACCTCCATGCCAGGAGGCTTGACACCGAGGAGTGTGTGATCCCCATTTCCAGCTTTGCCGCACCTAGTGAGCTAGGGAATGCAAGCAGTGATGAGGAGGAAACGGGATGAAGCAAGTGACTTGGCCAGGTCAAGTGGCCAAGTGGGATTCAGCCGCAGGTGCTCGGGTGCCAAGTTCTGCCCTTTCTGCCAAGCGGCTTCAACCTCTAGAATAACTCTTTTTTAAGTGATGCTTGGGGATTGGCGCCGCGAATCGAGACCACCCTTATTTTAGGGGAAAGAAACAGACTCTGCGAGCCCCAGGATTACATGGCCATCAGTGTCTGAGGGAAATTTTAAACCCATATTCCTCCAGTCCAGTTCAGAGAATGTGGAATTCACCCACCTGAGACAGAGTTTCAGACGATCATCTGGTCGGGGGCAGAGATGCCTGGAATCTATGTCAGGCAAAGTGTCTCGAGGGAGCTGACTCAAGCAGGGCAGGGGAGCAGTGGGTGAAGATGTTGCCTTGATCTAAGAGGAGGCAGTTCTAGCCCCTTCCTGCTTCCCTTCTCCCACCCCACTCCCACCCCCACCCCCACGTGGGCAGGGAAGTAGGCTGGAAGTCATCAGGGGATGATGAACCAGTTGGGCAGGTTGTCCCTTCCTGTGGAGGGAGCAGTTATCTTTTGACACATCCCTAGGGGTGTCATTGATCTGTAAAAACAGGGAGGTCTGTTTGGGTGTAGGAGAAAGAATTATTTCCCCCCACAGATTCTAGATTGGACTTATTTGTACCTTAGTTACTGTCAACTAGTCAGGAAAGTATGAAGCCCCACTCACTGGCATCCCACACTCACAGCCCCATTCAGCTTCTTACTTGGTTCATATTGGGACTAATTTCTCTCAGTGGTTCTGTAATTTTACATGCATGTATATGTCATCAAAGAGATAAACCTGGTGCTTAGAGAAAGGGAGGAGGAGATATGACCAAGATGATGTAAATGACCTGGCCTGGAGACAGCACAGTAATGGGATCGTTCTCAGAGAAAGGTCTGGACTCAAATCTCTCCTCTGTCACTTACTAGCTGTATGAGCTTGACCCAATCGCGTCACCTTTGCCTTCGGACCTATCTCCCTTGACACAGATGGTCTATGCCTTGTTGAAGGGTGCCTCCCAGCTCCTTATGGTGACAAACAGCCTCAGTTTCCTCATCTGGAAAACTGGGAGGTTGGATCATTAGAAGACCCTGCCTGTCCCACTCACAAATAACACCTTAATACAGCTGCCTCCCTTTGGTCATGGTTTTGGGAAGGAGAGGGAGCAACAACGCCCAGCACTCTTCTCTCCAGACCCCTGCACTTTCCCTGATCTCCATCATGAGCTGACCTTGCATCTTGCTACTCCACTTAGATGCCCTGGTTCATGATTGTGAGGAGACCTTGGACTGTTTATGCCAGTCGAGCTGATTTGATGGTTTTAGTGGTAAGGGTTCTGGTTCTAGAGTAAGAATCTTGGTATCTAAGACTTTGGTCCTGGAGGTAAGAATTTGGGTTTCTGGTCCCAGAGGTAAGTGATGAGATATGGGCTCTGGGAGCCCCCTCCAGCTCTCCTTGAGTCCTTGAGGTACAGGCTCTGGGAACCTCCCTTGGACTCTTGATTAAATTGTCTCATTTGATGAGGCATTTACATGACGCAATAAGCCTTACATTGTGGCTGGGCCTAGACCTCTGGAATAAGAAGTTGTCCTGAGGGTGTTTTGAAACCACTCAGAAGAAGAAAGATAGTATCCCCTTTCCTTAGCAAGGTCCTGTTCCCGAAAGCTGTATGAAGGTGTGAAGGAATCTGGGAGCTGTGAGAGTAGAGGAGCCAGTATAGTCTACTGGCCGGCAGCATTCTTTGCTGCAGTGTCTGCCAGGTGATTTCCCACAGCCTGAGCAGTTTCCCCTTTCTGGTGGCCTTTGCAAAAGCTAACAGCTACCTCGGAGGGCTTTTGAATAGCTTGGAGGAGTGTGTGTTTAATAGGGGAATTTTTTGCTGTGAGATAACCCCTTTCTTTCCAAATTGCTCCATGGGCATGTAGAACATGGAAAGCATATTTGAGTCAGTGAAAATGTTTACTCGTTTATTTTCACCTACCTCTAGGGCTCTGGTGAGTGCTATCAATTCTGCCTTCTGGGCAGAGGTCTCAGGGGGCAGGGGATTGGTCTCTATGGTTTGGTAGAGGCTGACCACTGAATATCCACTTTTCCTGATCCCTTGTTCAATAAAGTTTGAACCATCTGTGTACCAGACTGCTTTGGGGTTCGGGAGAGGAGAATCTATCAAATCAGCTCGACTGGCATAAACAGTCCAAGGTCTCCTCACAATCATGAACCAGGACATCTAAGTGGGAGCTGTCTGGGAGGAGGATTGCTGGGTTAAGTGTGTGGCATACCCAAAGGGTTAGGTCAGAGCAAGGCTTGATATTTTGTGAGCCTGCCACTAGCCAGCCACTGGTGGCCCTTCGCTTCCAGGATGCTCTGAACTTGAAGGGGAGTTAGAACTTCCAGGGGCTGACCAAGTATAAGTTTAGAGGCTTCCTCAATTAGAATGGCTGCCCAGAGGCATGCAGGCCATCCTGCAGCCACTGAGTTGTTTTGAAAAATAGGCAACTGGCCTGGGATCAGGCCCTAAGGACTTAGTTAGGATTGTCCTCTCCTTTCATCTACATACAGAGTGAAAGGTTTTCCTAGATCAGGTAGGGCTAATGCTGGCATGGTGGTCAATTTAGCTTTCAGAGTCTCAAAAGCTTTAGTCTGATCAGGACCCCACTGTAGAGGGAGTGAGTCAGGGCCCTGAGTGGAAGCATAGAGAGGCTTAGCAATAAGGCCAAAATTTGGGATCCAGAGCCTACAAAACCCAGCCATACCTAGAAAAGTTCGAAGTTGTTTTTTAGTGGTTAGAATTGGTATAGACAAGATTGGGGAGCGAGAGGTAGGAGTTAGTTCATGGCCCAGATACTTTACATACTGGCATGTTATCTGGACTTTTTCCAAAGAGACCCTATACCCTTGACTACCCAAGCAATTAAGGGCTTCTGTAGCAGCAACCAAAGAGGCCTCCCAGCCTCCCAGGTGGGGCTACAAATAAGGATATCATCCACAGACTGAAAGCTGCTATCAGTTAATTTCAGACCCATTAAATCCCTTTCCAAAGCTTGGCCAAATAAATGTGGGCTATTCTGAAACCCTTGGGGCAAGACCGTCCATGTTAGCTGACATGGACTTGTTTCCCAAGGAAGTATCCCTTCAAATGCAAAAATATATTTCTATTTCGAGTCTGTGTGCAGAGGTATACAGAAAAAGGCATCTTTGAGATCTAGGGTGGAAAACCATTGGGTGCCCCCAGGGATCTGAGTAAGTATTATATATGGGTTGGGGTCTATGGGGTGTATAGGGATGACAGCTTGGTTAACAGCCCTGAGATTTTGAACCATTCAGTATTCTCCATTAGGCTTTTTTTATTTAAACAAATGCTTTATTAACTCCTGTTTTACATCATTCATTTCCGCCAGATTTTGAGTTACAATTTTTTCCCCCGTTTTTCCCCTACCCACCCTCCCAGAATAGCAGTCCCACAAGATATCGCTTCCTCCATCCTGCTCTCTCCCATATCTTCTCCCTTACCCCCTTCGACTTTTCCATTAGAGCAAGGACAGTCTCTGTGCCCCAATGCCTGTACATCTTATCTCCCCATTACATGCAAAAGAGTATTGATAATAGTGTTTATATATATTTGAAACATTTAATCTTAAGACCTCGAATTCCCTTCCTCCCTTGTCACCCATTCCTTCTGGGAAGATAAGTAATTCAGTATGTATTGTACATGTATAACTATGCAAAAATATTACCATAGTAGATATATTGTACATGGCTGCTTATAATTCCCTCCCACCCATCCCACCCCCCACCTGGTCCATTCCCTACTTGATCCTGTCCCTCTTCTATAGTAGGTACTTCCAACCTCCCCTCCCCCCAAGAATGCCCTCCCATCCATCATCCCTCCTCTCATCCCCCTTCCCCCTATTCTGCTGCAGGTTGAGATATCCCATTTAGTATGTATGTCATTCTCTCCCTGAACCAAATTCAATGAGAATGTGGTTTTGCCTTTTTGCCTTCCTATTCTTCCCCTCCTCTGCAGCCACTTCCCTTGCTCCTTCTACATGAGATAGTTTACCCTACCCTGTCTCTCCCCATCTCCTCTTGCCACTTTCCTCTCTCACCTCATAATTTCATCCCTTAGGTATTATCCCTTCCCAACAAATTCAACCTATGCCCTCTATCCATATATAAATGTACACATATACACACACATTCACATATGTATTCATATGACCATACACCCTTCTTCCATTATTTTCATACTGAGAAAGATTTCATCAGTCACAGTTAATTGTTTTTCCATATAGGAATGTAAATAGTTCAACTTTGATAAGTTCCTTTTGATTTCTTTTCCCTGATTACCTTCTCAGGCATCTCTTCCTTCTTGTGTCTGGGTGTCAAATTTTCTAGTCAATTCTGGTTTTTTCCTCAAGAATGCTTGAAAGTCCTCTATTCCACTGAATGACCATATTTTCCCCTGAAACAAAATACTCAGTTTTGCTGGGTAGGTGACCCTTGGTTCATTCCCATTTCTTTTGCCCTCTGGAATATCATATTCCATGCCCTTCTATCCCTCAGTGTAGAAGCTGCCAGGTCCTGGGCTATTCTGATTGTGTTTCCACAATATTGAAATTGTTTCTTCCTGGCTGCTTGTAGTATTTTCTCCTTGAGCTGGGGATTCTGGAACCTGGCTATAATATTCCTGGGAGTTTTCTTTTTGGGATCTTTTTCAGGAGGTGATTGGTGGATTCTTTCAACCTCTATTTTGCCCTCTGGATCTAAAACATGAGGGCAATTTTCCTTGAGAATTTCTTGAAGGGTGGTTTCTAGGTTCTTTCTTTGATCATGGCTTTCAGGTAGTCCAATAATTTTTAAATTGTCTCTCCTTGATCTATTTTCCAGGTCAGTGGTTTTTCCCATGAGATATTTCACATTGCCTTCTAATCTTTCATTTGTTTGGATCTTCTTAACAGCATCTTGATTTCTCATAAAGTCATTAGCTTCCATTTGCTCCAGTCTATCTCTGAAGGAATGAATCTCCTCAGTGAACTTTTGAGATTCTTTTCCCATCTGGCAAATTCGACTTTTTAAGGCATTCTTCTCCTCATTGCCCTTTTGGGCCTCCTTTGCCATTTGAGTTAGTCTATTTTTTAAGGTGTTGTTTTCCTCAGTTAGGCTGTTGACCCTCATTTCATACTTTTCCTGCATTCTCATTTCTCTTCCCAGTTTTTCCTCCACTTCTCTTATTTGATTTTTAAAGTCCTTCTTAAGGTCCTCTATGGCCTGTAACCTGCTCATATTTTCCTTTGGGGCTTTTGGAGCAGGATTTCTGACCTCACAGTCCTCTGACTGTTCCGTGCTTCGATCCTCTTTGCCCCCAAAATAGGAGTCTAATGTTTCATTTTTCTGTTTGTTTCCTTTGCCTTGGCATGATGCCACTTAATTACTTGACTTTTGGGCTTGTTGCCACAGTAGAACTCTGCCACCAGCCAGGGGAGCTTCGTCCCAAACGTGTGGGGGGGCAACTTCCGTTTCTGGCAAGCTGGAAACCCACCCACGACCTCCACCCCAGATCACAATCCAGATCCAGGGAGGTTAAAGCAAGAGCGATTACCCCCCAAGACTGATCGCTGTATCTCCCTACAGTTCACAGGCCAGAAGCTGGAGCCGCCACTGAAAACTGCAAAATGGCGTGTCTCCTCAGTGGCTTCTAGCCCCCAGTGGAGGAAGCCGACGCGTTCCCCAAATACTGGTCCCAAAGTCCATAGGGCCCTAACCTCTCACTTTGTCGTAGGCATGTCTGTGTTGACCATTCTAGAATCGCCACTGCTGCTGGTGTTCTGGGGTCCCTCCAGCCAGCTGCTGGCCCGGCTGCCCTGGGGCTAAAACCATGGGACCTGGGCTCAGCTCTCCGCGCGGGCTGGCCCTTCCTGCAGGGCTGCTGGCCTGTCCTCAGTGGGAGGTTAGCTTCTCTGTGTCATTCTTTGGGTGCTGGGGCTCCAGAAGTTGTTCAGAGTCCCCTTTTACATAGTTTGGAGGTAGTCTGGGGTGAGAGAGCCTTGGAGGTGCTGTTTCTATTCCGCCATCTTGGCTCCGCCCCCTCCATTAGGCTTTTTTACAGGAAGAATCAGGGTGTTACATGGAGATTGGCAAGGGACAAGGATTTTATATTTTAGGAATTTTTCAATTAATGGTTATAGTCCTTCCCAGGCCTCAGGCTTGATTGGATATGGATGGTGATGGGGCAACATAATTAGGATTTTAGAGGCGAACAGTAGCTGGGGTGGCATGAGTAGATCCAAGGCAGCTTTCCCCACTGCCCAAGTGACTGGGCTTCCTCCAAGGGGGTCCCCTGGAAGGACAAAGGCAAAGAAAAGTAAAATTTATTAAAAGTTCACTTGCGGGGCGGCTAGGTGGCGCAGTGAATAGAGCGCCGGCCCTGGAATCAGAAGGACCTGAGTTCGGAGCCGGCCTCCGACACCTAATCCACACCAAACAAAAACCTAGCCGTGTAACCTTGGGCAAGTTACTTAACCCCAATTGCCCTAAAGGGGCGGCTAGGTGGCGCAGTGAGTAAGAGCGCCGGCCTCGGAGTTTGGATGACCCGAGATCAGATCCGGCCTCAGAAAATGAGCACCCACACATAAATAATGACTAGCCGTGTAACCTTGAGCAAGTTACTTAACTCCAATTGCTTTAAAAAAAAAAAATTAAAAAAAAAAGTTCACTTGCATTAGACACGGAGTAAGTCTGTGCTAGGTCATTCTATGGCATTCTCATACCACATGGTGTGAGATGGGGTCTTATATACAGAAGGTTGTTGAAGGAATCTAAGGGTGGTCTAGAGGAGGAAAAGAAATCCATTCATCCAAGTCTATAACAAAAAAAAATCTTAAAGAGTATACAATATGAGCTTATATACCAAAATATACTGGTTGAAGGAGCTCTCTCTTTGGGAATGAATTAAATCAGCTCAACCAAGAAAGGGGGTCTCAGATCTTACCAAAAGAGAGAAATAAATCTCTCCAGTCTCTAGTGTGGCAAGCTGAGTAAGGAGGAGACTCCCAGTGCCTCTCATGCTGACTTCTTGCCAGAATATTTCTCTCCCTTCAGTGACCAGCAGAAAGGTTGGCATCACGCATCTCCCTTGAAGCTGGACGTCAGAAGAGCTCCCTCTCCTCTCTCATTCTCATCAGCTCTTCCCTGCCTCCTCATACAGGTCTAGAGCATTGATCTCCAATGAAGGAGAATCCCAAATCAATGGACTTGGAACTCAGATGACATTAGCAATATTGTATCAAGGCAACAAAGGTAGCAGTATACTCCAAGGTGGTAGGTTTTTGGATGGAAGGCGGTCACTCAAGGTCCACAAATACACATCTTGAGTTCCAACAATATGGATTTTCATCTATTCTTTGAGCTAACTACAATTTTGAATTTTTTTCTGGGGGGGTGGGGAAGGGGCAGGTTGTGCTTTTATTAAGATTCACTGCCTCCCAGCACCCCCAGAAGAATATTTTTTTAATAAAATTGTGATAAAATGGTGTTTGGTTGGTGGTGTTAGTGGTGGGTTGTTGTGTTGCTTGTTTGTGTATGTGAGTGGCTTTCAGTCATTCAAAACCTTATAATTTCTTAAGTACAATTGAGTCTACTTTCCTACCTCTGTTCAATTATGGGGTTGAGTGGTGATCCCTCTCAGGAGCTGTCCCAGGTACATACATTATTGGACAGGGGGCCACCTTTTGAGCTCGGTGCCATAAAAGTGAGGAGGAATTCTTCATCCACTTAGACTTTCCTATGTGGATTGTTAAGCTGATTCTCTTTTCAGTGGCTGTAGATATTGCCAAAGAGGCCCTTAGTATTCCTGGGCTTGGTGCAATCAGCACACGACCATCCAGAAAGAGAAGCCTCTGGAGTACTTCACCCTCCCCAGGGAGTTCTGTATTCTGCATTGCGTATTCTCCATGGCAAAGGTGAATGCCTTGGACCAGCACCCACTCCGCATTTTATGTCATGCTTCATTTTAACAGAGGATTGTGAGAAAAGGGGGGAATCAATTTCAAATTTTAGACCTGCAAATGCCACATTTACCTGTGTCCCACAGTATATAAGGAGCAAACCTAGGGACTGAGCATTCTGCTCAGAAAGCCCTTCTAAGAGGAAAGGCAGGAGAGCCAGCACAAGCACAGATTGGTGACACCACTAGGAATAGGAAATGCCAAGGACTTCGACCACTGTCTATTAGGCCTGGCTGCCACCCTTTCCCTTGGACAAACCTCTTTTCAAGGATAAATTCTTGGCTAACATTCTCTGGATTTGTCCTCACAGATGGCATCAAATGATGACTTTGGCTCATATTATCCCAGCAATCCTCAACCTGGGGACCTGATTGAAGTATTTCGTCCAGGTTACCAGCACTGGACTTTATATCTGGGTGATGGCTATGTCATCAACATGGCCCCAACAGGTAAAAGCTTTGCCGAATTATTTTTCTTTACAGGATATATTTTCAGTGATTTGTTTTTTTTAATACCTACATTTCCCACTTTGTCTGTCCCCCCTCACATTGACTCAGAAAGATATCCTTTATAATAAAAAAGGGAAAAACAAGGGGAAAAAGAGCACCAAAATGAACCAACATGTCACAAAAAAGGCTGATGTTATATGTGTTATTCCATGCCCATGGTCCTCCACCTCTGCAAAGAAGAAGGAGAGATGTCTTCTCATATTTCTTTGGAGTCAAACTTGTTCATTATAATTTCACAGCATTCAGTTTGGATTGTGTTGATGTTCTTTTTTTGTTCTTTTCTCTATGGTCAACATTGTGTATATTACTTGTTCTGGTTCAGTTTACTTCGCCAGACAACAGTTCATACAAGTTTTCCCATGACTCTTTGTATTTACCATAGTCATTGTTTCTTGTAGCACAGTGGTAATCTATTATATTCACATATTTAGGTAATAAATTACTTCCCCTAAATTTCATGGGAGCAAAGGATTATGACTTTAGAAATGAAATGGGTTTTAGAGGTCATCTAATCGAACCTCCTCGTTTCGCAGATGTGGAAACTGAGACATAGAAAGGTCTCATGACTTTCCTAAGGCTGAAGAAGTAAATGGCAAAACCAGGATCTAAACAATTTGGCTCTCACCAGAATTCAGTGCACCACTGCCTCATCACTTCCCTCTGTATGTGCCTTCCCTAGTACAATAGGGAGCACTGTGCCGCTAGCTCCCACCTGAAGCTTCTCCTTGCAGAATTGAAAGAGCATTGAAGGGGGAGGGGAGGGAAAGATGGACAGGGGCTCAAAGCATTTGCTTTCATTGAAGAATTATTATGAGCTTAATTATTAAAATATTATTATCAATTTATTATAAACTTAATGTCAAATGTCACTGTTCAACTTTCTTTCCAACTACCCATGCTTCAATTATTAAGAAACACATCAAACATCCTAACAACTTGTCAGTGCCTTCTCCATGGATCCTACATTTGTCCATTCACTTCCATCTCCTCCTCTCCCTCAGACTAGAGCAGTGGGTGTGTATGTGGGGGGAGGGTGTATGTGTGTGGGGGTGTATGTGGGGGGGTGTATGTGGGAGGGGGTGCAGCCCCACTTCTCCTGCTTTGGTTTTTCTCACTCTTCCTTATTTCACAAAGGTCATTCAGGAATTCTTTTTGCTTTCCTCATAGCCCTCCTATTTATCAATCTTCACTGCATTCGAGAAATGCATTACAGGAATGTGATAGGATTTATTTAAGCATCATATTGTTGTTGATAGCTTTTTTCCTTCTTATTTACAAGTAATTCTGGTGTGAATTATATGTTTTCAGCTGATGATCCTGGGCTCTTCACAAAGGGCACAAGCTTTCCTGCATTGGCCAATTCTCAGGGAGAGCTAGGACCTGTATTCTGAGAACAGGGGGGGTGGTACCCAATAACATTGAGGAATCCCATGGTTCTTCTTAAGTGGTACTATATGCCAGGCCCTGGGCTAGCCTGGGGACACAATGACAAAAAGACAAACTGGCCCTGCCCTCCAGGACCTCACATTCTCCTGGGAATGACATGGAAGTTATTTGGGGTTCCATTTGTGTTTTTCTTTTTCTTTGCATTTGTTTAGCTTTATGACTTGTCTTTGTGATTTTTACTAATATTTGGCTTTATTGTTTATGGCGATTGTTATTATTTCCTGGGCTCTGCAGTGCAGGCATCTTTTTTTTTTTTTAATTCTCAGAGTGAAAGTACAAAGCCGGGGGAGGTGGAGGGGCCCAGGACTGCCCGCCTCCCAAGTGACTGTCCTCTTGCTTTGTGCCCTTCCCTTGCAGAGGACAGCTCCCCCGTCCCGTTCACAAGCGCTAAGTCCGTATTCAGCAAAAAGGCCCTGGTGCGGATGCAGCTCTTGAAGGACGTCGTGGGGAACGACACTTACAGGATCAATAACAAATACGACGACGTGTACCCGCCTCTGCCGCTAGATGAAATCATCCGTCTGTCGGAATTCCTCATCGGCCAGGAGGTGTCCTATGACGTGCTGGTCAACAACTGCGAGCACTTCGTGACTTTGCTCCGATATGGAGAAGGGATTTCAGAGCAGGTAACTCCCTTTTCTCCTGCTCTGGGCTCTGCCTGAGGGGCTTCGGGGACTGATACCTTGATCCGGGAGGGATTTCTGCCCTTGGGGAAGATCTGTTTTCTTTTCTCTTGGTGAGTTCTAGAGGGGAGCAGTAGAAAGTTTAACTCTGGCAGGAGGTGACTCTAGTTCGAGTCCTGTCTCAGACACTTACTTTCTGTGCAACCTTGGTATGGTCATTTACCCTCTCTGAGCTCCAGCTTCCTCTTCTGTAGAATGAGGAGGCTGGACTCGGCTTCTCCCAGGTTCCTTCCCACCCTCGGTCTGGGATCTCTCTCTAAGCTCCCACCACATGGCTCCAGCTGCTCCCTGACATGCCCCAGCTGGACATCCCCTGGGCATCGTCTGCTCAACCTGCCTAAAAGCAAGCGGGCTATCTTTGCCCCGACTGCTTCTGGCAGTGAGATCATCCGTGCACCCAGTCTCCCAAGTTCAAAACCAGTATTTGGTCTTGGGTCCCGCTGTCTCCCTTTCTCTAAATGCAATCGATCAACAAGCTCTAACAGCGCTCCCTCCACAACATGCCAATGACTGGCTCCTCCTTCTACACCCACTGCCACCCACCGCGTGCAGGACGCCAGGAATAAATAACTGGCATTTCCATGGGGCTCGAAAGTCTGCCAAGGACCTGAAGCACGTTAGATAAAAGGAACCTGGAAAGATATTGGGTGGCAGGTGCTGCTAATATTCACAGTTTACAAGTGAGAAACTGAAATTCAGAAACGATAACTGACTTTCAGAAAACATACAGCTAGCAAGTGTTTGAACAAGCAAGATTGAATCCAGCCCTTCCTGCCTCTTAAGTATCCTGCTATGACAATACAACAAGCAACCCTTTAAGGTTTACAACACACTTTAAAATCATCATTGAATCTGATCTCAACTGTTCAGGGAGGTAGGGGCTGTTACTGTCCCCAGTTGACAGATGAGCACTTGCATGGAGGGTGAGGGAGTTTGAATGCTTTGCCCAGGGTCACACAACTAAGTGTCTGAGGCTGGATTTGAACTCAGGTCTTCCTGACTTCAGGCCTGGGGCTCTTTCCACTGCACCACTTAGCCATCTATATCATGTGGAGGTTGATGGAGACTGCCCTAAAGGACAGATAGGACTAAACTCCTGGTGGGGGGGGGATGGCCCCAGACTGGTTAATTTTACTTGTCTGCATGAGAAGTTAACATGACAAGATAGTGAGCACCAGTACTGACTTTTCATGAAATTAAAAGGAAATTGGACCTGTCTGATATGACTGGGGGAGTGGCACATGCCTGGTTTCCTTTTCTCTAAAACACTTCTCCCCTATCACCGTGGGCTGTTGTTTCTCACAGTAAATGTAACACAGCAATATATTATCCTCTGCATTGACCCAGCCTCAACCACTTGCAACTCTCTCCAAACTCATTTGTGTGAGTTAATAATTGGAAATTCATTGGACTCTGAGGTCGTTGGGGAATTAAGAAAAAATTCATCATCTTCACAGATGCATGAAAGCCTCAGTAGAAATTACCTTTATTTTGAACAGTGGGAAGGAAGGACTGGAGGAGCAGGTTGCCACTGGAACCACTGGATCCTCTTCCAAAGGAGACCTTTCTATTTTCATTTTCTTTTCTTACAGGCCAACCGCGCGATTGGTGCCATCGGGATTGTAACTGCTGCTGCTGGCGCCTTCTCCCTCCTTGGCTTGTTTCCGAGCAAACAAAGGCAAAAACACTATTAACAATTTATTGGAGAAATCTTAGAACTGATGCAATTGTGAGAAAGCAGCCAGCCATGGGATAAATTGAAGCCCCTTTTCACTGAGTCATTGATGCCCCCAAACGTGGGCTCAATGACACCCTGGCTGTGCCCATCTCCCTTGCCCAGTTTCCATGTTGCTGAATGCTTTGGGTGCCCTGTACTGATGTGCTGTTGTCTGTGGTTACAGGAGGATGGGGCTCCTCACCCACAGATTGAGCAACATTTCAGGTTTAATCATAAGAGACTGTTTTCTTTTCTCAAAGGTGGTTTCTTTGTATTTATTATGTGGGTAAAGAACTGCCTCTTGCCATGGTCCCAGAGTAAGCCAGCGCCTGAAGTGCCAACTCTTAGAAAGGATGGAAATCCGCAGTTAGTGTGGAAAGATGGACTAGTTCATTAGAAGTCACGTTCTACCCACCAGGAAGGCAGCATTGGACATTAGACTAGAAAAGTCACCCTCCCCCCCCAGGCCCCTTATGGCTCCCAAGTCACAGCCTGGGGTTGGGGGGGAGTGTCCCGCATTTTGAGCCTTCCTCCCTTTCCGTAGTTAAGCCAGGTCTGGTGTACCCGAGATGGGGGTGGGGGAATCCTCCAATGGCTTAGACCCAAAGTGCCTTCCCAAAGCCACATTTTGACTGCAAGGTTTCTTCAAAGTCAAACTTCTTGATCTGATGACAGATGTAGATGCAAGTGCCATAGACGGAAATCAGGAGATAACACCCCCCCCCATCCCCCTCCCTCGGGATGTAAAGGCTAGCAGCCTTGGCTGGGAGAGCTCAAGGAAGGGGAATCAAGCTCCTTGTCCACTCCTCCATGGGCAGACCTTTCCATTTCAAGTCTGAATGTGCCTACTTATAGGCCGAGGAGATTAGATCATCAGAAAAAAGAACCCCCTAGGTGAGGGAGTTCCCTCCACCAAGGCAGGTGGCTGTGCTGCTTTTTAGTTCAGATGAGATGTCTGGAGCAGAAACATCAAAACTGAATTGGAAACAGGAACCACTAAATCATTTATTAGGATCCCTGTGGTCACAGGTTAACTCAGAAAACCACACACAAACATTCGCCCAGTATCTATAATATTTTCATTTATTCTTAAATGTTTCCCAATTACATGTTAAGCTGATTTCATGCCAGTGATGTCTGATGCCTCTGTCTAGAACTCCTGGGTCACACAGCCAGGACATACATGTCAGAGGCAGACACAAGCCCGGGCCTCCCTGATTCTAGACTGTTCTCTACCCTCTACTCAACTCTGCCTCTCAAAGAGTGAAAGGCTGGAGAGGGGGCTGCATGCCCACGAAGAATGGGGCAGTATGTAAAAGCTTTTCTTCAGTACCTTTCTATGGCCCTCCTCACTGGCAGCAGCTTCCACAGAGCTATTTCCCAACCCATTGCTCTCAGGTCCCAGCTTTCCTCCAGGAGCATGCTTCAAGGCTTCCAAATGCTACCTGTCTCCTCCACCCCAATCCAGATCCCCCGTCCTTTTGTGCCCTGCTCTTGGACAATGCCAGAGGTAGACAAGGGCTCAGGATGTCATGTTATGGTGTGACCAGCGGCTTACTCATGAACCCTGCTGTGGCTCATGGGCATTCTGAGAGAGGAAGCCTAGATAGTATCACAGCACCAAGGGTCACAGTAATAACAGACCAGCTGTTATGTGGCAAAGCCCTTCATGTCATCATCTCCTTTGACCTTCACAAGAACCCTGGGAGTTGAGGGTTACAGGTATTGTTCCCCCCCCCCCCCATTTACAGATGAGAAGGCGCCATGAGAGGCATTACTGTCCCAGTTCTTTCCTCTACACCGCTCAGTCAAGCAAGCTAGACTCTGAAGATGGAATTCTGTGCAGTTCTATTTTGAGGAGAGTGAGGGATATAGGGAGTGGGTTGTGACCAGAAAAGCCTTCCTGGCACCTGCCAAAGCCCTCCCTTCTGGGGAGGGGCCCCTCTGACACACCTCCAGATGAGCCCGTCCAGGCACAGCTGGTGCACTTGCAAACTCGCCTAATTATAACCCTGGCCTGGTTTTCCGGGACTTTGCCCAAGGCTCCTGGGGCTTCAGTCTCCTTTCCCGGGAGAGGGGCTGGCTAAACTGGTCACTGTTTTGAGGCAGTGGTTCTGACTCTTCTCATGTTACATGCAGTTCTGTGGCAGGTGTTAGGGCTTGATTGCAGGGTTGGCTTCTTTCTGATGGCTGGTTAGGCTTTTGGTGACTTTGGGGAGGTGTGGATGGATGCAGTTTGGGTTTTCTTCCTTTGGATCCATAAAAGGCACCTTGGTTGAGGGCAGAGAGCACCGGGGCTGGAGTCCCAAAGACCTTGTTCTAGTCCTGCTTCTGATACTCCCTCGTTCCATGACACTGAGCACATCATAGCCCCACGAGTCTCAGTCAAGCCTCTGAGGCCACAAGGTAAATATGGCACATGAGCATACCATATCTCATTATAAACCAGCC
Source organism: Gymnobelideus leadbeateri (assembly GCA_011680675.1). NCBI lineage: Eukaryota > Metazoa > Chordata > Mammalia > Diprotodontia > Petauridae > Gymnobelideus > Gymnobelideus leadbeateri. The sequence continues at coordinate 1,029,864 of WOXC01009787.1, forward strand.
TTGAGGACCATTGTCCCCCTTCAGAAACACAGGGGAGCAGTTTATAAGCTGGGTCAGAAAGGCAAGACCCCTGCTGATATTCTGTGGCATAAAGTAAAGAGAAGCCTGGAGTTCAATCAGGGGCACTTGTGCCTGTAGGAGTCCTGAGACCCTCAGCAGAAGGGACCTTAGTGGTCAAACAGTCCAACCCCCTCACTTCCCAGGTGTTATAATGTATGACAGATCTTTCCTCATTCAGCATGATCCACTGCACAGAGCTCTGGACTTGGCATCAAAGGGCCTGGCTCAGCCACTGACCACCTGTAAGACCTTGAAAAGGCCTTCAGCCCCTTTGGGCCTCAGTGAGAGGACTGGACTGGAAAGCCCCTGAGGTCTCTTCCAGCCCTAAATTGATGATTGTTTGGAATGAATTGAAGTAGTGTGGGCTAATGGAAGGAACAAATTGCGAGCTTCAGGTTTGGTACTTTCTTAGCAAGTCTGCCTCTGAGCCTCATTTTCCTCATCTGTCAAAATGGGTTGTCATTTGGACTCTCCTTTTCCTGGAGGCATTCCCATCGAAACCTGAGGACCAAAAATGCCTGACTAGGGGCAGACAGGCCGCCCAGAGGGCCCAAGTCTTGACCTAGACTTTGAGCTCTCATGGTCTGAAGTGTAGCCACACTGGTGGGTGGAGGTGGGGGCAGAGGGCTGGGCTTCACACGTGGCTCATTCAGTCTTGGGAAGCTGAACCACCATTCTATGGATATCTGGAAGGGACCTTCAAAAATACCCAGTCCCATTCCCACATTTGACAGGAGAAGAGGCTGAGGCACTGAGGGTCACACAGGGTCAGACACATGTGTCTGAGACAGGAGTGAAACACAGATCGTCATGATGGCAGGCCCACTGTTCCCTATTTCACCCTGCCTCTCATAGTCTGACAAAATGGAACATTTCTCTTCAACACAGAATTCCCACTGATGCCGGGGGCCACTGAATTAGGCAGATGGGACCAGAGTGAGCTCATGCTTAGGAGGGCTGGGCCTCAGAGGACAGGGATCCATTTGGCCTCCTTTGAAAATTGTTTCTGCTTTTCAAACAAAGCATCTCCTTGAATCAAGGGCCTGTCCTTTGAACATGAATATTTATCTGCTGGTGCCGCATGACTCTGAGTCATGAGATGCCAGAGACTGTGAAGAATCCAAGCTGTGGGTCCCCTCAAGGGCAGTGGTGATGAGGGTGATGGTTCTGAAACATGTTCCCTGTGAAGATGTTTGGTAAAGCAATGCAGATGGTATCTGCAGAGAGGTAGGGGGAACAGAAAGGGAGATGGGGAAACAGGGAGCCAGCCAGAACACTGTTCACCCAGTCTCAGGAGAGCTGGAGGAAGGCCTGCACAAGTTGAGCTCCCCCCCTGTGGGTCATGTGTAGGGAGGGCATGGACTGCAGGTACCCAAGATGAGAGGGAATCATGGAGGAGCTGCAGCCTGCATCACTGGAGAGAATGCCCACATTCACAAGAGTCTGCTGAGTGCTTAGGTCAGATGTCTCATCTGCACGACCAGGGATGCCTCTGTGCTGTTCCTCCTCACGTTAGTGAAGATTCAGAGATGTATTGTCCAGAGGGGTCTTGGTCTGGTCAGGTTTGGGGTAGACTGGATGGACTCTAAGGCCCCTCCTAGCTCTGTGGTTCTGGGGAAAAGATCAGTGTAATCCCTGCATGTTAGTGAAGACTTTGGGTGACCCAGAGATTAAGGAGCCCCCTGCTCTACTGAGTGACATCACTTCTGTATGGTCTGATGCCAGTCACATGGGGGTACTCAGTGTTTCTTGACTCTCCAGTTCCTGATTTCATTAGTCAAGGCTAGATTTATGACCTTTGCTGATCTTCCCAAAGATGGGGACAGCTCCATTACAAGAGGGCTGTGGAAAAAGAGGAGGAGTATTATTGTGAGTGGAAGTGAATTAAATTTGCTGTCTTCAAATGTGATGGATAAGTATTTATTCTATCTGTGTGTATATGTATATGTGTGTGTGTGTGTGTGTGTGTGTGTGTGTATAGATGGATAGATATCTCCAAATACAAAGACAACATATGCAGTGGGAGACTCTTTAGGGCCCTTCATTTGGCACCTCAGAGAGAAACATAATTTCCTAGAACATCACGTCATTTACTATGTGATGAATTGGCTGGATTTGGACATGAATCATTGGAAACTCCTTTAGAGATGTTTTAAAAGGAGGAATATTAGCCAGGTGTGGAGATAATACACCTGTAATCCCTGCTGCCAGATGGTAGACGGTAGGCTGGTAGATGGCTGGAACCCAGGATTTCTGAGCTGCAGTCGGGTTAAAGCCAATTGGGTGTCCACACTTGAGAGTGGGAGTGGGGTGGGGTACCAGGCTTCCTGAGGAGGAGTAAACTGACTAGCATATCAAAGGTCGAATGACAGTGAGTTCCATGAGTGGCTGCTATACTTCTAGCCTGAGCAAGATAGGGATACCCAGTCTCAAAAATAATAATATTGCATGAAAGTCAGCCTTCTCCTAGGTTCTAAATGCATCACCACTGAAGAATACACAAATATCTTGTTCCTTTGAGGAGATAAAGTGGGTAAATATACTTCTTGAGACAAGTTTATTGGAGGACATGGTCAAAAGTCATCCAAGATGGACAAATACAATCTGCATCTTTGGAGGGGGTACCCACATTGATGAAGTCACAGATCTGTCTAATTATCTGTCCAATTATAGTAGAAGCATTTTTTAAACCTTCATCAATTCTATCACTGAACTATAATGTAGATTTCAGATCGTGAATGTCAGTCCAGCCCCCCATGCCAAACTTGGCAAACTTGACCCTGCCAGTCCTAGAGATGCCCTTGAGAGATCCCCTCCTTCTGATGGGGGCAGCTGCACCAAAATATTTTTTGCAGCAACTTTTTTTGTGGGGTAGAAAAGAACTAGAAACAGAGCAAATGCCCATTGACCAAGGAATGGATAAACAGATTGTGATACCTGAATATGATGGACCATTACTGGTCCATGAGAAACACTGAATATGATGAACACAGAATATCATGGGGTGACTTAGATGAACTAATGCCCAGTGAAGTAAGAAGAATCAGGAAAAGAAACAGACATAAAGATTGCCTCAATGTAAACGGAAAGAACATACCCATAAAAGGAAACCTAAACCCCATAGTTAGCATGACCAAGCCTCCCTCACAAGAAGAGACAGAAAAATACACTTCCCTCCCTTTCCTGCAGAAGTGAGGGGCTCCGGGGGTGGAACATTGCATATGTGGTGATACTAAGATAATGCATTGGTTAGTCTTGAGGAGCTGATCTTTTCCCTCTCTTAAAATTCTTTGTTACAAGGACTGGCCCTCTGGGGAACAGGTATAAGAGGAATTTACTTGGAATTGAAGATGATGTTACAAAAGAGGTTAGTGCATTACTTTTTCTCTTCTATTTAGACTTTTCGTAAGAAAAGGGGGACAAATTGGATGATCTTTTTTTTTTTTTACTGGATAAAGAATACGGACCCACAGACATAATACCAACAGTTAACTGCTGATGAGACAATCACCATCGCTCACATTTACATTGTTTTAAAGTCTGCAAAGCACTTTACACATATTATCACATTAGATCCTTACAACAACCCAAGGAGAAAGGTGCTGTTATCTCCATTTTATAGATGAGAACAAGGAGAAAGGTTAAGTGACCTGCCCATAGTCACACAGCCAGAAAGTGTCTAGTAAAGTGGGATTTGAACTCAGGTCTTCCTGACCCCAAGTCTCCAGTCAGTCCCTGTGTCACACTAATGCCCTGCAGATGAATGTCCTTCTGAAAGAAGCTGGGACAATTCTTTGGGAAACAGCACCTTAAAGATCATGTATTTCTAGAACCCTCAAGTACTGTTTGAAAGGTGACCAAATGAAAGCCAGTCCTCTCTGCCTCTGCTTATGCTCTGGCCACCCAGAAAAGTGCCAGAATTCTGAAAGGATAAGGCTATTCAGGCACTGCATGTGCTTTATTAGAAATAAATAACTCTCCATGAAACTCAGCGTCTCTGTGCTGGAGGACACAGTCCCCCAGGCATCTGCTCTGTCTTCCTTTGGGAGACGCTTAATTCACTGGCAAAGTTATTGTTGATCCTTGCCTGAGGAGGGCCAGAGAACCGCACAGAAGCCGTCCCTTCTCCTTGGGTTGTACTTGATCCAAACAGATGCCTCTCATCCGCAGGTCACTCAACAAAGCCTGGCAAGGTTTGGCATGAGTCAGGTAAGGCCTGGGTTTCAAAGCCGGGTCCAGAAATGCTGCTCGTTGCTGCGCCCTATGACATCGACCTTCGGAACTGGTGGTGACTCACTGTTTTCATAGGCAGGGTTGACATAGAAGCCGTTTTTGCCTTGTCCTGAGTAATCTGTCCTATTCGTGGGGGGCCAGCTGGGGTCCTGCGCTAGCTTCCTCTGCCATTTTCGATACTGACTCTTTGAGTGCACCCCCCATTTTTTCTTGATCAGCAGCCAGAACGCTCGGTTCTGAAGGATGGCATCCTGCAAAGTCAAGGGCATTTATTGATATTGAAGAAGGAAATAAGCCATAGTCACCATTACCTACCCCCTTTTTCCCTCATGCAGAGAATGTCCCTCAACCACTCCTTCCTCCCCTCACCCCGTGAGACCATCCAAGATACCAGCCCCTTACTTTAGGACTGTTTTTGAAAAACACTCCCAAGACTAGTACACTGTATCCCTGCCTCCTCCCCCTCCCCACCCCAGCTGAAACAGTTCATTGAATCTCAGAGTTGGAAGACCCCTCATTGGTTCAACCTGGCTAAGAACTGGCCCTAGGAGTCCCTTGACGATCCAGTTAATTAGCCTCTGCTTGGAAACCTTTGGTGAAGGGAAAACCACTGCCCCCAAAGACAGCTCTGTCCCTGCAGGCTTTGCTCTGCCCCCCCCCCAAAAGAGAACATGCCCAATCTCTGCAACATCCATACATGCCCCCCCCTTCAAATGCTTGAATACTCATGCCCAGCCTAAGTCTTCTCTTCTCTTAAGCTAAACAGCCACAGTTCCTTCACCTGGTCCTAACCTGGCATGGGCCCAAGGCCCTTCACTTCCTGGGCACTTCCCTTGTTTGGTTACTGGGGTGTTCTTTTCTTGTTTGTTTGTTTTTTGGAGGGCAATTGGGGTTAAGTGACTTGCCCAAAGTCACAAGGCTAGTAAGTGTGTCAGGTGTCTGAGGCCAGATTTGAACTCCAGTCTTCCTGACTCCAAGGTCGGTGCTCTATTCACTGCGCCACCTAGCTACCCCCACTGGGGTGTTCTTAATGAAATTTTAGGGAACACTGCTTAGGACTTCAACTTTGTAATGTCCAATATAACACAGCCCAGACTAAAAAATGAAGATAATCTTGGTTGAGATGGAGAATTCTCCCTTCAAATCATGGATGAAAGGACTTTGATTGTTCCTTACCTGCCCCAATCCACAATTCTATCAACTCTTAGAAAAAGTTTGTGATCCCATACTTTGGTAAGTTTTCACTTAGATAGTTCAGGTCTTGTTATGTCTACACCATGCTACCAATAGTGCCAGTCCTCTCTTCTGCTCAGAACTTAAACTCCCACCCCTCGGACTCTGGGCTTTGGATGGCGAGTTTTCACATTATCTAGGCCTGCTGGCAGCCCACTCTCCCACATTCTGGCCATCACCATGCCCCCTTTCCCAACTCTAACTTTATCTTATGTGCTGTCTTCCCCACTAGAATGTAAGCTCCTTGGGGGCTCGGTTTCTATGCCCAGTACTTATCACAGTGGATGGCACAGAGTAAAGCTGACTAAATTCTTTTCATTCATTCTTTACTAGGAGACAGAGTCCCTTCCCTCTTGTATTCAGTCTTTGGTGTCTCTTTCTCCTTTCTTTGAAAAATAAAAGTTACAAGTTTTACTTCAGAAAAATTGGAATTGAATGCTGGCTCTGCTACTTATACACTGTCTGACCTTTACCTCTCTGGTCCCCAGCTTCTTCATCTGTAAAATAAAGGGGGTTGATGAGATGACCTCTCAGTTCCCTTCCAGCTTTGAATCTCATGACCCTATGAACATTTGTCCATGAACGGAAGAGAAAAGAATCGGGACAGACCACAGTGTGGCCATCAATTTGCGTAAGTAATGTCGCCCTGCCCTTCTGAAGACGAGGTGCAGTAAACATGCCAGTTTAGCATCAGACATGCCAATTTTCCCTTTAAACTCCAGCTTCTGTCCCATTGTGCTGAACTATCCACAGCAATCCTAGCTCCCAGTTAAATGTATGCCCATGAAGTGGGAGTACTAGTACTTTGGTAATCTTGCTTTCCTCACCACTCTGGGGAGGTTCAGCCTTTCTCCAGGTAACTAGGTCTTTCCTAATCCCTAATTTGGCAATGCTTCCCTCCTTTGCCCCTCCCTCAGCCTCCTCTGAAATCACTTTGCCTTAACTTCATAGAGATTTTTTCAGTTTATTTCTCTGTGTATACTATTTCCCCAAAATAGACTGTAGGCTTTTTGAGGGTAGGAGCTCTTTCACTTTGGGCTTTATATTCCCAGTGCCTGGCACAAAGTAAGTATTTGACAAATATTTGTTAGCTGAATTAAATTGAAGTTACTCGGAGATTTTCAAGAGAACCATCCATGCTCCCTAACCCTGAAATTTCAGTGCAGACCTTTAAAGAAACTTGTTCCACAAGAACACAGACCACTGGTGAATAACATTGTCAGCTGAGAACAAGGTCTTGTATCTCCAAGGTTTGTTTATCTTTTTCCCCAAATCCTGGGCTCACCTCCACAAAAAACGCCACACAGAACTGGACGAGCGATGCTGCAAGAACTGAAATCCTCCACGTTGTGACTGTTGGGATGAGCTGTTCGAAAAGGGTAGCATGTCTCAATGTTACAAGTCTGTCCCACAACAACCATTCATGTTTATGGAGTGTTTCAAGACAAAGCTATAGCTAGCAGGAGGCCAATGGGGCTCTGTCTCAGGCCCCTGGGGGTAAGGGGGAATCCTTCTTTTGCACTGAGACTTTCATCTCCACCCATAGCAGCAGCCTTCTATAAGCCATACTACTCTTGTTCAATGGTCCTAACTATCCCCCAACCCCCAGGGCCCTATTATAGTGCCCTTCTCTTCAGGGGGCCCTTTCCACCTGAGTGCAAGAGTCCAGTTACTGTTCCATGCACCCAAATGTCTGAATCCGAGGACAACTGTTAATTTTGCCACCTTGCCCTCCCCTCCCCCAATCCCCATTTCCCATTCAACTGTTTCTGCCCTAGATGAAAAACTCCTAATTATAGCACTGCTCTCAGGTCACAAAGCATTTTCTTCAGGGCAACCTTGCAAGGTAGGCATTATACCTTGATTACCCTGATTTTATAATGAAATGATGTGTTCGGGGTCACATAGCAATCTATATAATAGGTGTCAGGCCTCCTAACTCCAAGACCAGCAAGCCTCCACTATTCTATATGGACTCCCTAGTACACCATAGGAAACCTTATATGATATTGCTCCTTTTTTGTCTTCAAGGCTGAGGAAAAATAGTATTTGGCTGTTTTCCACAAAGCAAAGCTCACTTGAAACTTGTTACTGAACAACCCAGGCTTAAAAAATTAGTCAGATAGTGGAATGAGTATATATTTTTATAAAAATTATTTTTCAAGTGTCTTAAATGCAAGTTCACATGAATCTACCAATTTTATTAAAATAAAAGTCTTTAATTTTTGCTCCCTTAAAAACACACATACACATACAAAAAGAACGAGGAGTGTTTTGAGATCCCCCAGATATGGTCTAGGGAAAGTAACACCCATAAGTGCCACAAGGTGGCAGGGCAGTTCTAGTGTCCTTTTATCTCCACTGGGCCAGATGTGGTCAGCAGCTGTTGGCAATGACTGATGGGGTGTGGGTTAGGGGGACAGGAAGGGGTTGGCATCTCTTGGATCTTCATGCCAAGCCGCCATTGAATCCTATCCCTTCCTTCTGTTGGTCCTTCTCTGAGTCATTTCAAAGCCTTGGGTTGTTCACTGCTTGATTTTATCCAAATGGAAACATGTCCTTTATCTCACTTGTTCAATTGTAAAAGGAGTACAAGAAAGAAGAATGTAAGTCTCTTGAATGAGACGATTTCATTTCTGCCTTTGTATCCCACATACCCATCTGGTGCATAGTGGGTGCTCAGTATATACATACTTACTGAATTGAAGAATCGTTTGTGGAAGGATGGTCCAAAAAAGCATCCAAGGAGAATCCAGAGGAGCATTGCCTCTTTCCACCCCATTGTGATAACCCAACACTGCAGGATTCCTTACTCCAGGACTCATCATCGTTTGTCTTGCGTGTCTTATTAAACTTCTAACTATCCTTGCTGTCATTGGTCTTTCCCTACTCCATGTTCCAGGACTTCAAACCATAAGCAGGAGATTAACCAAAAACAGTCCTTCCCACTGACACATGAATTTCCCAATATCTTTTATTCCATTAGTAGAATAGAAGCTCCTTGGAGACAGGAAAGATTTTTCATTTTTGACTTTGTACCTTCAGTGCCTTGTATAATGTGTTTCCATGTAGGAAGGACTTAATAAATGATTTGTAAATTGAACTGCATTGAAACCTACTCTCTGCAAGTCACTGTGCTAGAGATATCACTCTTGTCGCAGACGCCTTCCTTGTGTTCCTATTGCTGCTAGCACAGTCTAAACCACAATGGGTGGCATTCACAGCTTCCCCCCTGCCCCACAGCTTTCCTATCCCTATGTCCTACCAGTCTTTCCTCATTCTCTCTGCATCCTTGTTCTCCCCCAATCACACCATCCTCATATTCTTCACTGCCAAAATTTTGTATATGAATGTCTTATCTTCCCAACACTTATCAAAGGCCATGCTTTATACCTCTTCAATTTTTCCCCCTCAATGCCTAGCACAGTCTCAAATACATAATCTGTGCTTTTCAAACACCTGTATCAAGCCTTTTGCTTCAGATACACTGTGGGTAAAAAACAAAAACAAAAGCAAACACAAAAAAAACCTAACACATAAGTACTAACAGCAAAATACTGGGGCAGGTGGCGGGGGCGGGGGCAGAGCTAGACACAATACAATTATTCCAGGATGTAGAATTTTGCCCTCCCCCCCCAAATATATAGTTCTGCTGAGTTTCCTTTTAAAATGGTGATCAGAAACTGAGTTCCTGGATTGGGGAGAAAGAAATTGTAGCCCCAAAGACAGAAATGATTAGTCTGAAGCCATATAGCCAGAATGTAGCAGAATCAAGACTTGAATCCAGGCCTGATACCTATATGATGGAATGTAAGTATTTATGAAAAGATCAAGAAATAAATAATCATTGAAGAGAATGGTGAAGTTGGGGGCAGGCAAGACAGAATATATAATGATAATGGCTGGGCAAACGTCCTCTCAAAGGCCCCTGGGATGGCCCAATGTTTACAGCTGGGTTGAGGACTCACCTCCATTCCACTGTATATCACTGGAATGTCAGCAAACATAATGAAGACAGTAACACCAAGGGCAGCAAACAGCAGGAATGAAAAGAGATCTGAGGGATACAAACAGAGGTAGCTGGGTTACTCTGAGAAGACCATCATGGGTACAACATGGTAGAGTCAAGGACTGTTGAGTAAAGAGCTAGTCTGCTGTTGAGATGACCTTTCCTTATCTTCTGGACATCATGCATGCTTTAAAATGTCTTAGGATACAGAAAAAAAGCAAAGATTCCTTGAGAAAGTCCTTCTGAGAAATAATTTTCAGGAAAAAAAGCAGCAGAGCATCTGTTAAAAAAAAAAAAAAGTGACATTCCAAATCTATGGGGAATTGACCCAAAAAGATAAGGCCATGTGCCATTCTGAAAAAACTAAGTAGGGAAAGAATGATAACAATGTATGAAAGAAAAAATACACATCAACAACAGCTACAAGATAGACTGTGCCAAATTATAAGAGAAAAGCAAATTAAGACAACTCTAAAGTTTTACTTCACAACCATCAAATTTGCAAAGATCACAAAAAACAAATCATCAATGTTAAAGGAATTGTCAGCAGACAGGAACACAGACTGTTGGTAACACTGTGAATTAGCCCCGTTACTCTGGAAATAGTTTAAGATTACATGAAAAGTTGCTAAATTGTTCATAGTCTGTAACCCAATGATTCTCCTACTGAATTTATACCCCCAAAGAAATCAATGGCAAAACAAAAAGGTCCCCAGGCATGACAAAATATTCAAAGCACCACTTTTTTTTTCAACAGTAAAAATCTGAAAATAAAATGGACATTCACTAATTAGGCAAAGACTGAACAAATTGCAGTGTATAAATATAATATACTGTGAAGTAAAGTGGGACAAAATATGGGGAATTCAGAGAAGCATGAAAAAATGTTTGTGAACTGATGCAAAGTGGAAAAAAACAGGAGAGAAGAAATTATACTTGAGCCATGTTCAAAAGGAAATCCGACTACTTGGAAAAGTAGTGAGTTCTCTGTGGAAGTCTTGGGGGAGGGTCTGGAGAACTACTTATGCATGTTAGTTGGACTAAATGGCCACCTTTCAACTCTCAATAATCTTTGAATTTATGCTATGATTGCAATGATGTAAGTGCAGAGGACTCCCAAAGTCAACAAAATTCAGATAAAATACCAGACATGGTTCCAGATGACTAAAAGTTAAAACATCATTTCTCTCTGTTCAGACATAGGCATATGAACATTTGACCTCTCATTAACAATTGATCTATCAGAGAATTTGTCTTAATGTTTTCTCTGTGTTAGGGGAAGTATTATGCAGATATTGAGTAGAAAAGGTTTCTGTATAAAGGCCTGATACCCAAGATAAATAAAAGGAACTGATTCACATTTATAAAACTGAGAACCATTATTCAATAGATAAATGGTCAAAGGATTTGAACAGGCAATTTTAAAAGAAAGAAATCCAAGCTGACAAACATCTTGGGGAGATGTTACAAATCATGGAGAAATGTAAATTAAAGCATATCTGAGATTCTATGTCACACTACTCGAACATGCAAAGATGACAAAAGCAGAAAATGACAAATGATGGAGGGGTTGTGAGGAAACTGGTACAGCAGGGCATTGTTGGTAGAGCTGTGAATTGGTCCTGCCACTTTGGAAAGCAATTTGGAACCATATCCAAAATGTTACTAAAACGTATGTCATCACTGACCCAGCAATACCACTACTAGGTGTATACCCACAAAGAAATCAGAGGAAGAATAAAAGGATCTATTGGCACAAAATTATAGCAACTCTTTTCATGGCAGCCAAAAACTAGAAGCCAAGGAATTGTCATCCTCTTGGAGAATGGCTAAACACATTGTGATATTCAAATCAGATGGAGTATGACTGTGTCATATGAAACTAGGAAGACCTCCATGAACTGATCTGTAGCAAAGTGAGCAGAAAAACGAGAGCATTTTATACAATGACAACATCAGAGAGAAAAACAATCTTCAAAGAATTGAGTACTTTGTCAAAACAATGAGAATCCAAAATAATGAAGATGAAACGTATCACCTTCTGCCAAAGAGATGACTTCAAAATGCAGACACATACTCATTTTTGGTCATGGTTAATTTGTTTGGCTGAATTGCATAGTTATGGGTTGAGAAGTTTTGTTTTGTTTTGTTTTCCCCAATGGTGAGAGAGGGTGTAATGGTAATGGAATGTGAAGATCCCCTTGTATTGGTAAGCTAACAGGTACTTAGCACTTGGGTTAAATGTGAAGATCCAGAGTTTGTGAAAATCCCACAGTGGGATGGACTTGCTGACATGACAAGAGGGGGCCAAACAGGGAGGAGCTGGTGCCATGTATAGGCAGAAGCCCAAGTAAAGAGAGGGCAGAAGAACTTTTGGGAGCAGCATCGTGGAGGCAGAGAGAATTGGTGTGGAGGGGGAGAGAGAGAGAGAGAGAGAGAGAGAGAGAGAGAGAGAGAGAGAGAGAGAGAGAGAGAGAGAGAGAATTGCCTAAGCTGAGACTGCTGAGGGGTTGGGCCAGTTGGAGCTGCCCAGATCTTTTGAAAACTGTCACCTGGAGCTGCTAAGAACTGAGGAGGCATGACTGTGGTGCTGGTATTTTGTCTGTCTGTTTTGATGTTACTTTATCAGATTCATTTGTTGATAGAGGTGTCAGACCTTGTTGTTGGGTCTAGATTGATTTCACAGGCAGAGAGTGAATTGATGAGGACGCCGACAATGTTCATGAATATTACTGTGGTTTGTTAAGCTTCTTCCCAGGAACAGAAACTGCTGAGAACTTGCCTCTGGTCAAGATGAAGAAAAGACCTCTCCTGGGGTATTGAATGTTGTGATGATATTGTAACCTAGTTGTGACCCAAGGCCCTTGTGCTTTGCACTGCCCCTTGAGAGGGTGCTTGGTGGCAACTGATGATATTGTAATTCAGTTGGGATCCAGGGGTGGAAAATTTTTAACCTTTGTATTTTGTGACTGACCAAATGAATGTACTTTGCTTATGATTGGAAACTAATCTCCAATTGAGAAGAGAGAAGACTTTGAGATTGACTAAATGAATGTACTACCCAGAGGTGGAGTACTTTGATGCTTGTATTTTGTTATTGAGGACTTACTAAATGATTGAGTTACTCTGTATTTTGATTTTCTGTGAATGTTTTGCCTTAATTTGTTACTAAATAAATGGAGAGTTACTATGCTTATAATCAGAACCTTGGAAGTTGCTTGTGCTTGTTGTTACAAAGTGGGGAAGGTGTAGTAGAAGGGACAGATTGATTAAAAATGCTTCTTAACTAAAAAAATTAAAATAATATCCTATTTTTAAAAGGCTGGTTGTGTCAGAACCAAAATGTATAACAACATCTAAAAAAATTGGTGAAGGTTCGAATCCGGCCTCAGAAAATGAGCACCCATACATAAATAATGACTATCCGTGTAACCTTGAGCAAGTTACTTAACCCCAATTGCTTTAAAAAAAATTGGTGAGGGTTGCATCTCGTTGCCATTGAACACTGCATTAAGGCTATCAGAGAATTCCTTGATGGAAGCCTCCTGGGGTTTTGTAAAAGTGGATGTATTTTTACTCTCAGGGAGCCTAACATTATCAGAGAATTCCTCAAGCGCCATCTGCCTCATTTGTAATAAACTATCCATGCTCCAGTGAATACCACTCAGCATAACTGCTTCTTTCTTGTAATGGAAATGAAACACCCCACCCCATTTTTACCTGCCAGAGTCCCCTGATTGGACAGAAAGTGGGGAGATGGGAAGATGGCACTGTCCTGTCCCTGGGTTCTTGCTTGATGGTTTCACCAAAGGGAAAATATAAGAGAACAAGCTCAAACCCCAAGCATTTATTGAACACTGATTATGTGCTCTGTACTGGTTCTCTCAGGTCTATCAACCCATCAGTTAATCAACAAACCAGCTTCTGGTGCCTACCATTCCAGGCACTATACTAGGAACTGACCATTCAAAGACAAAAAAGGAAGTCAAAATCCTACCCTCAAGGAAATTTCATTTTGTATGGGGGTTCAAGAGGATAATATGTACATGGGGGAAGGCCTGTGCAAAGACAAGGAGACATGGCAAGAACAAAAGGTCCAGTTTGGTTAAACTGAACCATATGAAGAGCAGGAATTCATCATCAAGTGAGAAAGGGAATTTGGCATTTGTGAAGGGATTGGATACCCCACAGAGGAGTCTTTATTTGATCTTAGAGATAGCACTGTGGTAGAGAACCCCTAGAGCTGATATAGGGCCACATCTGTGTGATCTTGTGTGAAAGTTGCTTTGGCAACTAGGTGAAGGACAGATTGGAGAGACAAGGGCCTAGAAATAGAGACCAGTTAGAAGGCCATTGCAATCATTACTGTGAGAGGGCAGGAAGGCTTACAGTAACGTAGTAGCTCAGTGAAGGGAGAGAAGTGACTGCTTAGGAGAAATGTTGGAAAAGAAAATGTGATTTGGGAATAGATTGAATACAGGTAGTGAGGAGTTACGGGTGGTGACAAGGTGGTGAACTGGGCTGACTGGCAAGATGAGGGTCCCCTTGATAGTAATTGAGAAATTCAGAAGAGGAGTAGATTTTAAGGGAGAAGTAACTGGATCCACTTTTGAGATGCCTGAAAACACCCATGTGATAGTTCAATAAGTAGGTTGGGATACTGACTTGGAGTCATCTACAAAGCAATACCCAGGCTGCCATGGGAGCTGATGGGACAGATGAAGGAGGACTCAGCATCGAGTGTTAGGGGTATGATATGGTTGAAGATTCAGCAACGGAGGCTGCAGAGCTGTGCCCTCAGACAGCACATGCGGGCCCTTCTCCAGCCAGGCCATTGTCCTCTCAGTGTCTGTCTACACTAATGTGCCAGCACTATGCTTTTATAATTAACCAATTTTTAGTGTTTTCCCACTAAAATCAACATAGACTCCTGCTTTTAATCATTGCAAAAAGTATATGCCAAATGCCCTAAACTAGAATGTGCAGAGATTGTGCTGAATGTTTTTCTTCCACTTCCAAACTGTCTGACCTCAGGCACTTCCCTGTGCCTCAGTTTCCTCATATGTAAGATGGGGGGAGGGGGTTAGACAAGATGGCCTCTGAGGTCCCTCTCCGCTCTAGAACTTTGAACCTTCAGTGGCATCATCAAACCTGCAGAATGTTGTGCAACTTTCATCACCATCTGTTGGTAGAATTCTGGAATTACTATTTCAGAAGCCCTGAGGACCTTCCCAGCTGAGCGGGAGGAGCTTAGGGAGGCAGTGAGTGCACAGCCTTTGAGTCTCTTTCCTATAGTGTAGTGTAGTAGAACATTTTTCCATTGTTCTTGTCTACAACTGTGTGGAGCAGACAGGGCCCCCATTATTAATGGTCTCCCCCAAAGGGAGATGGAAAAGACCTGAGCACACCTGGACACTGCTGATACCAGGTTGCTAGGGACCTGGAATTCCTGCTCATTCAGATACCAGAAGCCTCACTCTTCACTCTTCTATACATATTCTGCCACAATTGAAATGAACCACACATGCTCCCACTGCAGTCAGTCATCACTACTGATTTGTATTCCATAAGATCAAAATTGTGCCAGTCGTTGGAGGTGATAGCACAAGTGGGTTGTTTTAGCAGATGGCTGCCTGTACTGGCCTATTTAACAAAGCTATCAGCGGTGTTATTGGTTAATCACTGATGTCCCACTAATGAGTCACAGAGTCAGTCAGTCAATAATTAAGCATCTCCTTTGTGTGGAGCACTATACTGAGTACTACAGATGCAAAAAGAGAAAAAAAGACTCCCCTCAGAGAGCTCACAATCTAATGAGGCAGTTAACTTGCAAACACATATGCACAAACAACCTATAAACAGGATGAATAAAAATAATTAAAAGGGGAAAAGCACTAAAATCAGGAGAGGGTGGGAATA
Source organism: Gymnobelideus leadbeateri (assembly GCA_011680675.1). NCBI lineage: Eukaryota > Metazoa > Chordata > Mammalia > Diprotodontia > Petauridae > Gymnobelideus > Gymnobelideus leadbeateri. The sequence goes on from WOXC01009787.1 coordinate 1,045,318, forward strand.
TCTTCCTGCAGAAGACAGAGTGTTAGTTGGGACTTAAAGGAAGTCAAGGAAGCTGGGAGGCAGAGAGAAGGAGGGAAAACATTCCAAGCATGAGGGACAGACAGAAAAAATGCCCAGAGCTTGTTCTTGGGACATCCGGGAGGCTAATGTCACTGGATCAAAAGGTACATGTTGAAGAGTAAGGTGTAAGAAGACTGGAAAGATAGGAGGAGGTCAGGGGGCTTTTGTATCAGACCTGGAGGAGACAGGAACCACTAGGGTTCATTGAGGAGAAGTGTGACATGGTTGGGCTTGTGCTTTAGAAAATCACTTTGGTGACGGAATGGAGGATGGACTGGAATAGGGAGAGACTTGAGGCAACCAGATCCCCCTCCATTGCTAATGCAGTGGTCTAGGTGTGAGGAAAGGAGGAGCTTCACCAGTGTGAGGGCAGAATCAGATGTTATAGGACAGGACAAATGTTGTAGAGGTGAAATCGACAAGAAAGGTTGCATAGGTGAAATTGACAAGAGATGTGCAGAGGTGGAATTGACAAGAAATGTTGCAGAGGTGAAATCAACAAGAGAGATTGGAGAGATGAAATAGACAAGAGATGAAATCTACAAGAAAAATGCTGGAGAGGTGAAATTGATAAGAAATGTTGCCTAGGCAAAATTGACAAGCGATGTTACATAGATGAAATCAACAATTCTGATTCCAAGTCCAAGACTCTAACCATCACCTTAGCAGAGGTGAAACTGACAAGCCTTGGTACCATATCAGATATGAGAGGTGAGAGATATGACTAGGACTAGGTTAGACCAGATGACCTCTAAGATCATGTCTATCTCTATAGCTGTAACCCATGATCACATTGTCTATTAACCTACAAGTCTCCCCACTCACCAAAAATTCTGCAGGGGACAGAGATTCCACATCCTCATTTCCAATTTTAACAGAAACTCCTGCTTTAAAAAAAATCTATTTCCTCTATTTCCTCTGGGCCTGACTGCAGAAGAGGTGTCCACTAAGCATTTGGAAAATGAATATTTAAAAATAACAATGATAATAGCTGACATTTATAAAGTGCTGAAGCTTACATCCATTATCTCATTTGAGCCTAACAATAATCCTGTGAGGAGGTATTATATCCCCATTTTACAGATAAGGAAACAGAGGGTCAGAAAGTTTAAATGTTTTTAGTACTATCCCTAATTCCCCTTTAACTTATGTTGAATGATTTTTTTATTTTGTATTTATTCCATTTATATTTCTAGATGGGCTTGTCCCACTGACAATTCCTTGAGAGAAGCAGGGATTGTCTCATTCCTAATCTTTGTGACCCCCAAACCCAGTCCTGGCCCTGTCTGGTATGTGAGAGGTACTTAATACATATTTGTGGACTCATTGATTGCTTAATTTATTCATCAACATTTCACAGTTAGACAGTTTCAGGGGAGGTATACTAACCTAACCTTTTCCTGACTGGAAGTAGAGAGTCCTTCCTTCTAGACCAAAAAACCCTACATCTGATCTGTACATGCCCTCAGTGGGACAGACATGGAACAGTGGTGAGCTTGCCCTAAATCCCCCAACTCTTGCCCACCAGTCCTTGTGACTTTCCTAAGGTAGAGCAGGTTGGGGCCAGGGTGTAGTACATAATAAACAGCAATAACTATGTTATTGTTATCATCATGTTAATCTCACATTCATATAATTCTGTTTCAGAAACTACGTGTGTGTGTGTGTGTGTGTGTGTGTGTGTGTGTGTAAAACTATCCCTACCACAACCCTGAAGGGTAAATGCTATTAGTCCCATTTTACAGATGAATACACTGAGACTGAAAAAGAAGTGACTTACATAGGGTCACCCAGAGAGCATAGCTTGGGGGTAGGATCCAAACTCTGGTCTTTCTGATTCCAAGTTCAAGACTTTAACCATCATCTGACCAGGCTTCATTCCTACCCTCTGGCCTAAAGGAGCAGCCTCATAAATCTTACCTTCTAGCGCCTTATTCTTCAAATACATTCCCTCTGAGATCTCACCACATTTTCAACATGACTTATGAGGTGTGAAGCCCAGAATTGAATCCAAAACTCTTGTCCAGGTTTCACCTGTGTAACATGCCCTCCATTCCCCTCCTCCCCCATCATGGCTCTATTCACCACCCCTATAATTTTCCAACCCCAAATACCTCACCCTGACTACTGCTTTTGGGTGTTGTTTCTTCCCTGGAGCGAGGACTGTCTTAATTGTGTGTCCATATTCAGATGGCTTAGTATTATACATCCCTCATGGCTGGAGGGACCCCTTGGCTTGTTGACATTTGCTCCTTCAAGGTCCAGGTTAGCTGACATTTGTTCTATGAGAACTTTGCCCTCATGATCCTTCCCTCCTCCAGTCTTTCAGGTCACTTTGACCATTCTTAATTACTTCTTAATTGTATTAAAGTAATTTTTGTATGTCTCATGCCCATATTAGATTGTAAACTCCTAGAAGTCAAGAATGATTTCTGTCTTTATCTTTGTATACCCAGCAACTGAAAGAGAACCTTTGATAAAGTAGGAATTTGATGGATGTTTCCAAAATTAAATTGAATTGTGGGATGAGAGGATTGACACACCAAATCACTGGCTCAAGTCCACAACCTCAGCTCTGAATGCTCCTCTATGTTTTCTTTTTTAAGAAAGTCTGTCTGTCTGTCCACATGAACTCTGTTGGGTTCTAGGCTCTGGTCCAGGACTTTATGTCTGCCACCAGGTCTTACCTGAATGGGAAGACTGCCAGACAGACATCTGAATCCATTAAGATGGTCATGCCTGCTGCTTTACACACAGTAGGTGCCCAATAAGTGCTCATGGAGTTTAGTTTAGCTCTTGCAAGAATTAAACAAAATAAACACATTTTTTTACCCAAGCAAGAATAATGTCAGTGCTTTTTGTGAAATCATCAGAGCAAAGTTTTCAAATTTAGCTGCATTATGCACACCTTCTAACACAGTTTCCTTATCCTTGTTTTGTGTCCTAGAACCTGTCACGAGGTGTGGCAAAGCCTTCTCAGAATAATGTTTATAAATGCATAAAGTCATAGAATTGCAGCAGAAGCCAATTCTACTGAAATAGTTATATAAATATATGTAGACACAGACACATACTTACATACATATATATTTAAAGCAAGGTCACAGACCACAGGTTAAGAGCTCTTGACCTATTGAATTCATCATTCTACGTGCTTTACAGCAGCATTTTATTTTTTTAATCACTAAAGGTTTGCTATAGTCAATCAGTTATGAATGTGGCCATAGAGAGGTTGGTGCTTAGGGGCTTAAGTCCTGCCTTTGGGATCTATCCTCTTTGGACATCAATAACTCAGTTACTATAAACATTAAATGCTCTGAAAAGCTCATGTCTATTGTTTTCTCAGCTCTGAAGTCCCATGGTTTTCCCAAAAGAGGTCACGTCCTCCTGACCATTCACATATGGGTAGGCTTTTGCATGCCTGACCTGTTTCCCAAGTGGACCATCATGATCACTAGAATTCAGCAATTCTCATAGAACGTTCCTATGATAAAGTCAAGGCACAGTAAAAGGGGTGTGTGTGTGTGTGTGTGTGTGTGTGTGTGTGTGTGTGTGTGTGTGTGTGTGTTTGTTGTGGGGAAGCTGTAGGGATTGACAGGACTTACCTTTCAGTTTGCTGAAACTCAGGTGAGGAGAGGGCCCTGAACTCTAAAAGAAACACATTTGGGTGCAGATACTCACAGTTGGTATAGACAGGTTTCCGGAATGGCTTCCCCTTTGAGAAGATGAAGGCCACAATGATGCAGTTGAAGGTGGTAATGGGCCACAGGGTGGTGCTCTCAAAACTCAGGATGGAATTCGGAGTCAAAGTCCCGTTCCCCATCGTCAAGTTGCTGTCTATACTGGCGTTGGAGAAGGAATCGCTTCCGTTGGCCAGGAAGCACCCACTGAAAAGAAGCACCAGCTTTTAGGGGGTTTTCCTTCTTCTCTTACCTGACTGGGGGCGGGGGGAGTAAGAACAAGCGGAGCCTTGGGTGCTCAGGGGACGCCTTCCTGTGTGCTGAGACTGAATCAGTCACACAGTAAATGCCCCGGAATGGCGCTAAGCAGTGGAGACCCGGTCCTAAAAGGCCCAGAAAGGCTCGGTAACGGACCCATCCTCGCACAGCTGGTGAGGAGGCCCGGGACAGCTCCGACCGCGGGATCACTGACGCTTCACCAAAATACGGCTCCCCGGGAATCCGGTTCTCAGCACAAAATTCCCACAAAGCCTAGTAGTTCGGGCTCTTTGCCCAGCACCTGCTAACTATGCAGGGACGTCCTCTGGTGCCGTGCCTGACTGATCACCAGCCCACATCTTCGATCGACAATCAACAAGCATTTATTAAACGCTTACCTGGTGCCAGGGACAGTCCTAGGCACGGGAGAGAAAGCAATCCCATCCCTGTCCTCAAGGGGCGTCCATTTTATCGGGAGAGACAATTGGGAGAGACAACAGGTATACATACGTGTATGTGCCAAATTAGCAAGTAGAAATGCATGTAAAATTACGCCAGAGTCAGATTTATCTTAGTGCTGTATAAATTTGCACGGTCCTTCTCTTTCTGCGTTAGAATGGGAGCTCCTTGAGGGAAGGGAGAGATCTAGTCTTTGTCCTGGTGCTTTGTCCAAGGGCTAAATGTAAACACATGAGCAAAGGGGCCTCCCTACGAGAGTAAAATGAGTGTTTTACCCTGGGGGGACGGAGGGAGGGCGGGCAGAGCAGCGGATTTCTGCCGGGTTTATTCCTAGACTACAGACAAGGCGGGCTCATACACCTGTTTACCTGCCCCTCCAGGTAAATCAAGACATTGCAGAAGGCAGCCCTTGCTGTCTGATGTTTATCACTGTGTGGTGAGAGAAACAATCCTGTCATAGGCACCGAGTTGGCCCGGCTGCTGATAAAAGACAGTAACTGTCTACTCCAAGGGAGATTCTCCCATCATGGAGCTGCTTGTCTTCCCCAGCAATCCCGTGGAGACAAGACCTGAAAAGGGGTTTGTCCTTCAGTGAGCCCGCTGAGAAATGTAAGAAGAGCGGGGAGGGGGCAAGGCAGAGGGGGCTGGCGGATTTAGACAAGGCACTAAGGAAGGAAGCTTTGATTCTCCTCGGAACACCTAATAAAGTGGGGCCGTCTTTCATCTTAATTCCACAGAGCTTCCTTGCTCGGAGAGAGCCTTCTCACTCCATGAGCAGGAAGGGGAGCCTCCCCTCCACTTTGCGCTTTCCAAAGCATCAGAGAGCTCCATCAATGGCAGAAGCATCAAGTGTGACTAGTGTTCGAAGGGTGCTTCCATCCCACGTGACATCATCTTCCCAAATGCAGGCTGAAGGAGCCCGATTGGCCTGCAGACCATCCCAAATAACTTGGGAGCAGCCCTTGCCCAACTGCACAGATAAGTCCTGGCCTGGTCCTCCGGGAAGGAAGGAAGGTTTGGCAGCGTGCAAGAGTGATCAGCAGCTCGGAAAATCGCCAAGGAACTTGGTTACCATGGCAACTTAAAGACTTTGAGGAGAAACAAACAGAATGAGGATTCAGTGAGAAATAATGGACCTTGTAAGAAAAGGAAAATGGTCCCCATGCAAATGGAGAAAGTCTGGGTCACAAAAGCTGGGAGAAACTGCTTGTAATTGGCTGGACTTGTGCTCGCGTGTGTAGGGCGCCCCTAGTGGCCCGTCCCTCTAATGCAGCTCAGTGGTCAGACAAGCAGCACGTGTCAGAAGTGAGAGTCCCAAGCGAGCCAGGCTGATTCTCCGTCCTCCAGAGCGCACTGCTCCTCTCTGTGCTCAGACAGACCAAAAAGTGTGTTGGGGGGATCTCTAGCCCGCTGCAGTATAATATAACATCAGGCTAGAGAGAAGCATATGAACCATCCTGCAGGTGATGAAGATGGGGATGAAGCCGCGCCTGTGGAGTCCAGGATGCCACGGCATGGCGTGTTAGGACGGCTCGGTGAAGTGTGGCACACAAGAGTGTGGAATAGCATACAGTTTCCAGTTGTGGAGCAGCTGCAAGATTTGCAAAGGGCCTGGCAAATAACACTCATCTGGCCAGGGCAGGTGCTAGTATTGTCCCCATGTCACAGATGAGGAAAGTGAGGGAGACAGAGGTTAAAACACCTGCCCGGCTAGTCTCTGACACAAGATTCAAACTCAGGGCTTCCTGCCTCCGAGTCCAAAGCTAGCCCTTTTGCCTCAGGAGGCTGTCCAGGAAAATGTGGTTCATGGGCACTTGGGAAACCTTTCAGGGTTTCTGTGGGTCAAAACTATTTTAATAATAATTATAATGATATGCTTTAAATTCTAATACAATAAAGTAGCTATAACCCATATTAACAAAAGCACTTTGGTGGTGGTGGAGGCAGTAATGTTAATGGGGCATAAGATCTTCTGCCCATTAAGGGAGGCTTGTTTTTCAGGAAGGCTTTCACACCTATCATTACTTGGTAATTAGGCAGTGAGTCACTGAGATTTGTGACGCCCTCTCACCCTAAAGAAGTGTATATATACTCTGAGGTTAGCATTTTGCTTTGGGGCTCACTCATTGGAAAAGTGTTCTTGTGATTTGACCAGATGAGACTCTGGGTAGCCAGATGATGTTGTTTCTTTCTCTGGTAACTAAGTCTGTATTACCTTGGTCAGACAGATCTGTCTGTTGATCTGTGCTAATTTTGCAGACATTTAGAAGCCCTTTCTGTTGGTCTTTATTTTTCTGCTTGTATTTTCTCTGAAGTTCAGAATGCTGATTTTTCCTCTGAACTAATGAATGTAATTAAAAAACAATGTTGACCCCTTAAACAGCTATATTACCTAGTAAATCAGATCTAAGAACCTGTGCTAGGAGCTATTCTGGGGATGCCAGTGTGGTTGCCCCTACAGAGGTATCCATCATAAGGTTAAAGAGGCTCCTAAGATCCAAAAGTTTGAAAACCACTGATGGATGAGATAGGATGGGATGGGATAGTGTAGGATGGGATGGGATGGGATGGGATAGTGTAGGATGGGATGGGATGGGATGGGATAGTGTAGTATGGGATGGGATGGGATGGGGTGGGATGGGATGGTGTAGGATGGGATGAAGTGGGATGGTGTAGGATGGGATGGGATGGGATGGGATGGGATGGGATGGAGTGGGATGGTGTAGGATGGGATGGGATGGGATGGGGTGGGATGGGATGGGGTGGGATGGGATGGGATGGTGTAGGATGGGATGGGGTGGGATGGGATGGGATGGGATGGGATGGGATAGTGTAGGATGGGATGGGATGGGATGAGATGGGATGGGATGGGATGGGATGGGATGGGATGGTGTAGGATGGGATGGGATGAGATGGGATGGGATGGTGTAGGATGGGATGGTGTAGGATGGGATGGGATGGGATGGGATAGTGTAGGATGGGATAGGATGGGATGAGATGGGATGGGATGGGATGGGATGGGATGGGATGGGGTGGGATGGGATAGTGTAGGATGGGATGGGATGGGATGGGGTGGGGGGGGGGATATACATGATACAGGAGAGGAGAGAAGCGGCACAAAGTAGAATGTTCTATAGTATCATACTGTATCGCAGAGCATAGTGGGGTGCACTGACTACAGCATCATGTGATGGAGCATACAGGATGGTAGAGCATTATTTTAGTATTATATAGCACAGTACATTATTATATTACCATGTTTTATGGTACTGTGGGGTATAATACCGCACAGCATAGCACAGTATTATATTTTATTATATAACATGGTATTATTTTAAGATGTAAATAAGCTTAAGTTATATGTAGAGTAGCTTTTCTTGATAGGGAAGGTTGTTAAATACAGAAACAGGAGTCTGGAGGGTTGATAATTGGGGGAAGGGACACTGCAGAAGGGGGCAGCTAGGTGGTGCCAAGCCTGAAGTCAGGAAGACTAATCTTCCTGAGTTTAAATCTAGTCTCAGACTCTTAATAGCTGTGTGACCCTGGACAAGTCACTTCAATAGCTGTGTGACCTGGACAAGTCACTTCACCCTGTTTGCCTCAGTTTCCTCATTTGTAAAATAGCTGAATAAGGACATGGCAAACTCCTATCTTTACCAAGAAAACACCAAACGAGGTCACGAAGACTCAGATACTACTAAAAAAATAGCTGAAAATGCTGTAGAAGGTTTTTCTGTGAGGTATCGTCTTTCTAATATAATTAAGGGCTATGTCTACATGACATGAGATTCCAGATTCTTGACAGAACCTTACATTTTTGTGCATATCCTCTGCCCTGCCAGCTTCCCTTTCATTGATGCCCCTGACTCACCTGTACCGTTGTACCTCACAGTACCAAGGCTGCTGCTTCACAAAGAGGAAAGCCCAGATCTGCACGATGCCCGAAAAACAGGTGTTGAGAAAGACAGAGAGCAGCAGTGGGGGCGAGATGAGCTGTCCAGCAGGGCGGTATGGAGCCAGCTTTGGGTATGCGTGAGTGGAGCTCACTGAAAAAAAAAAAAGGCAGAGTTATCCCTGATTTACATGTTCACACTGTGAGGACGCCACCCAGAGAGAGTTTATTTTCATCTCTACAAGCATCTAAACCCAGAGCTATCCTCTGGGGACTCAGGCCTGATATAGAAATAAGAAGGAAAGGCTTAAAAATGGCACCAGGATTAAAGAGGAAGCTGTATGGCCCCAGGCAGAATTATGAAGTGCACCTTGGAGATGTCCCAGTGAGGCTGACCCTTGGAACAGCAGCATTTTCTGTACCACTGCCTGGGGACAACACCTTAGAAGAGTTAACTGAGGGTAAGCTTTATTCTGAGCAAAATCTAACTTGCATGGAGTCCCCCTTGACTGTCTTCTGGGCCTTGGGTGCCCTTAGAGTATATGTGTACATATGTCTATGTAAATGCATCTATGATATCGTATATGTATATGTAAACACATCATTGCTAAGAACGTTTTAAACAATCAGTCATCATCCTGTGAAGCTGTGTGGCACAGAGGATAAAGAATCAGCCTTAGAGTCAAGAGGATCTGGGTTCAGATTCCACTACTAATGAGAATTGTTTGGGTCAATTTGGGCAAATTGCTTACCCTTTTAGTACCCCTAAGAAACTAAGACTGCAAATTGAAACAAATTGCTAGTCTGTGTTGGGAGCTTTTTCACCCAGATTTTTCTACACTGGTGAAATCAGCCAAAACTGAAATAAACAGACCAATATTTTCTATTATTTTCCATTATGTCAAGAATGGAAGCCCGGGGTTTTGAGGGTGTTGTAAGTAGAGTCCAAACTTGGGTCAATTCTCCATGAAGCTAGAAAGATTCTATTTGAATGTGCAGGCTCAGCTGTGGATCCTATGGCAATGGTTTCAGCATCAACCTATGTTCAGTCAGAAATGCTCTCCATCATAAGCTTGGCCAGTGGAGAAGGATTATTTTAATGGGGTCATTAAGTTACAAAAACTGTCAACACAAGTTCAAAGGGGCTGATATCTACATCTCTGATGGGAAAGCAAATACCAAAGGCATTAGAAGGCCAAGGTGCTGAGATCAAGAAAGGCCCTTGGAGCTCTTTCATTGGACAGAGGGGTAAATTGAGCTTCAGATATGTGAAAAGCATTGCCTTCAGCAGTAAGTAGCAGAGCCAAGATTCCAACCCAGATCTTCCAGCTCCCAGACCAGTTCACTTTCCATGAAATCTGGCAGCTCATACAACTTCTGACACATGAAAGTAGTTTCAGAATGAACTCAGAATGTGGAATTTGGGTCATTGGGGGATAGACCCAGAAAGAAGTTTGGAGAAGACAATTCTGACAGTGTGTCTGAGATGCCCAGGGCAGTGGGGAGCAGGCAGGACTAGGTGAAGAATCCAGTTTGCTGGATGGTGGAGCTCATTGATCAAACTTTTCTTCTTCTTCCCCCCAACAACATTCCCAAAGGCTCCCCTGGTCCATAACCACAACAGTATTCTCTATAGTGGGTGCTTAATAAGAATTTATTTGAATTCACTTGCATTGTATATAATTGAAATTGAACCTGTAAAGTTGCTCCTAAATTGGGAGCTGGAAGGAGTCTTAGCTGAGATCTAAATCCTCCTCTTTGCCAATGGAGGGAGTTTTGATTGCTTCCTTCTCAATGTTCCTGACATCCTAATGGCCAGGAATGCTAGAAGTGCAGAGGCCAGCATGTTTTGGAGAGCAGTTACTTGCCCACACTCAGGGCATGTCTTTGAATGATTGAGGTTTTCTTAACACAGTGACTGTTCTTAGAGGAATCCCTGGAGGCCAGTATTTCACTAGTCCCTTCCCGTGGCTCCCCAACAGCCTATGTCACTGTATTTCTACTTATTAGCTGAATGACTCTGGGAACATCAAACCCCCTGGGTCTTGATTCCCTCCTCTTTAAAATGAAGGCATTGAAGCATATTGCCTCTGAGATTCCTTCTAGTTCTGGAGCCAAGATGGGAGGACCATTTCCTTATTGGGCATTAAAAGACAGAGAAATTTGCAGGCTGGAAACACTGATGATAGCCATTTTTCTTTTAATCATAGCCTCCCAGGATTGGGAAGTCTTTGGTGTTTTCCTTTAGTGCGGACAGTCAACATTAGGCTGCCCTTTATGTACGAAATGATAGAAATGACCCCTCTAGGTCTCCTCCTCCCACCCAGCCTCCATTGAGACTGGGTGAAGTGATGTCTAGCCGGGGAGAGTCCACACTGGTGGTGAAAGGGTCAAGAGGATCAGATGGTCCATATGTGGGTATCAATCCCAGGACCCCAGGATCACAGAGCTAAAGCTAGAAGTACTCTAGGGCTGTATCCCAAAGAAATCATATAAGTGGAAGGGGGACCTGAATGTACAAAAACATTTATAGCAGCTCTTTTTGTGGTGGCAAAGAATTGGAAATCAAGGGGATGCCCATCAATTGGGGAATGGCTGAACAAGTTGTGGTGTAAGAATGTAATGGAATACTATTGTGCTATGAGAAATGAGGAGCAGACAGACTTCATAATAACTGGAGAGACTTATATAAACTGATGCTGAGGGGGGGAGCAGAATCAGGAGAATTTTATACACAATTACAGACACATCATAACTGTGATAACTGACTTTGATAGGCTGGGCTCCTCTCAGCAATGCAAGGCTATAAGACAACTCCAAAAGTCTCATGATGGAAAAGGCTGTCCACATGCAGAGAAAGAATTGCAGAGTCTGAATGCAGACTGAAGCAAAGTACCTGCTCTCTTTCTTTTTCTTGTTTTGTTTCCTCTTTCCCTTTGTTCATTCCATTGGTTATAATCCTTCTTTACAACATGACTAATGTTTAATGTAAGGGTATTTGTAGAACCTGTATTAGATTGCATGCCCCTATGGGGGGGCGAGGGGGGGGGAAAGAAAATTTGGAACTCAAGGGACTGTGGAACTGAATGTTGTAAACTAAAAGTAAATGAATTAATTAAACTTTAAAAAATAAAAGTGACTTTTAGAAGATTTTAAAAAATAGAAATAACTTTCTAGGTCACTAACTCCCACCCTTCTATTGACACATGAGGAAAAACTGATCTGCCCAGGGTCCTTTAGCTAGTGAGTGTCAGATGTAGGGCTGGAGCTCAGCTCTCCTTGACTCCAGGGCCAGGATTCTACCCACCAAAATGTGCTGCCTCTCTAAGGAGGTCAGCTTTAACAGAACCATAGGCCCAAAGAGCTGGAAGGGACCAGAGGCATCAGGTCATAGGCTTACAGCTGCAGGAGACCTTCAAGGTTATGCCATCAACCTTTCATTTTATAAGTGAAAACCAAAACCAAGACCCTGAAACCCAGAGAGATGAGCGGAGCTTCCCAGGGCAACACAGTTTCTAAGCAGCAGAGTCAGCATTCAAACCCAAGTCCCCGGGAGTCAGTGAATGGTGCTCCCACTCTGCCATGCTGTCTGACTCCTCATATAGTCTGACCCCAATCTCCTTCCAGTCACCTTCCTCCCCCTCTGGCCCCTGCCTGGTCTGACCACTGGGCTCAGCAGCCCCTATAGGTGGTCTGCAGAATGAGGTAAAAGAGGGGAGAACAGGAAAGGACGGTGGCAGGTGGAGAAGGCTTTCTCTCCTTCCTACATCAGTGTTATTTTGACTTTTTCATTTTACCGGCTCTGCTCAGAGAGACATCACGCAGAGCCCCTTTGGGTAGCCAGCACCATGAAATCTCGAGTATTCATAAAAACATGGAGTCCTGGTAATATTAGCACTGTGTATTGGAAGGAAACTTTCCTGGATTATAAGCAGACATTTCTGTCTGTCCCAGATGGATAGTACCCAGTCCCTCTGGGATAGCAGGACAGCTCATCTTTGAGTTCTTAAAATAAAGACTGATGTTAGCCTCTTGTGTTCTAAAACGTTATGTGAAAGCCTCCAGGGCACTCGGGCCTTGTGTTGCCCAGTGATAGATTTCTTACTTGTCTTTACATTAATGGGCAAAGAAAGCCTGGCCCAAAGAGAAAACCTGTTCTGTTCTTTGTTGGGACAATCACTTCTCTCCATTACTAAAAAACGATATCAAAACCCAGAAAAAAAATGGCGTTAGAAAAACTCCAAGAAAGCCAATGATCCTGTATGCCACAGGCCATGTCCCTGTTGGCCAACATCCCCCAAAGCAGGGGTTAGATCATAGGTTCCCCCCACCTCATTTCTGGACTTCATGAGATTCTGGTTCAATGTCCAAATGGGTCAACACCTGACAACTTAGGTGCGTGTTCCTAGGTTGAACAGACCCTTTGGTTGTCTTTCTAAATCAGTGACCATTCAGAAGGAGCTATACAAAGGGTCCCATCTGAGGCTGCCTGAGCATCACTGAAGGCTGAAGGAGCTGGTGCCAGACATGTTGGTACACAGTGGTTCTCTTTTTTCTCCATCCAAAATTCATAGGAGAACAGGCCTCCTATGATGAAGGGTTCTCTCAAGAGTCTTCATTTGCACACAGTCTTCTGATCTGGATTTGATCCCTCCTCCCACTTACAGAGAAGGCTGAAAGGCCAATGAGCAGGAGACTCCTGTCCCTCCCCGCCCCCAGCTCCATTAAGGGACTTACTTGTTAGACACACCATCAGAGTGATGGCCACATCCTGCATGAGGTACTGGTAGTTCCCAAAAAGTTGCAACTGCTAAAAGAGAAAAAGAAAAACATACAGTTATGCTGGTGGGGCTGAGGGAGGTGGGGAGTGCTAGTGGCAGCCTGATGGGAGGGGATCTTGGACAAGATCCACACAGGATGGGCTGGGATTGGTGAGGTGGGAGAAAGATGCCCAAAAATATCACCAGAGACCTCACAGGTCAGCTGGCCTAGGCCTGCGTGTGGGGAAGTGCTTATCCACTTGGGGCAGGGGCGGGACGTAACTAATGACCTTCGCTATTTCTGTGTGTGTGTGTGTGTGTGTGTGTGTGTGTGTGTGTGTGTGTGTGTGTGTGTGTGTAGGGCTGGAGAAGTAAGGAGGCTCCCAAGAACATAAACTACCTTCTTTCCTTCCTTCTCTCTCTTGAGAAGTCCTGAGTACAGACAAAGTTCTCCCTAACCCTTCCCCTGCATGTACCTGCCTTGGTAATCAAAGCCCAGCAGAGGCTGGGTCCCCAAACCTCGGCTCCTCTCACCATCACGCTTCTGGTCACCCAACAAGATTATTCACCATCCGACCAGAGAAGGAAGAATTCCTACCATGGCTCCACTCTCTCAGGCTGAGGATGATGGGGACCATAGTGGTGGCATTTTGTCTAAGTGATTTTCCTCAGGGTGATCCTACTCCAAGATAATTCTGATCCCAGGGAGGCCAGAAGAGCAAGCTCAGGCTCCAACAGAAAGCTGAGGTTTGGGAAAGTTGCTTTGTAACCCCACAGATTTCCGAGGGCAGACCCCAAAACTGCTTTCTTCTCTCTTTGTCACCTCCTCTTCCTCCATGATGTCCCAGGTGATGCTGAGCTCTGCCTCCAAGGTTGAATTTCACCAAACCTGGCCCAATCTAGCAAGCATTTATAAAGCACCTACTATCTGTCAGGGGCTGTTCTAGAGGCTTGAAATATAACGACCAAAACAGAGCGGACCCTGACCTGGACCTGGAGCCAGGAAAGCCCGAGTTCCCATCCTGCTTCAGACACTTTGCAGCTGTGGCCTTGGGCAAATCCCTTCCCTTCAGTCACTCAGATTCCTCATTTGTAAGTGAGGCCCTCCTGCACAGACTTGTCATGAGTCAGACCACAGGTACAGAGCCCATGTCAAACAAGAAAGGGCTATGTAAACAGACACTACCTCTTCATGTTATTTTGGTGATAAATGAGTGGGTACTGAACCACTGTGGGCAGAAGGACCAGCAGCAGCTGTAGGGACCAGAGTGCTCTGGGTCAGCCTTTGCATTGTATATGAGGACAAAGTGACACACAGAGGCTCTGGCCTCCAGCTGTCTGTCCAGGGTTCCAGCATCCCCCAAAGAGCTGAATTCACTTCTCTGTTTCGGGGTCTCCAATCTGGCAAGGAGAGATTGTCTCTGCTTCACTGGGAAACATTTGGCTGACACTACCTATAGCCCCCCTATTCATGGGAAATGTCAGCAAAGGTATATCTGTGTCAGTGAGTATACACACACACACACACACACACACAAACACAAACACACAAAGACACACACACACACACACGTGTGTTTGGACCAGACTTGAGATTGTGTTAATATAGGAAAGTCCCGAATGTGATCTAGTGTGATCTAATGTGAGCTAGTGGATAAAGGACCAGCCTTGGAGTGAGGAGGTCCTAGGTTCTCGCTCTACCTCCAACACATTCTAGCTGTGGGACCCTGAGAAAGTTGAGGGCTTTCTCGATGCCTAAGAATATAAGACAGTAAGATTCACAGAAGGTTCTGCTCTGGATTGGTAGACAGTGTGTGTTTTTTTTTTTTAAGCAATTGGGGTTAAGTAACTTGCTCAAGGTTACACGGCTAGTCATTATTTATGCGTGGGTGCTCATTTTCTGAGGCCGATCTGATCTCGGGTCATCCAAACTCCGAGGCCGGCGCTCTTACTCACTGCGCCACCTAGCCGCCCCTTTAGGGCAATTGGGGTTAAGTAACTTGCCCAAGGTTACACGGCTAGGTTTTTGTTTTGTGCGGATTAAGTGTCGGAGGCCGGCTCCGAACTCAGGTCCTTCTGATTCCAGGGCCGGCGCTCTATTCACTGCGCCACCTAGCCGCCCCTGACAGTGTGTGTTTTTAAGGTAATGCACACAATGTAAGAACTGTTTAGAAGAAATGGCTTTTGCTTCATACCCAGTAAAGCAGAGATGTACCAATGAACTGGATTATTCCATACATGGTTAGGTATTTAAACACTCCAAAGGAAGAAACCAAAGCTGCTCGTCCTTCCCTATTCATAAAGAAAAAGAAAAAATAATTACATATATTTAATGTCTTCTCCCAGTGTCATTTTTAATTTTTATAGAATCAGGATAAAACTTTTAGTGACTTGGTGGTCTGATATTGAAATGTCTCAATGTCCACTTTCAACCAAACATTACCTTTTTAACAGAATTTTGCTACTTTCCATCTCCCCTCTCCAGATCTTTGCACTGGCTGTCCCTGATGCCTAGTGTGCACTCCCTTGTTACGTCCACTTTGCAGAGTCATTCTCTTCCTTTAAGATGCAGCTCTGCTGCCAGCTTCCATATGAAGCCTTCCTAATGCCCCTCAGGACTGGTGCCCACCCTCCCAAATTACCTTACAATTACACCTTTGTGTGTGTTACCCGTGAGTTCAAATATGAAAGCGAGAGCTCCTTGCTCCTATTTTGTCTACATTTGCAGCCCCCTCCCTTCGGCTCCTCATGCTTTATCCTGAATCATACTTTGTATCTGTCAAGACCCTTATTTCAATGTAAGCTTCTTGAGCTAGAGAAGGCAAATCTGAGTTCAAATCATGGCTCAGATACTCACTTGCTGGGTGACCTTGGACAAGTCACTTGGTCTCTGTGAGCCTCAGTCTCCTCCTCTGTAAAATGTGGGGTTGGCTTTAGTGGCCTCCAAAGTCCCTTCTCTATGATCCCATAACCATGTCATTTTCCCTCATCTCCCCACTGCCTAGCATGTCAGTGACTTGATAAGTGTTTGGGGTGGAGGGTGTCTCTTCTGACCTAGCCTGCAAGCTCCTGTGAGGATCAAGAATACTCGCTCTGTCCTCACCATCCAGAACTCAGAGCTCGGCTTTTTGCACAAGAGATGTCAAGGAATCATTTGTTGGACAAACGAGAAAGAAGTTTCATCATTTCCCTGACCATGCGAAGTTACACAATGAAATTCAACAAGCACTTACGGATGCCCTGCCCCATGCCAGGTTTTGTGCCCAGTGCTGGGTGTACAAGGACAAAAGGAGGCAAGTCTTTGCCCTCAAAGGGCATACACACTGCCTTACATCTTCAGATGGAGATGGGAAATTGTCTTCCTAAGTCATCTGCTTAACAGATCATGAATCAAAAGCTTAAGGATTACAGATTCTAGGCCCCTTCCTTTTACACATGAGGAAACTGAGGCACCAAGAAGGTAGGTGGCTTGCCCAAGGTCACAGTGCCAGAACCAGGATTTAGCTCAGGTTCTCTCATCCCAAGGCACCGTTGCTACCCAAATTAATTCTAAATGGCTTTTGGATTTGTGGTTACAGAATGTTCGCACTCCAGCTTTCCTTGTGAATAGAGAGTCCTCTTTTGGTAGATTGCATCATTCACTCACCAAATGTTTATTGAGCATCTGCTAAGGGGGCTAAAGAATCCTGTTTGGTCGGGGGGCGGAGCCAAGATGGCGGAGTAGAAACAGCTCGTCCAAGCCTCTCTGCCCCCAGATTCTCCACAAACTATGTAAAAAAGGACTCTGAAAATCTTCTGGAGCCCCAGCACCCACAGAACGACACAGAGAAGCTAACCTCCCGCTGAGGACAGCCCAGCACCCTGCAGGAAGGACCAGCGCAGTGGTCTGGGAGCCGGCAGCGCGCAGAGCGCAGGAGCCGAGCCCAGCCCAGGTCCACGTGAGCCGAGGTTTTAGCCCCAGGGCGGCAGGGCCAGCAGCCAGCTGGAGGAACCCCAGAACACCAGGAACTGTGGAGACTCCAGAATTATCAACATAGACTTGCCTAGGACAAAGTAAGAGGTTAGTGTCCTATGGACTTTGGGACCTGTATTTGGGGAATGCGTCAGCTCCCTCCCCTGGGGGCTAGAAGCCGCTGAGGAGACACGCCATTTTGTAGTTTTCAGAGGCATTTCCGGCTCCCAGCCTACAAATCGTGGGGAGATCCAGCGATCAGTCTTGGGGGGTAATCGCTCTTGCTTTAACCTCCCTGGATCTGGATTGTGATCTAGGGTGGAAGTTGTGGGTGGGTTTACAGCTTGCCAGAAACGGAAGTTGCCCCCCACACGTTCGGGACGAAAATTCCTCTATCTGGCCTTAAAGCCATAGTGTGGCAACAAGCCCAAAAGTCAAGCAATTAAGTGGCAACATGCCAAGGCAAAGGAAACAGAAAAATGCAACCCTAGACTCCTATTTTGGGGGCATAGAGCGGGAAAAGGACTGTGAGGTCAGAAGTCCTGCTCCAAAAGCCCCAGGGGAAAACATGAGTGGGTTGCAGGCCATAGAGGACCTTAAGAAGGACTTTAAAAATCAAATAAGAGAAGTGGAGGAAAAATTGGAAAGAGAAATGAGAAGGATGCAGGAAAAGTATGAAATGAGGGTCAACAGCCTGACTGAGGAAAACAACACCTTAAAAAATAGACTAACTCAAATGGCAAAGGAGGCCCAAAAGGGCAATGAGGAGAAGAATGCCTTAAAAAGTCGAATTTGCCAGATGGAAAAAGAATCTCAAAAGTTCACTGAGGAGATTCATTCCTTCAGAGTTAGACTGGAGCAAATGGAAGCTAATGACTTTATGAGAAATCAAGATGCTGTTAAGCAGATCCAAACAAATGAAAGATTAGAAGGCAATGTGAAATATCTCATGGGAAAAACCACTGACCTGGAGAATAGATCCAGGAGAGACAATTTAAAAATTATTGGACTACCTGAAAGCCATGATCAAAGAAAGAACCTAGAAATCACCCTTCAAGAAATTCTCAAGGAAAACTGCCCTGATGTTTTAGATCCAGAGGGCAAAATAGAGGTTGAAAGAATCCACCGATCACCTCCTGAAAAAGATCCCAAAAAGAAAACTCCCAGGAATATTATAGCCAGGTTCCAGAATCCCCAGATCAAGGAGAAAATACTACAAGCAGCCAGGAAGAAACAATTTCAATATTGTGGAAACACAATCAGAATAGCCCAGGACCTGGCAGCTTCTACACTGAGGGATCGAAGGGCATGGAATATGATATTCCAGAGGGCAAAAGAACTGGGAATGAACCCAAGGGTCACCTACCCAGCAAAACTGAGTATTTTGTTTCAGGGGAAAATATGGTCATTCAGTGGAATAGAGGACTTTCAAGCATTCTTGAGGAAAAAACCAGAGTTGAATAGAAAATTTGACATCCAGACACAAGAAGTAAGAGATGCCTGAGAAGGTAATCAGGGAAAAGAAATCAAAAGGAACTTATCAAAGTTGAACTATTTACATTCCTATATGGAAAAGCAATAACTGTGACTGATGATATCTTTCTCACTATGAAAATAATGGAAGAAGGGGGTGTGGTCATATGAATACATATGTGAATGTGTGTGTATATGGTTACAGTTATATATGGATAGAGGGCATAGGTTGAATTTGTTGGGAAGGGAGAATACTCAAGGGATGAAATTATGAGGTGAGAGAGGAAAGTGGCAAGAGGAGATGGGGAGAGACATGGTAGGGTAAACTATCTCATGTAGGGGAAGTGGGTGCAAAGGAGGGGGAGAATAAGGAAGGCTAAAAAGGCAAACCACATTCACATTGAATTTGGTTCAGGGAGAAAATGACATACATACTAAATGGGATATCTCAACCTGCAGCAGGATAGGGGGAAGGGGGATGAGAGGAGAGATGATGGATGGGAGGGCATCCTTGGGGTGAGGGGAGGTTGGAAGTACCCACTATAGAAGAGGGACAGGATCATGTAGGGAATGGACCAGGTGGGGGGTGGGATGAGTGGGAGGGAATTATAAGCAGCCTTGCACAATATATCTACTATGATAATGTTTTGCATAGCTAGACATGTATAACATATACTGAATTACTTATATCCCAAGAAGGAATGGGTGACAAGGGAGGAAGGAAATGGATCTGAAATTCAAGGTCGTAACATTAAATGTTTCAAATATATATATAAATACTATTATTAATACTCTTTTGCCTATAATTGGGAGATAAGATGTGCAGGCATTGGGACACAAAGATTCATCTTCCTCTAATGGAAAAGTCGATGGGGGTATGGGAGAAGGTATGGGAGAGAGCAGATTGGAGGAAGCGATATCTTGTGGGACTGCTATTCTGGGAGGTTGGGTAGGGGAATAACGGGGGGGAAATGATCGTAACTCAAAATCTGGCGGAAATGAATGATGTAAAACAGAAGTTAATAAAGTATTTGTTTAAAAAAAAAAAAAGAATCCTGTTTGGTCATGGTGGGCAGAGGGGAGGGAGGAGCACAGAGGAGTTCCGTACAACTGTGGTCCTTCTACAAATGAACTGCAACAATTGAACCATCTCACAAAGGACCCTACAGACCCCCAGATCTTAAACGCCACCTCCTCAGTCCCCTGGAGGATATGCACTGGGAACAAGCCCACCTCAGAGGGAGGAGAATGAAGCCACAGCAAGAAGTGTGTGTGTTGAGCACTGACTCTGGCGGGCACAGAGTTTTAAGCACTGGAGGTAAAGACAGAAGGGGCCCAGCAGACTGGGAACTCAGTTTCCTTTTTTTTTTTAATGAATGTCTAAAATGTAAATGGAATAATCCACCTCCCTGATGGTCAGCAGCCTGATCCTGAGTGTACTTTACACCCTCCCAAAAATTTTATAAAAAATGGTTGAATTTACCCAGTTTATAAATAGTGTCTAAGGTAAGGGAAGAGAGGACAATTTACAGTCAAAACATTGATCTGAACCAAGCAAGAAGAAAATTTAATTGGGATGAATATAGTTTTACTCTTGAATTTGAAAAAAAATCAATATAAGTACAAGTTAGAGGAATGAATGGATGGATAGATGGATGGATGGATATCCCGGATGGATGGATGGATGGACATTTACCTACACTTATTCCCAGGGTCTGATCACCTGTCCTAAATGCCCAGGGTAGACGTACTGTAACTGCAAACTGCTCCTAAGATTACATGGTTCTTTTTCCTCTGTATATGCTACATAAAGTAATTTATCTTCCATTTTCACTATACCTCAAATCTTTCTAAAATGAAGGACCCTGTGCCAGGTGGCCAGCTGGTATGCCCTCAGATTGGGTGACTCACCTGATCAGGTGTGGCACACACTCTATGTTGGCTGTTTTTGAGGTGAAGGGGGAGGCCACAGAAGCCTCCTGCTCAGACAGGGAGATGCCAGCATGGGCCATTTTCAAAGCCTGAAATGAAAGCTTTACATTACACATGTGAATTGAGCACGCAGACACATTGCTTGTTATGAGGAAATCATGGTGCTATTCCCCAAAGTGGCCTCTAACTTACCCTGGCCATATTGCATGAAGCCCATCTGGGAATTATGGTCACAGAGTATGGGCTGGAAGCTTTATCCAGGTAATTGGCTCTCAAGTTGAAAGCACAGGAAGGCCTTAGAGTATCCCCAACTAGGAAGCAAGGTCCTGACTAGTTACTGACTCTTCCCTGGACAGTGACTACGGGACCCTTGGTTCATAATCCATGTTAACACTCTAGGGCCCTTTGAGGACAATCACCAAATACCGACATGGACCGGGCCTTCCAGGCTACCTTGTCTGGCTGTGTCAGGACACACGTCTGTTCTACAATCTACTCCAAGGGATCCTTCACCCTGTGTACTGAAGGACACAATGAGGGCGGGCCCACCACCCCTGAGGCAGGCCATGCTTCTCCCCAGCTCAGTTATTAGGAAGTTGTCCTCATTAAAACCAGATGTAATCTGCTTTTGGCAGCTCCCACCCTATGTCCTTTGGTCTGTGGTCCAGGGCCAAGGTAGATAAGTCATGTAAAACTCATCTGCCAGAAAAGGAGGGCTGAGGCACTGGAAGAAGACTCACGTTCCAACAAGATTATGATGGGATAAAACAAGGGCTGAATCAGGGGAAATGAAGCATGATAAGGATGAGGAAAACCTTGTACTTGGCTACAAAAAGTGAGCTTAAACAGAGGAGGCAGAGCCAGTCCTATGAAAAGGCCTGAGGGTTATTGGATTGCCAGCTCAATTTGAGTCGATAGAGTGATTTGGCTGCCATGATGAACTTATGCTGGCTTAGGCTGAGGTAGGTAAGGGGGAAGAAGTGGCAGGTGGGGGCAGGGGAGGGGAATGGATGTTGCCCTGGTCACACCACGTCTGGGGTTTAGGCTCAGCTCTGGCATCACAGTTTAGGAAGGTCATTGATAAGCTGCAGAGTGCAGAGGAGGGTGCCTCGGATGCCAAAGAATACTGAGCATCATGCTGATGGGAGAACTGGGTGAAGAAAATGGGTTGCTCTGGTCCAGAGGAGACTCAGGAAGGCCATCATAGCTGTCTTCAGCAGTCTGGAAGGTTGTTCCATGGGAGAAAGACTAGACTGATCACTGGACAACAGGCTCCTACAGAGGGAGCTGGAAGGGACCTCAGAGGGCATTACTGCCATAAAATCAATGGACAAAGTGTAAAAGAGATCATTTTAAAGACAAGATAGTCTGTGTAATTGATAAGTAAGGGGCTAGACTCAAGGCCAAGAAATCCTGGAGGCAAATCCCACTTCAGACATTTACTGGCTCTGTGACACAGCCAGGAGAAGCCACTCCGGGGCTCTGACCCTGTTTCCTCACCTATAAAACGGGAATAAACCACACCTGTAGCTGTTGGGTTGACTGGCAGTGTATGCAAAGTGCTTTGAAATCCTTACAACATTATATCAATGTTGATTCTTATTCCCATGTGTGAGAAGCTTCTGCCCAGTTTAAGTCATTTGTGGACCAAAAATATTCTCTGATTTTTGATTTCAACACCAGGTGAATGATAATGCAAACTGAAGGAAGGATATCCTGAAGCAAATTGTTGAATGATGATGATGATGGTGATGGTGATGATGGTGATGGTGGTGATGGTGGTGATGAAAACGGTGGTGGTGATGGTGGTGATGATGGTGGAGGTGGGGGTGGGGGTGATGATGGTGGAGGTGGGGGTGGTGATGGTGGAGGTGGGGGTGGGGGTGGGGGTGGTGATGGTGATAACAATAGCTGGCATGTATATAACTCAAGCAGAAGCCTTGAAGGGACAGTTAAATCCACCCACACTCCCACTCCTTCCCCCTGCATTCACCCTTCTTCACACTGAGTCTTTTCGCTGTGGGCCCTTGGGCAGGGGCTGCATGTGGCCTCTGTGAAGTTTACAGACTGGAGTATTTGATCTCAGGATTTCTGGGGAGAAGTTCCCCCATTTAACAATGAAACATGTTGGACTGCCACGTGATAGGTTATCCTCTCAGGTCCTTCTGAATGCAAAGGGAGGATCTTATATCCAGGGCTATGAGGGACGTCAGTGGGTGCCTAGTCTGAGCTCCTGATTGTAGGGATAACCAGACTAAAGACGAGGGAGGCTTCCTCATACAGTGAATCTCAGAGATAGGACTTGTAATGATGGCTCCCTCCTCCAGAGGAAATGATCTTTCCCCACTACCACCCAATACTAACTTATCTAGAGACACTGAATCCATGGTCACTATCTCTCAGCATGTATTGTCTCCATCTCAACATCACTTCTAGGTCTTGGAAGGAATGGTATCAGATATCTGTGCTATTCATTTAGCTGATGGGAGGTCTCTTTACTGACTTGTTACCCAGTCATGCTGCAAGTTTTGGTGGAGCTAAATGAAGTTTACAAACAGCAACAAGTGCTACAGAAATCAATGCACAAGGGGCAGCTAGGTGGCATGTTGAATAGAGCACTGGCCCTGGAGTCAAGAGGACCTGAGTTCAAATTTGGCCTCAGATACTTAACACAAAAACTAGCTGCGTGACCTTGGGCAAGTCACTTAATCCCAATTGCCTCTCAAAAAAAATGACCACACACCGCAGCCCCTCCTGCCCAGGGCTCTGGGGGTCACAAGGTGAGAGCTGCTGCTTTCAGGCATTCTTGAGGGAAGATATCTAGTCGTAGGAAGGGCACTGGGCTCCAGGTCAGGGCAGGGCTTTGAACCCCGGCTCTGCTGCTCACCAGCCAGATGCCCTCAAGCATCCTCTCTCCTCTCTGGACAAGGCAGCCTCAACGGCTCCTTCAGTAAGTTTGCCATGGCAGCAGGAGGGGGAAGGGGGTAGCAGGTCTGCTTGCAGACTTTCTATCTCTTGCCCAAACTCACATTTAATGTCAGAGCAGCAGAGAGATCCAAGGCCGGCTAAGAGCAGAGGAGGGGGCAGAGCCCAGCCACCAGGCCTTCCCAGCAGAGCTTTGGACATTGGACAACAGAAGAGGAATTTCTACTCACCCCACAGTCATTTGCTCCATCACCACACATGCCAACATAGTAACTGGAGGAAAAAGGACATGGGAACATTCAGCACTTTCCTTGAGTCATCTTCATCACCCCTGGCACACATGTCACTGGCATGTCCAAGGAAAGAAGGCTATGGGACATGAGAGATCAGGGGACCTGGCCCTCTCCTCCTCTGGGCCATCTTACTCCGGCCCCAAGGACACCTCCAGAGACTTCCACAGAGCTGCTCCCAGCGCTCTAGGCCTGGACCTTGGAGGAACCTCTGAGGTTGTCTAGCCCAAGCGCCTCATCATACAAAGGAAGAACTTCTTCAAGAGAGGCCCATCAAGTGACCTTTGCCACTGCCAGGCCAAACACTTGGGAGGATCCCACAACCAGAGTTTCTCCAGCTCAGCCTCACACAGCAAGTGCAGAGGGTTTGTTTGTTGGCTGATACTGTGATTTTCATGTGACACTTTGGAGATGAAAATTGTAGAAATAACTAAGCACATGGAACACCCTCCACACACACACGCGCATGCACACGCACACGCACATTCACACACATACATGTGTACACATCTCTGAGGCATCTAATGAACCACCATCAGAGTCCTTCATGAAATCACTCTGGGAGCGCCAAGGCTGCAGGGAGCTCACAGAGACTGGGAGAGACAAGCAATGGCATCCCCCCTGCCAGGGATCCACTGTTAAGAGAGAAGCCAGGATGTAGAAATGCTTCAGTGTTCTCCTAGGAGCTGGTTGGTAATTTCACCAATAAGATGCAGACAGCATGGCTTTGCTTTCTTTTGTAACCCTAGTTCAGTGCTGAATGCAGTATTTGGCACACAATAGACACTTGCGTGTTTGTTAATGATGGTGGTGATGATTATGACATTAATGATGAAGAAAGAAGGGGAAGAAGAGGAGGAAGAGGAGGAAAAAGAGGAAGAGGAGGGAGTGGGAAGAGGAGGAGGAGAGGAAGAAGAGGAAGAAGAAGCAAAAGAAGGAAGAGAAGGAGGAGGAGGAGGAAGAGGACAGAGGAGAGGAAGAAAAAGGAGGAAGAGGAGAGGG